>JAABKJ010007545.1:108101973-108168175 GCA_011634705.1 Andricus grossulariae | reverse complement strand
AATCAGTGATGTAACCTGATTTCTCCAACTGAGTGGACATTTTTACAGTTCATATATGTATTGAGGTGGTGGAGAGCAAGGGGTATTCATACAATTCCCATGAGCAAAAACTCATGGTTAGGAGAAAATATTTTTTGGATAAAGTTGGGCAAATGTATTATTTGCTGATCTGAAGCCATTACATATGGTATCATCCACTCCATTTTATGAATTGAGATCTTTAATTTCTCTTTTTTCCTGACGGTTGTCGTGCATGAACAATGGCATTCCAGTCACTGCGCGATCTTGTCAGGATAAGTTCATTGCAATTTCATTAATTGCTAGATCCTTCTGGACATAACTCTCAATGTCTTAAATCTCATATCTGCCAGTAGGTATATTCACTACTCTATCGCCAACATAGATTTTATTTTTTCCAGATTCAACGTTAGGAATCGTATTGAATGTGAGCAATTCAATGAGTACAAGGATATAGTTCTTATGAGGAGAGAGTTCTATTGATGAAAAAAACTTTTAGTCTAGCACTGAAAAGCTTTCTGTTATCGTAAGAGTAAATGATTCATCCATGTGTATGTTCTTCTCTATACTGACTCTAGTTAGCTCATCACACACTCTTATATAAACAGTTTTCATGATTTATATACAGCTGCTTAACTAGAAATTTTACGCTCAAGTGTCCACATTCAACACTTTCATAGTCCTGATATCTGTCATGATTTTACTTTCTTATGCCACCAACACCGAAGTTTCCTACAAGATCCGATGGTGGACAAGGCATACCTTGAATATCATCAAGATTGACAATAGCTGTCTCAATTTGGCGTGGGCTCTTCACTGGTAGTTGATTGCGCATGAACACTTCACAAATATATGGAATCTTTAGAGCTTTAGCATATTTGAACAGGCGATATCAGCGAGTGCATAGTGAGGTAGCTTCACTGCAAGTTTTTGGATGCTAGTTTTAGACGAAGTCCCTGTCCTTTTTGGTAAGGTTTCATAAGAAGATTTAATCCTTTTTTGTACGGTTTTTGGGTGTAAACCTTTTCCTGAAACAATAACCATCTTAGACACGCCTGTTGTTCCGCCAGTAAGACCTCCAAGTGCACTGAGTCCAGTTAAAATTGAAATTGGTAGCAAAACACCACTAACTTTCAAAGAATTTGGCAGGACACGTGGACTGTGCACTTGATATTTATTGCCTACGATTTTGATAGCTTTCTGTGTATCTCTGACTCCAGACTTGATGGTCACTTTTGCACCACTACTTCATTCAATTGCTTTCTTAGCTGCATTCACAACCTTACTGAATGCTTTTAGTTTATTTTTTGTAGCTGGTTTCCTTCTCGAACTGGGTTTCTTCTTCTTTGAACTATGTTTCCTTTTCGAAATAGATTTCCTCCTTGAAATAGGCTTTTTCTTTAAACCCATATCAAGTTTCGCCTTGGCATTCATCACGTTAGTACAAGAACTGCAGTGTTTCTTGTTTCGAAGTTCTTACGATTTCGCGAGTATCCAATGCCGTATTCTTTACAAGCTGCATCTAAAGGATTAAATACAAGGATCACCTCTAACAAGTCGTTTGGCTAGCTTAGTACCTGGACCACAGTATTGGTAGTCATGCAATATGATAATCAAACAGCAAGTTGTTGATGACTTCATTGATCAATCCCTAACTTGATGATGTTGAGACATTTTATTCGTTTCACGGTGCACAATCATTCTTCACTGAACAGAGGTTAGCATGCAACTGATGTGAAAGCTATATAAGACTGTATTTTTAGCTTTCACAACAGTCAAAGCCCAGATGCCGTTCAAGACACAACACGTGAAACTTCGGGTTGCCAACTTGGAGAAATTTTTTACAGTGTACACCTAAATGGATTGAAATTTGACAATGTCTACTAAGTGTACTTGAAATTCCTCAAACAACCAAAGTAAAAAATTTTAGAACAAATGATAAATAATTTACACGACGTTGAATATTTTTCTTTCAGTGAGCATGAAGAAGTAATACCACCAAGTGAGGCTCAACTAAATTCTATAATTGTCTTTAATGATGTGGCCTGTGAGAAACAAGGAAACATTAGATCATTTTCTGTATAGATAGAAAAACTCATGTTGACATTTTTTACTCATGTTGAACTCACGCTCGAATTCCTAAATATCAGTTCGAGATAATGTCAATATATTCATACTTTTCAAGCAGTATAAAAGGAATTTCAGACATGTGTATGACGACCATGTGAACACTGACATGAGTTATTCTTGATTTCGACAGTTATGTTTAGCATGTTGGAATACTGGCAAGTATGGATTTGTTGTTATTTACAAGGATAGCGATCTCAACAAAAGAAGATACAGAAAAGGATTTGACTATTTTTTTTCTCTATAAATTCAAGTCATGTAGTGGAAATAATATTATTATATATTGAAACATCAACACGTCAACATGTCAAAGTTTCACAAAGAGAAGGAGGTGCTCCGTCCAATCGCAAAGTCTCGTGAGGCGATTCGATGTAAACATCAAATACTCAAAGTGGGTAAAGAAGCCGCTGAAAATATAATGAGCGAAACGTTTGAGCCAATCATCATGCAACTGCAGAAACTGGTTAACATATCTTATCCTTCAGTTAAGAAGGAAGATGAACAGAATGAGCCTGTAAGGAAATAATATGAAGAGGAAGAGGATTATAACACTTTCTTCATGACTGCTAATGCTGCAGAAGATCACGACCTTCATTTTGGGACCCTTAAAAAGTTTATCAAAGGCTGACTCGATTCGACAAATCCTTCAAAAGTCAGCGTGGCTACAACATTCAGGTAACCATACATACAGACAGACAGACAGACACCGACAAAATTTGATGATTTTTGGAATCTGTGAGTTCCAAAACTTAAAGATCCGTTAGAAACCAGAGATCGAAAATTTGGACGATTACATTACACTCTCATGAATGGGAATGTAAAAATTAAATATTCTCTTTTTCTATTATCCAATATGTTCTCCGTCTGTAGTTTCTATTATTTCCAATTTTATACCACTCGAATTTTAATAACAAATGAAAAGTTTTTTATTGAGAGTATATTTTTTAAACACATTGAAGAACTCATTAATATTTATAAAATCTCAATAATACGAACCTGAACTAAGTTTTAGGAATTAAAATACCACACATTTTTGTAAAATTATCACTGCAAATATTCAAATTTAAACTTACTGCTCCGAGCACATTATTTTCAAGTCTTTCAGTAGTTATTCTGTGTCTGTGCCTGTAGATTTGTCTTTTTTTTATCAATATGCTCGTAGTTTAATAGATATTTAATTGACGTAGATCGGTATTGATAAAAATTTATGAACATAAATGTCAAATAATCTCCTGCATACGGTTATGTATGGAACGGGAGAAAATATTAAAAAAGAAAAAGGACCAGATAATATATATTTTCAGCTTCAACACCCAGGAAAAAAGAATCAATTGAATTAAAATTGTTTGAATCAGAGAATTTAAGAAAGCCGATTAACGCGAATTGCGGTCTATTGGTCATATTTCAGAAAACTTAGGCAATAAATGTCGTTCCGATTTAAAAAACTAGAAAATAATTTAACTAGATTTTCCTGCATTGGTGGCGCCTGTTTGGTCGCCGATTGAAATTAATAAAATTCGCGCGAATGGGTAATCTTAAATTCTCCGATTTAAATAATTTCCATTTCATCTATTCTTTTTCCTGTATCCACAGTCCTCTGCGATATTGTATACTACTAACAATGTATTAATTACGATTCCAATTAGTAACCTAAAAAATTACTTATATGTGACAGTCCGCGAAGAAAGGGACCTAACGCGCGGTACCTACATTTTACAGGAGAAGCGACTGAAGAGGGGGTCCAACACAGGAACTCCATAAGAGGGCCTCATTTTGCAGTAAATCAACAATTCGAATTTTTTAGATATAGGAATAAAATTTTTTATCATGAAAGAGCAAATAAAGACCTATCTATTTTTCCGCGATACGTCTCTTTCTTCGCGGACGGTTACATATGTGCTTCTTCATTTACATGCCATTAAACTGATAGCCCAAAAGTTAAAGGTTCGAAAGAATTGCCCTCTACGTATCTACTATTATTTGGCAAAAATTCCAAAAGTGCCAAGATTTTCAAAGGTTATAAAAATGATAGTTTAAAACTATTTCTAAAACGATCTGACACATGAACACAATAAAGAGGGATAAATTGTTGCTTCTTGCATTGCATATCTTTTCATTTTACAGAGCTTCGGAGAAAATGGATTCAAAATAGTTGATACTTGCATCCAAGAAAAGCTGTTGGATAGCACTGTAAATAATCCAATCGTAAAGAAATATCCGTTGAAAAAATCATACCAGAAAGCGTTTCTGAAATTTATTATCGATAAGGTACCATCTTTTTTTAGAATAAAACTTGTTTTCCGAGCAGCTAGATTCAGACGTTTTGAAAACTTTTAAAATCGATTGCAATAATTGTCAGTGGTCAATTATTGCTAAAAACTTTGAAAGTAATATCGATTTACAATTTTATTTTTAATAATTCAGTTGGAGAAATGTAACCAAGATATTCACGATAACGTTTACGATCTATACTGCAATCTTGTATCCCAGAATGATGAATCATCGACTCATTATCGGCATTTTTTACTCAATGATCGAGCAACTCGAGATTGTATAACTTTAGAGGAAAGTACGAGTATAATATCGCACGGTACAACTGGATTGTGTAGTTGGCAGGTATTTATTTTTAATTAAAAAACATCGATTTACTTTTTCAACACTTGAAGTTAATTAATCTTTTTCAACAGGCCGCTTTAACATTAGCTGAATGGTGTATTTTAAAAGAGTCTGAACTTACTGGCAAAAGAATTTTAGAACTTGGATCTGGGGTTGGTCTCACAGGTGTTGCTGTTATCTGTGTCTGTTCTCCGAAACAATATACTTTCTCGGATTGCCACCCAGCTGTCTTGAATTTGCTGTGTAAGAACTTGTACACGAACCTTTCAACAAACTCAAAGGAACACCCCGAAAACTTGGACAAAAGAGATGAAAGATTGCAATTTAGGACAAGACATATAGACTCGGCAGTTAGAGTAGAGAATTTAATGTGGGAAGAGATTGGGGAATATGTAAACGAGAGCACCCTAGTACCTGAAGTAGTTATAGCTGCAGATGTTTTGTATGATAAAAGTAATTGTAGTGCCCTTTCAAATGCCTTGGAAACTTTATTAAAGAATGGAACTCAATATGCCATCATTGCAGCTACTGTTCGTAATTCTAGTACAATAGCTCAATTTCTAGAAGAATTAGGTAAATAATTTGAAATTCAGATAAATTTATAAAATACACAAATCAGCTAAATTAATTTAAAAAACTGACAATTTCTTTTCAGATTCTAAACTTGGTTACGAGGATGAACCAGTTCCGAACCCAGAGGTTTTTATTCAAACTAGCGACGTACCAATTAGGATAATTAAAGTGTTCAAGAAACTTTCCTGAAAGGTTTGAGCATTATTTTTCATCGAAGACAATAAATAAGAAAAATAGCTGCTTTTCTAAAGAAGGAGTATGGAGATAATTATTTTATTAAAAACCTTATATTTATAAATAACAGAGTCGCAGTTAAAAATATTTATAAACGTATTAAAGGTTGACTACTCAAATGCGAATATCGTAACCAAGTAACAATAGTAAACAAAAGTTAAAACCACTTTCTTTTGTTATGGCGTTTAAGTTTTACTTCAGCCTCGTCTATATCCTTATCAGCATCCTTTTTATGGCTTTTCTTTAGCTTCTTTTCTTTTAATTTCTCCTTAAGCTTCCCCTTCTTAGACTTGGGCGGACGATTTGCATCATTATCACTAACAAGATCAATTTTGCTCTTGGCTAAAATCGTAAGAATAGAATATGAAAATACTGATGTCAAAAAAAATGGTATTAAGGTGTCATTGCCAACAAATTGTGAAATTCAAGTTCCAACCATTTCACCGATTTCTATGATCTAATAGATTTTTTAAAATAATACTAGAATAAAGTACGTCCACCGAAGTAGTTTTTACCCAAGTTTCAAAACTTTAGTTGCTTTTGTTTAGAAATGTGAAACCAAAATATTAGGCATTTTCACTTCATCAGCTAATTTCACTTCGTTGAATGCTGAGGGGGAAAACAATGGATCAAATGCATGGGATAGATCCGTTGTTATCCTATTTTGTTAATATCTTCATAAAAACTAGTTTTTTCTATATGAGTGTATTTTGAAATTAGTTTTTATTTTTTAATTACTCTTTAATGACAATAATTATTATTCATTACGAAGATATCACAGAAATAAAGTTTTGTTCCATGCATTTGGTCCATTGTTTTCCCCTCAGCACTCAACGAATTGAAGTTAATTGGTGACTGAAGTGAAAATACCGAATTGCTCAAATTTCCACTCGGTGACATGTCTCACAAACACTTGTTTTATGTAAACTCACCTGCGTATAAGCCCATGTGTTTGTTTATACTGCGGTCTTCCTCAACTTCTCTTCTTCGATCCATTTCAAGGCACTCTACTATCTCATTCCTCCTTTCAACAATTTGCACTAACCTGCAGAATAAATTTAAAAAAGAGTTATATTTTAAGTTGATCAAGTATTATCAACAGCTATAAATGATAAACAACCTTTGAATTAAAGTTTCTTCTCTCTGTTTATCGAAATCCGTTTTCGTAGCTTCAGGTTGGCACATAAGGCATCTAATTTGATATTCTACATCTGCGTGTTCTTCTTCTAACCGCTGCTGTCGCCGTAGTAACATTAATTCCGCTTGCCTTCGGAAAAGCTCGTTCTTTTCGTTAACGAGAGCAAACAACTCTAGCACCAATTCTTCAACATCTACTCCTGAACTTGCATCTGTAATATGAGTTGTGATTAGTAATTTGTTTTGCAGATACTCTACAATTTTTCAATCTAGATTTCAAGGGGAGAATATATTTACCCGATTCAGTCTTTTCTCGAATTATTTGTTCCAGACGCACCCCTTGCTTTTCTAAACCTTGCTGCTGCACTTCTATTTCGTCTAATTCCAATTTGACATCCTTCAACGATAGCACTTTAATCTGAAAAAAGTCGGACTTTAGAAACTGAAAATTTGTTTTGAAAAATAATACATTTTAAAAAATATTTTCCATTTTCTAAGAAAGCTAATTTGACATATTAATAATACTTTAATACCAATTACCTTTCGCCTGTGAGGAATCGGTCGAGGGGGAGCAGGTCCTTTTTTTCTTTTCCATTTTCCTTGTACGCTCTTATCTGTATAGGACCCGTATGGTGGATTATCGATACAAGTTAGGTTCTGCCTATTCCTATTCATTTCATCCTTGCTGGATTTTTGATATTCCCATATGTTAACTTTACAAATATCGCCCTCATCATCCAACTCGACAATCGGAGATTCATTAAAACTCAAAGTCATTGCAAGAGATTGACTCTGAGGTGTACTAGTTGACAGGGGCGGTGGCGGAGCTGGTTTTGCTTTTCTTAAGCGCGGTGTTGTACGAGGAGATGTGCTCTGTAAATTATTAGTCGACTGTTTTAAATAAATAACAATTCTTTATTTCTAAACGTACGCATCTCGACTTTTGATTGTATACCGGATTTCTATATTTCAAACGATTTCAAATATTTTCACAAATATTTCAATGATTTTACAAAGATTTAGATAATTTCACAAAGATTTCACCAGATTTTAGAAATATTTCACAAAGATTTAACAAGATTTAGAAGGATTTCAAAGATTTTACAAAGATTTAAATTATTTCACGAAGATTTGAACGATTTCCCAAAAGCTTGTACACCATATTTCAAGACATATCAACCTCTCGGAAATTATATAATATTTTTTTTTTTACATTTGCAACCACTTTGGTTACTGTGAACGTGCTATGAAAGCATTCGAAAAAAAAGCAAATTTGTTGAAAGCATTAGGGATCGTCAATATATTACATAACACAATTTTCCAGCGTTTTTGGATTTTCCCTGAAAGCGTTACGTAATATATTTGGAAGACCCCTTATAATGATTCTTCATAATGAATAAAAACATAATACAAAATTTGGATTATCTTTAGACACGATGGGGCTGAATCAAGTTTTAATAAAATGCCAAGTAAATGTGATTTGTCGATTGTTTATGGTAATATGATATCCCTTGAACATTTTAAGATGAAAATAATCAGTCGGGTGCTTTTTCGAAAAAGTCGAATTTTGTTTTTAATTACTACGAAATGAAGAAATTCTCATAAGATTATATCATGGTAAATATTGGTTAACATTTTTTTGAATATATTTTTTATTGAATGTGGTCCTCTGTCACATCGCGAATATATCAAGATGAAAATGAAAATAATCGGAGTTTCTTTTGAAAAACTAGATTTTTGTATTTAATTAAGAAGAAATTTTCATATGATTATATGGTAAATATAGGTTAACATTTTTTTAATCGGATTTTTTATTGATTATGATTTTCTGTAACCCTACGAACATTTTAAGATGAAAATAAAAATAATCAGAGACATGGTTTTTGCAAAATGTCGATTTTTGTATTTAATTCAAATGAAACCATTCTACACATCTAACTGAGACTGTATTATTGGCATATTTATGATACAATTGTAACATTTGATTGATTAAATATAAATATCAACGAAGAGCAGTTTATTTATGGGCATTTTAAAGAGTATGTTACTTTTAATTGTTGTACATAACGTTTAATTTTTGAGTCGCAATAAAATTACACACTAACACAATAAAATATTTATTCTTACTCAAATTTTGCCATTCCAAGTTAATTAAAGACACAAAACTAATTTTTTCAGAAAGCACCCGTCCGATAATTTTTATTTTCATGATCAATTATTCGTGGGGTGACGATCACAATCAATAAAAAAAATCTATGGATATCAGACAACCATGTTCAATAAAAAAAAATCTATAAAAAAATATGAATCAATATTTACCAAATAACCTTATGAAAATTTCTTCAATTCTTAGTAACCACATACAAAAATCGACATTTAGAAAAATCGCCGGATCGATTATATTCGTTTTCATCTTAATATGTTCGTGGAATGCCATATTACCATACACAATCAAAAAATTCCATGTGCTTGGAACTTTAATTTAAATTTAGTTCAGCACCTCCGTGCAGGCGTATCGTCGTATCCCGGTTCGTCGTGCCCAAGTTGCCGAGGATTGCCAGATATGTTTGATGATGAGTAGTGAGTTATTATAATAAGGGTTAAAAAAATCAATATTAATATTTTATATTTAATTATATACACTGCCGGTCAAAAGTTGCCGGAAACATCTTTTTTGATGACTGACAAATTTATCTTAATTTCAATTACGTCAGTTAAAAATTTTCTCTTCAAAGGGTTAAATGCTCTCAAAATTCGGTATGAAATGAGCTCAGGGTGAAGCCAATTTGTCTATTTTTTAAGTAGATATTGCAAAAATAGTGGAAATTTTAATGTTTTCTTAAATTTTTAATTACTTCCGTAATAGTCAATATTTTTAAATGTTCTTGTGCTTATCTTAAAGCTATTTTTCTATAATATCGCAGCAGCTTATGAGCATAAATCTAAAAAAACTTTCCTATCAGAGTGCAAGAACTTGACTTTGGAAAAATGTGAAAATATCTTATCTGTAGGCAAATGAAAATAAAACATTCAATAAATATATATTTTAAAGGACTTTTATAGAAACTTTATGGTGTTATGTTCCATAAATTTACAAACTAGGAAAATAGCTTTAAAATGAGTCCAAGAACATTAAAAAATATTGTATATTACGGAAGTTATTGAAAATTTAAGAAAACATTGAAATTTACACTATTTTTGCAATATCTACTCAAAAAATAGACAAATTGTCTTCGCCCTGAGCTCATTTCATACAGAATTTTGAGAGCATTCAACCCTTTGAAGAGAATTTTTTTTAGCTCTGGCATAATTGAAATTGAGAGAACTTTGTCACTCATCAAAAAAGAGGTATCCGGAAACTTTTGATCGGCAGTGTAATTACCTGCTTTCACTCTTTGAAGTGTTATTGTGTTTAGTTATTACGTGCCAGTAAATATATTTAGAATGATATTTGTATACTAACAGCATGAGTTGGCGTGGCTGGATTAGAATTACTAGGCGAAAAAGTTTCTTTGGTAGGTGGCTGAGGTGCAGGTTTTTTCTTTCGATAAGTTCCTCCAGGTGTAGTTGCTGATCCGCAGCTGCCCAGCGAAGAATTTGAGGCGTAAATCCCGCTTCGCTCCAAATCTGCCTTCGAAGGCAAAAGGCCTACTTCAGTTTGCCTTTGAAAGAATTAATTATAAATCAATGAAATAAGTACAATTTAAAAGTTGAGAAGACAAACAATTCTCTTAAATAGTCCACTAACTTGATAGTTCTTGGTTTAGGAACCGGCAAACCAGCTGGCATAGTTCTATCCGCGACCTCGGTATCACTCTCAGCATCATCATTATTATCATCTTCATCGCTCAAAAACGGATTCAAATTAATATGAGGCGCCTGCAAACGTCGCTTAATGGGGGCCTGCTCGCTCTTATTTTTCCCGACAACAGTTCCTCTTGTAGCAGGCTGGGGATTAGAAACAGCTTCTCTAGGATTATCATCCTCCTCGCTGTCAAAAGGATTAGTAGAGCTATTTGCCTGATCCTTCTCGATCTGCTCATCCTCGTCGGCAAATGGATTTAAGGCTTCGGGATACTCCTCAATGACACTGAGATTGATCCCCTTTGCGGTACATAAATTAGATTCTGTACTGACATTACTTGTCTGTGGATGATGATCTTCAATCATTTTGTTCATCACGTCGACAACGCTGACACCTATATCGGGGAGGGAAAGTGGTTCTACCATCTCGCAACTATTTGCAACCTCCTTCAAAATCTCAGACGAGTCTCTCGACTCTAAGGGGTTTTTCGATACAAAGTTTTTTCTTGATTCAAGGGATTCTTTTGGTTCAAAATTTGTTGACTGCAAAGATTCATCTTCCCGCTTTGTTTGTTTTGCCGGCTCAAAATATTTCTTCGGAATAGCAGCCTTAGCTCTGACGTCGTCGGTCTCCTGGCCCTCAAACATCTTCAGTCTTTGCTGAACGAGGGAGGGAGGGTTGGCTGCAGCCTCGCCGAGTAAGTCTTTGGTATTTTCCTTAAGAACTAGACTCTTATTATCTACGTCATGGGACGAAATGGCAGTAAGGCGCTGATTCCCGAAAGATCTATTCTCTACCTCTAGTTTATTTATAGGGTCCCTTCTTCTAGCACCAAACTCGTCCCTATTAGGCGAGCAGGGCGGAGAAGAGTCTGGGGATGCCAAGTGTTCTTCTTCCAAAGAGTTTTCGCTATCGCTGGAGGCTGACGATAGGAAGAGATTCTCTGGACCATCAACTACAGAGAGCTCGTTGAGTTTCTCGGAGAGCAGGTGACTCGCCATAAAGTTGAGCCTCATCTTCTGGGTGTGTAAGGTCCTCTCTGAAGTTGATGAAATCCTCGCTAAAGTTGGTGGGCTTCCAGTGTCCTTGGGTGCTGGCAAACCGACTTGCTCTGATTTTTCCTCGTCACTAAGAGGCTTTTGATAAACATCGTCTGGAGTTTGTAGTCGATTTGAGCTCTGGACTATGGCCTCGTTGTAGCTCTGGTGCATTGTTGGTAGTGTTAAAGATTCTTCATCTGGACAAGTTTCACAACAATATTGATCCTCCTCAGTCTCATAGTAGTTTCCAGGTGTTAGTTGATTTTTGCACCGTGCACAACGAAAGCATGTGCGATGGTAGAGGGTGCTAGAGATCACCAACTTCTCGGCGAGGAAGACGGGAAGCCCACACACGGCGCACGGATCCCTTCGCATCCCCAAACGTGACCCCATCTACAGGAACAAAAAGAGAAAAGTTAATCGTCTGGCACTGTTGGTTGTCGGTTGAGAGTTATGTTATTCACAAGCTAGTGCGGGGAGGTATTATTTACACCGAGTTGCGGTTGCTACGCTCGGGTGCTTAGTGTACGACCTTCTAGAAGCAGACCTTGGATCTCGGGGTTCCGAGAGTCCACTTGCAGAGATTGTGACGCGCAACATCTCAGAAAGTTAAGAGTTGGAATATCGCAAGATTATAGCTCAAAAAATTAAAATTTTAAGTAACTGAGGAAAGTATAATAAAGTGCTCTGCATACGATATTAAACTGAATATAAATGGATTCAAGTTTATTGTTTCTAAAAAATTGCCAATCCAAATTCTGCCACAAATTTATAAATCATTCAGTATTTATTCAGGGTGGCCACTGGACCGGGAAACTGGGGAATGTGAGAGTGAATTTATTTTCTGTCCGGGAATTTTGTTAACCCTTAGTCCTTAGTCTTTTTTAATTTGTAGAATATTGAACAGGTGTCTACTAATTTTCGCCCAAAAAATTCATGTTTTTTTTTTCCGGGTTGTAAATATTCAATCTCCTCTTACTAGAAATACGAATAAAACACATTTAACATAAGGTTTTCCTATGTGCAGTTTTACTCATTGTAATATCATTTCATATTTAAACAAAATAATGTATTTTTATTTTACGGCGTCGAGTAAAAATGAAAACAATTAGGTTACAATTGCTTCAGACATTTCGAAACATGAAGGTGATCCTTTCAGTTAATTATTCAGAAATTTTTATTTACAGTTGTTATTTTTCATAGTTGATGTACAATTAAATGAGTATTAAAAAAAATAATATTTGTAATGGTTTTTTGTAATGTCTTCAATAATTAATCAATAATCAATCGCTAATACCAAAGAAATAAAAAACTATCTTGAACTTATTCGATTTTTTTTCTAAAATTTTGCAATCTTGAAAATTTTTAAAAATTTGTTTAAAAATGTTTTATATTCTTTTTTGAAATTTTAGGATATCATTTGAAATGTTTTGAAATATTTTTAAATTTTCTCTAAGAATCCACTTTTCAAAATAAAAAATAATATGAAATTTTCCCATGAAATCTTAAGAAAACTTTTTTATTCTCTTGAAAACTTTCAAAACGGTTAAAACTTCTCTAGATTTTTTGAAATCTTTTCAAATTTTAAATTATTTATGAAAAAGACGAATTTTCAACAAAACAGTTAAATGTTTAACAAAAAAAGATTATTTTTCAACCAGTTGCATTTTTAACCAAAAAAGAATACATTTTTACCGAAAGAGAAGAATTTTCTACAAAATCGTATAATTTTTTAACCCGAAAATAAGAATTTTCAACTGAAATCATGAATCTTCATAAAAAAAATGATTTTTCAACAAAGTAGATCAACTTTTAACAAAGTTGTGTAATTTTCAACCAAAAAACATGAATTCCCAAAGAAAAGTGTAATAGTCGATAGAGCTGAATTCATCCAAAAAAGATCGATTTTCAACAAAATAGTTGAATTTTTAATCCGAAAAATATTAATTTTTAATCCGAAAAATATGAATTTTCAATCGAAAAATCATTTTCAACCAAGTAATTGAATTTTCAACCAAAAAAGATGAATTAAAAAAAAACATTAATTTTCTACCAAAAAGACAAATTTTTAATAAAATACATGAATCTTCAACTCAGAAAGATCAATTTTCAACTCGAATTATTCTTAAAATTTTGAAATATATTTTAAAATAAAAAAATTGCCTTAAAATCTGCCAGACTTTTTTTGACATTTTTATAAATCTTGAATTTTTTAAAATTTTCTTTAAAATTAATGTTTTTAAATAGACAATTATTTATAAGTTTTCAATCATTCTTAAAAGGAGCCATTCACAAAATACGTGATACATTTTTCGGGAACTTTAGACACGCACCCCGCTGCGTGATGCTTTTTTCACTGTGTTGACATGGAGAATGATACTTTGACAGACCCTCCCCCCAGTATCAAGTATTTTGTAAATGATAACTAATTAGAAAAATTACCCTAAAATCTTGTGGATTCTTTTTTGACGATTTTGGAAATCTTTTGAAATGTTTTAAAATATTCCCTTAAAGTTAATTTTTCAAAATAAAAAATAATTTAAAATTTTCCCAGAAATCTTAAGGAAATGTTTAGATTGTTTTGAATCCTTTCAAAATGCATATTTTCCAACATTTTAAATGTGTTTCCCGGCTCGAATTTGTAATCCTGGTTTTATTTTAATTCCCGGCTATTCTTCCCGGTTAGTAAACAACCTGATTGAATGTTTGAATTTGAAATTATTCAATTTTGAATGCCTGATTTAATTTTTGAACACTTCACATTTAGTATCGTTATTATTACATAAGTAAAAATGTCGACACACCACTTGGTGGCGCTGATAGATTGCATGTTCACTAGTGCTACTGACACATAGAATGTAGCTGCATATGAACGTGTTACGCGCATAGGCAGGGTGTCAAGTAATCAGGCAATTTGAAATTCTCGGGTTTGTTCTGGGTTTTTCCCGACTACAGTTTTTTCCCCCGACCAATTTAAATATGTCTTTTTGTAATTTATCCCAAACTAACGCATAGAAATCGCAATTTTAACAATAAGTATGCAAGATTTTATCGATATATGCTCAAGTTCTTTTAATCTTATTTATATGAGAGTTTTTATTTTTTCTCTTAAATAGGTTGAAAGCCATCGGAATTATCTCTAAAATAAGACAGGATAAAGTTGTTTTGTCCATTTTTTAAGAAGATATTGCAAAAGTAGTGCAAATTTCCATGTTTTCTTAAAATTTAAATAAAATCCAATACAATAAACATTTTTTAATGTCCTTTAGATCATTTTAAATGTAAATTTCTATAGAATCATATCAACTTATCAACATTATCATTGTGAAAATTTAATTATTTTTTCTGCTGATTTATGTAAAATATGTATTGGTCAACTTTACAAAATGTTTATTCTGTAATTAGACCTTATTTAAGTGTATCTTATCTTATATATTTCAACATATTTGTTCTTTAATGTTAATATCGTATACGATAAGTCAAGCCATTAGATTTTCCTCTCTCTGATTGTCGTCTAAACAATACAAAAAAATAAAGTCGAAAAAAGTAGATTTAGTGATAAAATAAAAATTCCCGATCCTAAATAAAATTCCAAAGTTTTACCAGGGTTTCCCGGTTCACTGGACATCCTACACAATAGTTTCAAAAGTTTGAAATTTTTAATTTTAAATGAGTGGGCAACATTTTTGAAAACTGCAAAAAAATAGTAAATAGCCAGGAATTTTGTTCTAGCATTGAGTGGCAACTCTGTTATTTAAAAATGTCTTTTGGTAGACTATTATTTTACCAAATAAATTCCAGTGACATTTTATTCTTATTTTACATGAGAAAGCCTTATGAAAAGAGCAATACCAAATGTATTGGAGCCAAGAAATGATAACCATTTTTTTGCCACGTGAATAAAATTCCGGAAAGAAGGGTTCAATACCCTCGTTATAAATGATTAAAATGCGAGAATACAGTAACTTTTCACTTTCATAATATGACATCGAGATTCTACTACATAAATTAACAATTATTCTTGATAAATTGAAATGATAAATTCTAACAATGTGCCCCAAGAAAGAAAACAATTTCGATGTGATAAAATAGAATAATTCGTTTAGAAACTGTTCTTTCTCAGAAGATGGAATCTCGATTAACCGAATCTCTTACAGGTTATTTAATGGTAAACACAAAAAAAAGTAGTTTCACAGACTACTTTCACAATTCTTCACATGCCGAGATGAGATAAATGTGCGAAAAAACTTGCACTTTTTGCAAACCCTGGGTGGCATGTGAATTGTGAAAGGCATCAGAGCATAATACAAAGTGCCTCCACAATTTGTGACCGCGTGCTCAGTAATTATTTCGTTAACTTGATCAGTCTAATTACCTCCGCCCGCCACCGCCTGTCATTTAATCGCTCATTTCTCAATTACTAATTACCCCTGCATAACGCAAAATCAAAGTACGCGGTCAAAATCGACAAATAAATCCGTTTCAATCTCTGCCCACGCCAATTAAATTATTTACGTCCGTCAATTCGCATAAAGACTGAACTTCGTGCATAAAAGTCGCCGGTAATTAGGTACATGCGCGGTCTCCGAGTTTTCCAATCGATTATCTTTTCTATTCATCGGGTTACGGAGCGGATCAAGCCACTGTCGATGAACCGAAATATGACGCATTGAATATAAACTTGAAAAATGACTGACAAATGAATCTAAAGGAATAAAACGTATTCGTTTTTCTCAAATATGAGCAGCTTCTGGAGCTTTCAAAAGTTGATTGGTTAAAAAAACTAATTTAATTACTTAATTAGTTTAATTAATTATAACAAAAACAAAAAAAAACTGTTTTTAATTAATTAAATTTTGAAAACGTAAACCTGAAAGAATAAGAAGTTTTTTTTTCTACTGAAAAATTCTATTTTTGTCTTTGCGGCAATTATGGAATATATCCCTTCAAATGTTTTTTAAATTACGAGATATTGATTAAGAATCATGCTACGCAATAAAACAAATTGAAAAAGATCCTACTTGAGAAAATATTTTAAGGGACTCTTCTTATAATCTCTCAATTCTCGCATACCTTTTACGCTCAGCTTTCATCTATACTCATTAATTTCGGGAATAAAAAGTTAAATAAACGCATGAAAATAAAATATGAATTTCCCTTTTGAGTAATCGTTAAACGATATTCGACGTGTTTATTATGACTCCGATATTGTGATATCGCAAGAATGCCATGTACCTCCTTCCGTCTATGACAAAATGATTCGATCCCCTTATAACGGAACTGCGCGTGCCTTTGTGTGACACATCATCGAGCGTTTTAGTTTTATCAAAGATTCACGGTGAACAATTGAACCCTTTTAAGTAAACAACTAACGACCTTAATTAATTTACGCTACGTTAAACGCTCACTGGCCTGAAGATAAAATCTATCAATATAATTTTTCCATGCAAGTTAAAATCATACAATCATTTTGATTCAAAGAATGCATTCATTTGTAATTTGCTCTTCTGCAGTTAATTTTTAAAGCAAAAATGTAATGGCGAATATATATTGTTAAAGAAAATACGCTTATCGTACGAGTATCAGCCGTATAATGAAACTTGTCCATCTTTGTATTTTTCCAAATAATGAAGATAATTTATTTTTTCTTCCTGACTCTTGTGCGGGGTTCCTCATGATTTTCAAATCCGAAATAAGGTATGAAAAAACTTAAAACTTAATACAATAGTGTCCATTTTTATTGAAATGAACAAGTTTGAACTGATTTTTTTATTGATTCTGGTTTTCTGTCATTTCAAAAATATTTTTAAACAAAAAATTAAAGTAATCAATTGGGCCTTTTTTGGAAACAGTAGATTTTTGCATTAAATTAAGGTCGAGTAATGCCTTCCGGCATAATATGCCGGATTTTTATCTTCTCTTTCAGCATATTCTTCTCGATTTTAATTTTCTCTTCCAGCATATTTTATCGTCAACGTAATTAGATTCTAAGTAATTCCAATGAACTTATGACGAAATCCAAAGAATTCAAGGTTAATTCCAACAAGTTAAAAAATTCATCTTCGGCAATATATGCCGGAATAGAAAATTAAAAGGTGATCTTTGGGACAGATGTGAAAATGTTTCATCTCTATATATGCCCCCCTCCCCCCAACAGCTGGAAAGGGCGGCGAGTGTGACGAAACTCGCGCTTGAATTCTAAAAAATTCAAGAGAATTTCTGGTGAATTCTAAAGAATTTATCTGTGGCAACAGATAGCTTGAATAAAAAATTCAAGGCTAGGTACTCATCTCTCTGAAAGAAAAAACTATGCCGGAAGAGGAATTTAAAATCCGGAAAAATATGCCGGCCGAGAATAAACAACGTTAATTCATTCGAGATGAAAATTTTTGCCTGTAAAGATATGGTGAATGTTGTCGAACATTATTTTTCATTCTATTTTTTTTATTAATTGTGGTTCTCTCTATCAATCCACGAAGAGTTGAAGACGAACATTTAAATAATCGATGAGTTCCTTTTTGAAAACAATCGATTTTTGAATTTAATTAATTCAAATTCAAACATTTGCCTTAAAAAAAAAAAAAAATTTTACCATGGTTGCACACAATTTTATTATTATTCACAATTCAAGTTCAAGTAATACATTAAATATAGAATATTTTGGATTACGAACCAATTAAATAAAAAAATCGACTTTATTCAGAAGAAGCCAGATGGATTATTTTTATTTTTATCTAAAATATCTGCAGGATGGAATAAGCCGCTGCAGTGAGAAAAATGAGATTCAACAATTACTATATCTTTTTAAGAGAATTTTTGCTTTTCACATTAATGACATAAAAACCTGGACTTTCTTCAAAAAGGGCCCGACCAATTATTTTAATTTTCGTCTTGAAATGTTAGTGGGATGGCAGACAACCATCAAGAATTGACATTTTTTTAAATACTCACAAAGCAGTTTGAAATATTGGAAAATGTAAGAGGAACGCTTTTTAGAACTCTTTATAAAAAAAATTTCCCTTTGTTCAAAGGGGTTTTATTCAAAATGTATTGGCACATAATTTTAAAAAAACACACGAATTTTGTATATTCAGAAAATCAGCCAGTATTTTCGCAATTTTAAAGTTTTTTCACATTTTTTTATGGATTCGGAAATTATTCCTTCAAGTTGTTTTGAGCAATGAGCTTTTCCGACACTTTATGCCGTAGCATGTACTTTTAAATTATAAATTTATGTTAAATGCCTGCTTCGCTTGAAATTATGCCCTATACCTGGTGAAACGCACCAATTATAAAACTCATTATTTCCTTACATAATAAGGCATTTGAGCAAATTAAACTCAGAAATAAATGCAGCATATTGTGTAATATCTACTAAAACGTCTAGCTTTTGAAGAATTGAATAACGAAACTTTGAAAAAGTTTTAGGTAGGCTTTCTTGCAATCAGAAGAATGTGGCAATATCTAGATCTGGTTGGCCACTCAAAGTTAAAGAAATTCCAGGCTATTTCCCGGTTTTCCCAGTCAAAAATTACATTTTTCCGCTTGACTTTTAAGCGCTCATAATAACAATTCTTCAATACTAATTGCTTTATTATATAAAATTTGAAAAGAATGAAACATTTTAAACTCCAAGGAAAATTATACAGTGAAAACTCTTCTTTTTCCGGAACCTGAAACGAAAAGATTCTTTTATTTCTGAGCTGGAGGGGGGCCCACCCTTACCGCGATTCGGCAGTTTATTTTTATCAACAACGCTCATTGCCTGCCCCGCTCTTGTATCGATGCAATGCCTGTCGCTACTCTTTCAGCCGAAAAGCGCGGGTGATTTGAAATTAATAATAATAATACAACTAGATAAACACTCAAAATTCCTAGAACTGCTGGCCCGCACAGTTTCTCAGCGGTTGCGACTCTCGCCTCGGAAGGGCCGCACGGAGAAAAATGGATAGTCAAACTTGAAGTGTCAAAATTTAGATAGTCAGTTTGATAATCTAGATAGTCTCAAGGAAGCTTTAGAAATGTCGATAAAATGTATTAGTGTGAACCACCTTGACCACCTTGACCACCTTGTCAGCTTCGACCTACAGGTCAATTTTCAAGGGCATTTAGAGGTCAAGACGATTTTTAAAAATATATTCCCTATTTTAGACTGCTGAATCGTGAAGAACGGGAAATTGTACGTAAAAATTGATATTTTAAAAAATTTCATTTTGACACGTAGAAGGTCATATCAAGGTCAAATATTTGAAAAGCGCTTAAAATCTTTTTTTTCTTATTTACTGGGTTTCTGAGCAATTTTTTACGTTGAAAGTGCAGGTTCCTTTGAGAAGTATAAAATAAGTTGCATCTA
Source organism: Andricus grossulariae (assembly GCA_011634705.1). NCBI lineage: Eukaryota > Metazoa > Arthropoda > Insecta > Hymenoptera > Cynipidae > Andricus > Andricus grossulariae. The sequence continues at coordinate 108,148,272 of JAABKJ010007545.1, read as the reverse complement.
ATCGTTTTTTTTTACATTTAACCTTGATTGTTTATCTCTCCAAGGTCACAAAAACAAGATTTCTATAGTACATTTTTTATGTAAAATTTTCTGCTCTTTTCAAATCTGCAGTCAAAAGTAGGGGTTTCCATTTTTAAAAATCGTCTAGACCTTGAAATGACCTTGAAAATTGACCTCAAGGTCCAAATCAATGGCACAGTCAAATAACTAGTTTTTAAAAACTTTTTGTCTATTTTTCAATTAGAGTGTAGTGATAATTAATTCAAGTTCACAAAATTAATTTTTTAAACAACTCGTTTTTATTGTTAATAATATTATCTTTGAATAATGCTAGAAATTGCGGTTTTTTCTGAAATTTTAAGTTTTTTGTTCAGTTTTCACTTGGAGTGAGTTAATATTTGATTTATTATAGCAAAAATGATTGTTTAAACCATCTACATAAAAAATGGTTCATACAAAAGTTCACCAGGATATAGGGAGTCATTTGACTGTATCATTGATTTTGACCTTGAAGTCAATTTCCAAGGTCATTTCAAGGTCAAGACGATTTTTTAAAATAGAAACCCCGTATTTTTGACTGCAGATTTGAATAGAGACACCTTGACCAAGTTGTCAGCCTCGACCTTCACGTCAATTTTCAAAGTCATTTAAAGGTAAAGGCGATTTTTTTAAATAGAAGTCCCTTTTTTGTATTGTGGACTCGTAAAGAACGGAAAATTGCACGTGAAAATTGATATGCCAGAATCTTTCATTTTGACCTGTAGAAGGTCATGTCAAGGTCAATTATTTAAAAAGCCTTCAGAAACTTTTTTTCACTTCACTGGTTTTCCGAGAAATCTCTACGTTGAAGGTGCCTTTAACAAGTACATAATAAGTAGCATCTGATTGTTTTTTTGACATTAAACCTTGATTGCTTACCTCTCCAAGGTCACAAAAACAAGATTTCAATAGTACATTTGTGACGTAAAATTTTCCACTCTATTCAAATCTGTAGTCAAAAATAGGGGGTTTCATTTTAGAAAATCATCTTGACCTTGAAATGACCTTGAAAATTGACCTCAAGGTCAAAATCAATGGGACAGTTAGATGGACAGTTTCTTTTACTTTTTGCCAATTTTTCAATTAGAGTCGAGTAATAATTAATTCAAGTTCACAAAAATAATTTTCTAAAAAATTATTCATTATTGTTAAGAATATTCTCTTTGCTTGATGGTAGAAAGTTCGGTTATTTTTAAACTTTCGACTATTTGTATATTTTCAACTTGGAGTGACTTAGTAATTATTCAAGTTAAGCTAAAATAATTGTATAAACTAATTTAAATTGTTAATAACTATCTTCATCTATATTAATGCCAGAGAGTTGCGATTTTTTTCTCAAAATTGTTTAACTTTTTGTGCACTTTTTACTTAGTGAGGTAATAATTAGTGCAGGTCAATAAAAATAGTTTTTAAACAATGTATCATTGTTTATAACTATTTTCCTTCAAATAAGTGCTAAAAAGTTGCGTTTTTTCTGAAACGTATAACTTTGTTTGCCTTTTTAGTTATGAGCAAAGAATAAATAAACCATTTTTTTCTTTTTTGTGAATATTTTTTTTTGGAAGGGGGGGGGGGGGCTGATATAAAAATTTCATTCTTTGTTTTTGTCTCTTGTGTTAGATAGATTTTTTGTTTAAATTAATTCTTTATAAATATTGGGGAAAGAGCAAAAAAATGCACCTAATAAAGAAGAAGATAGTTAAAAACAATAATAATTTGTTCAAATAATGGGTTTGCTAAATTGAAATACTTATTAACTTACCCTAAGTGAAAAGTAGACAAATAGTTCTAAATTTGAAAAAAAACCGCAACTTTCTAACATTATTCAAATTGAATATCATAAATAATAATGAGAAATTCTTCAAATAATTAATTTTGTCAACTTCAATTAATAATTCAACTCACTTCAGTTGGAAATTTGACAAAAAGTGGAAATTAAAAAAAAACGGCAAATTTTTAGAAGATTTTTTTGAAGATTAGACAAAAAGTGGAAAATTTTTCAAAAAACGCGACTTTCTAACTCTATTCTAAGAAAAAATTTCTAAACACAATAAGAAATTGTTTGAACAATTTACTTGCTAGGATTTTTGTAAATACAATTATTTTGTTCATAAATTATCTGTTTTGTTCCGAAATTCAGCTACTTGGTTAAAAGATGAACTACTTTGTTGAAAATTCATTTTTTTTTGTTCAAGATTTATCTCCTTGGTTGATAATTTATCTATTCCATTTTTAGGAAATTAATCTTCTGGATTATAGATCATCTTTTGGGTTCAACTATTTTATTACAAATTACATATTTTTTTATGATTTATAATTTTGATTGAAAATTCATCTCTGATCGAAAATATAACTATGTGTTGAAAATTAGTTCTTTTTGTCGTTGAGAATCAATATTTTTAAATAACAATGTAACTATTTCATCTTTGATTGAAAATTGATATATTTTATTGAAAATTAATCTTTTTTAATTCAAAATTGATGTATTTGGCTATTAAAAAAAAATTTTGTTTATCAAAAATTATCCCGCTTAGTTGAAAATTCATCCTTTTCTATTAAAAATGCAAATGTTTGGGTCTAAATTCATCAAATTTGGTTGAGGAGTGAGGAATTTTGTACAAAATTCAACTATTCAGTTGAAAATCAACTTTTTCGTTGAAAATTAAACCATCTTTATAAAAATGAACCCTTTCGTTAAAAAATCAAATTTTTGGGTTGAAAATTTGACCGTTTTGTAAATGACTCGTCCTTTCTGGCTTTAAAATTCAATTATTTTGTTTAAAATTAATGTATTTTGTTTAAAAAAATCTTGTTTGTTGGCAGAAAATTAATCTTCTTGCTGGAAAATTAATTTTTCTCGATTAAAATTTGAATGTTTAGTTAAATTTTCATTTGTTTTAGTTGTAAATTCAAGCACATATTTGGTTAAAAAATTCATATTTTTTAAGATTCAACTCCTTAGTTGACAATTTAACTATTCCATTTTTAGAAAAATTAATCTTTCAGGTTCAAAAGTCATTTTTTGGGTTTAACTCTTTTTTGAAATCCATTTTTTTATGATTCATTATTTTAGTTGAAAATTCATTTTTTTAGAGATAATTTTTGTATATAACATTGTAACTATTCCATTTTTGTTTAAAAATTGATATTTTCATTGGAAATTGATCAAGGACAATTCATCCTTTTTGGATAAAAATGCAACTTTTTGGCTAAAAAGTAATCCTGAATTGTTGCGGATTCAACAAGTTGGTAGAAAATTAAACTTATTTAGTTGAAAAATTTTTTCTATCACCAAATAGAAATTCATGTATTTTGTTGAAAATGCATGCTCTTTTGTAGAACATCAATCTTCTTGTTAAGAAAATTATATTTTATTCACAATTTATAATTTTTTAAGATTCACCTCTTTGGTTTAAAATTTAACATTCTTGTTTTATCTTGTTTTATAAGTTGAAAATTCAACTATTTGGTAAAAAATGCATGTATTTTATTGAAAAATCGTCTTTTTGGTTAGAAAATTATTATTCTTTGTTGAAAAAATTCAATATGTATTTTGACTTCTGATTTTTGAAGAAAGAAACATTTTTTAATCAATTTTTTGAATTTTCAGACCCAAAATACGAATTTTCAGCAAAAAAGTTCATTTTTAACATTTTAAACAAAAAATTTTAAGTTTGTATAAGATTAATGAATTTTCAGGGCCTAAAAAATGACTTTTCCGTAAAAAAGTTGCAGTTTTCAACAAAAGAAAATGAACTTTGAACAACGCAGTTTAACTTTTGTCTAAATATTTGAATTATCGATAGAAAAAAATAATAATGTAATAATATTGAAATCATCAAAGATTTCAATTTCAAATAAAAAATAGATGAATTTAACCAAAAGATACGAATTTTTAACTGAAGAAGATGAATTTTCAACCAAAAATAGAACAGTTAAATCTTCAGTTTAAAAAATTAATTAAAAAAAACATGTTTTCAACCAAAGGAAATAAATTTTGAAGAACGTAGTTAAACCTTTATCCAAGTATTTAAATTTTTCAATAGAAAAAGGATGAATTCTCAACTGAAAATGGAATAGTTAAATTTTCAGTTAAAAAAATTAATTTAAAAAAAAACGGATTCTCAACCAAAGAAAATGAGTTTTGAACAAAGTAGTTTAACACTCATTTCAGTATTTGAATTTTTGATAGAAAAAAGATGAATCCTCAACAAAAAATGTAATAATAAAAAAAGTTATAATAATGTAATAATAATTCAATCAGAAAAGATTTCAAATCAAAGACAGATGAATATAACCAAAAAATACGCATTTCCAACCCAAAAAGATAAATTTTCAACCAAAAATGGAATAGTTAAATTTTCAGTCAAAAAGTTAATTAGAAAAAAAACGGATTTTCAAACAAATAAAATGAATTTTGAACAATGTAGTTCAACTTTCATCTAAGTATTTGAACTTTCAAGATGAAAAAAGAAGAATTCTCAACAAAAAATATAATAATAAAAAATGTAATAATAAAAAACGTAATAATAAAAAAATGTAATAATAATGTATTAATACTTAAATCAGATACTACTTCAATTTCAAATAAAAAATAGATGAATTAACCTAAAAATACGAATTTCCAACCGAAGAAAATGAATTTTCAACCATAAATGGAATAGTTCAATCTTCAGTTTAAAAAATTAATTTAAAGAAAAAAACGATTTTTCAACAAAAGGAAATAAATTTTGAACAACGTAGTTAAACTTTCATCCAATCATTTGAATTTTCAATAGAAAAAAAGAAGAATTCCCAACAAAAAAAGTAATAATAAACAAATGTGATAATAATGTAATAATACTTAAATCAGAAAATAAAAATGGAATAAAAAATATGAATTTCGAACCGAAGAAGATGAAATTTTAAACAAAAATAGAATAGCTAAATCTTCAGTTTAAAAAATTAATTAAAATAAAAACGATTTTTCAATCAAAGAAAATAAATTTTGAACAACGTAGTTAAACTTTCATCCAAGTATTTGAATTTTCAATAGAAAAAAAGAAGAATTCCCAACAAAAAATGTTATAATAAACAAATGTGATAATAATGTAATAATACTTAAATCAGAAAATAAAAAATATGAATTTCGAAACGAAGAAGATGATTTTTTAAACAAAAATAAAATAGCTAAATCTTCAGTTTAAAAAATTAATTAAAAAAAAAACGGATTTTCAACCAAAGAAAATAAATTTTAACAATGTAGTTCAACTTTCATCTAAGTATTTGAATTTTCAATAGAATAAAAGAAGAATTCTCAACGAAAAATATAATAATAAAAAACGTAATAACAAAAAAATGTAATAATAATGTAATAATAATTAAATCAGACAATATTCCAATTTCAAATAATGAAAAGGTGAATTAACCAAAAAATACGAATTTCCAACCGAAAAAGATGAATTTTCAACCAAAAATGGAATAGTTAAATCTTTAGTTAAAAAACCAATTAAAAAAAACGAATTTTCATCTGAAGAAAATAAATTTTGAACAACGTAGTTCAAATTTCATTCAAGTATTTGAATTTTAACTAGAAAAAAGATGAATTCTCAACCAAAAATGAAATATTTGAATTTTCAGTTAAAAAAATTAATTTAAAAAAAATGGATATTCAACCGAAGAAAATGAGATTTGAACAATGGAGTTCAACCATAATCTAAGTATTTGATTAGGAAGGATTTTAATTTCAAATCAAAAACAGATAAATTTAACCAAAAAATACGAATTTTCAACCAAATAAAATATTCAATCAAAACAGATTAAATTTTAACCGAGCAGTTGTATTTTTAATCAAAAAGGATAAAGTTTCAAATAAGATTACTTTGCTACCAAAAAATACTAATTATAAACAAATTACAGAAATTTTTTTTAACAATTACTTGAATTTTCAACTAAAAAAGGTGCATTTTCAACCAATCAAAATAAATTTTTAAGAAAGTAGGTAACTTCTCAACCAAGTAGTTAAATTTTCAATTAAAAAATTAATTCTCAACAGAAAAGGTAATAGTCCATACGTCCATTAAAACAGATTCCATTTCTGAATCAAAAATATATTTATTGAACGAAAAAAAAAGAATTTTCAACAAAATAGTTGAATGCTCAACCCAATAGATCAATTTACAACAAAGAAGATTAATTTTCTACCCAAAAAGAATAGTTTTCAACCAAAGAGTTTTCAAGTTTTCAAGCTAAATAATATAATTTAAAAAAAGTTGACTTATCAAGCGAAAGAGACTAATTTGAAACAAAAAAGGTAAATTTCGATAAAGAAAGATAAATTTTCAATCAAATAGTTAAATTTTCCACGATAAAGGTGATTTTTCAACAAAAAAAAAGATTAAATTTCTCAAAAAGACGATTGTTCAACAAAAAATGGAATGATTAAATTTTTAGATGAACAGTTTTATTTTTCACCAAACGAAATGGAATTTTCAACGAAATCGTTAAATTTTCAACTAAAGAGGTGAATCTTTTAAAAAATGAATTGAACAAAAGTATAGATCAACTTTTCACTAAATAGTTGAATTTTGAATGCAGAAAATGAATTTTCAACAAAATAATTGGACCTCCACCAAAACCGTTGAATTTTTAACCAAAAAGCTAAAGTTTTAACCTGCAAAGATGAATTAATTTTTGTCTAAGAAAGACACATTTTCAGCAAAAGAAATGAATTTTCTATCAAAGAATCGAATTTTAAACTCAAGAGAATGAGTTGAAACACAAAAATGGAATAGTACCATTTTTCAGAAATAAAAAGGAATTTTTAACTAGTTTGGTTTAACGAAAAAAGTAGAATTTTTAACAAAATAGTTGAATCCTCAACCAAACAGATGAATTTTTCAAAATTTACTTTAACATATAGCGAAAAAGATGAATTTTTACTCAGAAAGGTAACTTTCAATGATTAAAGATGAATTTTCAACCAAGTAATTGAATTCTTAATAAAAAATATGATTTATCAATAAAAATTTTTTTTTTTCTACTGAAAAGTTCAATCTTCCAATAGATAGTTTCATTTATAACCAAATTCAGCGATTATATTCAAATTTAACGATTTGATAACAATTTTTTGCTTCGAAACCCAGTCACTGTTTTGCATTATTCAGTTCGTACTGGTACTCACTGTAATTTATATCAGAATTATGGCAGATTCCAAGAAAATTTTGAAATCTCACTCAGAAATCCTCTTTTATTGAGACAATTTTTCTTATACTACTGAGCGAAAACTGGAAAAACTTTTGAATTTGCTGCACGTTCTCGACGTTGAGTTTAATGAACCTTATTTTTCATGGAAACTTTTCAGTGTCCGGCGTCGCATAAAAGTCATACTGAGCAAATCTCAAATAACAATCTTTTTCATGACGTTCAAAAGCAAGTGTACGTTTATTATTATGATGCATGTGCGAATTCAAAGCAGTAAGAAAATCTGCATCCGAAGGAGAGAATAAATCTGAAAATTCATTTTATCATTTATACATATAAGGGGCCGTACTTAAATCACGTAACGGATTATATGCCCTTTCCAAAAGCCCCCTCCCCCTCATACTGTACGTAATTTATTGTTTCCAGAAATAATAAGATATTCAATGCATAAGAAACTGAATAAATTAGTAACTATATCTACTTAAGCAATTGCAATGCTACTACTAAATGATGTGGTAAATGCACTGCTAGTAACAATTTGAAACGGCAATTTTAAAGAAATTTAAAAGCTGATTTTACGGTAAACAGTATTTTATTGAAATCAAATAATAATTTATAAACTACATGAGAAAATATAACAAATGTGGAAATTATATGAACGATACGTCAAATTACACACTGTTGGAAATGTTTGCAATTTTAGTATACACGGGCATATTAAATTTCCCATGTTTACTAAATTCATTACACATCGTAATTTTAGTATACTTACGTATACTAAATTTATTTTATGGAGTTATATGTATACTAAATTTATTAAGTTTACAGTAAGTTTCTTTCACGTATATGAATTTTATAGTTTCTGTATAGTAAAATTCATATATGTGTTTACTATATTCAGCTGCGCAAGCGCGTTTTGATTTACGCGAGTTGGACGACGTAGTCGGTGGCATTTGGTTGAGTTTTTTGTAAATCGAAAAGGATCGGCTTTTCCCTGAGAGAATATGCGAAGTCTTCTCTTCAAAAGGTATATTCAATTTATTAACGTAAATGTAGTGTAACCAAATTTCTATTTGAAAATTGTAACTTTGTTCTTTAATTTCATTTTTCATCTGATCATGTTTACAGATAATGAAGACGGAACTCACGCGAAACGGAATGCATATACTGAAATTTGTATATGCATATACTAAATTTCGTATACATGTATACTGAAATTAGTATACGCGTACACTAAATTTCATGTACGTGCATACTAAATTTACTGTATGCTGGTATACTAAATTTAATTTCATGTTGTGCATTCTTGCTTCCGTTGCATGCATACCAAATCTAGTACAGATTTTTCAAACAGTGCATATAACCATACTACACTGTTCGAAAAATCTGTACTAGATTTAGTATACATGTAATGGAAGCAAGAATGCACAGCATGAAATTAAATTCAGTATACACGTATACTAAATTTAGTATACATGCATACGAAATTTAGTATACGCATATACTAAATTCAGTATACGGGTTTCGTTTCGTGTGGGTTGCGTCTTCATCATCTGTAAACATGATCAGAAGAAAAATGAAATTAAAGAACAAAGTTTCAATTTCAAAACATTATAATGGCTAAGCTACATTTACGTTAATAAATTGAACATACCTTTCAAAGAGAAGACTTTGCAGATCCTCGCAGAAAGAAACTGGACTTTTTAGCATTAGAAAGAACTCAAGCGAATGACACCGGCCACATTGCCCGACTCGCGTAAATCAAAACGCGCTTGCGCAGCTGAATATAGCAAACACGTATATGAATTTTAGTATACAGAAACTATGAAAATAATATACGTGAAAGAAACTTACTGTATACTTAATAAATTTAGTATACATATAACTTCATAAAAGAAATTAATATACGTAAGTATACTAAAATTACAAGGTGTAATGAATTTAGTAAACACATAGGAAATTTAATATGTCCATGTATACTAAAATTGCAAACATTTGTAACAGTGTAGCGGACCAGGCGGAGATCTGAGAAATATATAAACACAGTGGCCCAATATTTTTGCACACGTAAATATATAATATAAACGATAGAACCGGTAAAAGTTTATTTTCAAAAGCTTTTACCTACCTCATTGTTTAGTACAAATAGTATACCTAGTTTGTATATCAATATATTTTTTCTTAAGATAACCTTTCAGGAAATATTTCAGAAAAACTATGTGGCCCAAAATTTTCGCACACTACTGTAGGGACCGATCTGTGAGACCTGAAATAAGAATCTATAAATTTCAAGAAGTAATGTAAGCTTTTCTTACAGGGAAGTAAGTTTGATTGTTAGAGAATTCAGCTTGAATCTGCAAGAGGACTTTCTGATGTGCTTGATAAACAATCTCTTTCCAAAAAGGCTAGAAACCAAACATACTATTGCCGTTAGATTGCGAAAGGATCTTTCCACTGTTCACGTAACTCCCTTTTGCAACAAAGAAAAGGTGAGAATATTTACAAACATTTAGAAAATAAAAGGTGGTACATTGTTTTTAAGATACTCAAACTTTTTTCTCAATTTCAGAACATTGACAACCATAAGAGCGACATTATTGAACATCTCTACATTTCGCCGATTACGATACATCTCAAGCTTTTGGCGAACACAAATAGTTTCAATGCCAATCAATCTAGTGAAGAATCTGATTACTGCGCTTTTGTAAAGTGCATGTATGATTATGCTTGCAGAGGAGCCTTTGAGAAAAGCGCAGAATTTAGGTTTGTCCTTCGTCAAATTTTTTAAGTCAAAAAAAATTCCCGGTCATTTCCCGGTTCACAATAATTTTTCACGGTCATTAAATTTAAAGGATTCGGGCTGTTGCAGCTAACAAAAATTTCATTTAAAGTTATAAATTCTGAACTGAAAATTGAAACACTCAAAGTGGAATTCTTTTGAATTTTAAACATTTAAAATGAAAGCTTCAAAAAGTTTAATTCAAACGTTCAATAGTTTACAAGTATAAGATGGAAGCTTTTAAAACTTTTCAATTCAACCATTTTTAGCTTTTATAAATTATACAGGTCAAAGATTTAAAAAAATATAAATTCACGTTATAATTTTTAATGCCCTAAATTGAAGAATGAATCAGGGCGACTGAAAGATCCTGAAAAATAAAATTTCCGACACTGTAGAATTCCCGAAAAAGACAAAATTTTCGAAATTAAAATGTCCCGAAATGATAAAATATCGAAAAATAAAAATCCTGCATTGGAAAATTCCAGAATAATACAATTTCCGAATTATAAAATATCCGACTCTATAAAATTCGTGTATAAAAATTGTTTTTTAATCAATATTAATTATTCATTAAGAATACATTAATTAAACATTCAAACAATAACTAAAAAAAAATTAAACATTAAGAAAAATTTTTTGATCAAATTATTTAATTATTGTATTTTTAATAAATACAATAATATCTATTAAAAAAACAATTTTTTTAATTGTTTAAATTCGTGAATTTTATAATTAGGGAACATTCTAATGTCGGGAATTTTAGTGTCGGATATTTTATAAATCGGCAATTTTATGTCGGGAATATTATTATTCGGAAATTTCGCAATTAGGGATTTTTATATTGCGGCAATTTTATAATCTCTTGAATTTTCTATTTCAAATATTTTCTTTTTCGGGAATTTGACAGTATCCGAATGAATCAGCAAATTTGTAGATTTTGAAAATTATATTATTTTAAGCACTGTTAGTTAGAAAGATTTAAAATTAAACTATTACAATTTTTTTCTAAACTGCACACTTTTTAAATTAGAAGTCGTTACAAATTAATAATTTTTCAATTGTTATTTCTAGATCAAAATTTGTTTAAAAATATTTTTAAATATTTTCTTACAATAATTTTTTCAAAATAAAAAATAATTTTAAATGTTCCTAGGAATCTTTAAAACAATTTTTTATTATCTTGGAACCTTTCAAAATCCTTAGAAAGTTTAAAATTTGATTTCAAAAGTTTCAAAAATATACATTTTGTTTGAACATTGTTGGGATTTTATCAAATTTAAAATTATTGTTCAAATTTGTTCAAAAAATTTAAATATCTTTTAACATGATTCGTATTTTTCCTAATTGTCTTTTCAAATTGTGAAAAATGGAAAAAAATTGTCTTGCAGATTATTTTTTGTAAATCTTTTAAAATCTTTTTAAATATTGTCTTGAAATTAATTTTGCAAAATAAACAATTATTTTCAATTTTCCTATGAATCTTAATAAAAATGTTTTATTCTTTCAAAACCTTAAAAAATGCTTAAAAAGCTTCTTAATTTTTTGTTCAAGATTTTCCAAAGTCTACATTTTGTTTGCAATTTTTTTTAACCTTTTCAAGTTTTAAATTAAGTTTGAATTTTTCGAAACTTCTACATATCTCTTAAACTTATTTCAATTTGAAAAAAAAATAATTGTTGAATTATAATTATCAATTTATTTATTATCAACATCATGAAGCTTTCTATTTCAAGCCATTAATTTTTAAATTATTTAGTTTTGAATATTTTACTTATAGTTGTTGATCTTAAATAGTCAAATATTTTAAACTGAAACAATATTTGTATAGGATTTGCAATTTAATAATAGTGTTTATTTATCAATATATTACTTGGAAGTTATTTAAAAATTGAAAATATTTTATAAATTTTTAGTCTCATGTTCACTTTTGTTTAACTACTGAGGCTTTCGAATTGAAAAAGTTTGATTTTAAACGATAAATTCTGTAAATTGTTCAATTTTGAGCAGATTCAGAATCGTCTTGTAAAATCCATTATTGTTCGATTTTTAATAATCAAACTACAGTTAATTTTTAAAAATCATGAACTAATTTATATTTACAGTTGATCGACTTGAAATGTTTTCACCCAAACTTTTTTAATCTAAAACTCTTTTAATATTTAAATGTTTAAGTTTTCAAAAGTGCATTGTAAAATTCCTTTAGTTGACAATGTACGCTTAAAAAAAAAAGAAGAAATAAAATGGAACATTTTTTTAAGTAAAAGATTTTAGAATTACGCATTGTAAACTAAATGATTTCTTAGTTGAAAAGTTATCAATTAAAATTAACATCTAAAAAAACGTTGAAATTTTAAATGATTGATTAGATTTTTCTTCTAAAAATTTGTAAAATTCCCAATCAAATTTACTGTAATTTCCGGGTTAATAAATCCCAGTAATTAACGTTTAAAAATTCAAGATTTCAAAACCTTAAAATCAAATAATTATAAAATGGAATTGGAATTTTAATATTCAAATTCGAAAATTTAGCATATGGAAATTGTACTTTACTATTGTTGAATTCCGAACACTGAATTTTTCATTGTTTAAGCCTTCAAAACTGTTTTAAAATTCTTTAATTTTGACAGAACTATTAGAAATTAAGACTGAAAAATTAAAATTTGTGAAAGTAAACGACTTTAGCATTGTGCATTGTAAAGTGAATAATTTCTTAATTGAAAATGTTACAAATTGAACTTTTCTAATTCAACAAAATGTTTAATCAAACTCATTTAGAGTTGCATAATTTCATACGGTTCAAAATTTTTTAAATTCCCAGTCAAAAAATATAAACTATCATTTCCTGATATTCAAAGTAATTTTGTGGTACAATAAAAAATATGGTATTAAATTAATTTTTCAGGTTGCCTGCCTACGAAACAGACTGTCTGAAAATAAATAACAGACAATGCTTCTCAAATATCTGGCACTATTATACTGGAAAAATCTTGCAGCAATTCAATGTCCTAATACTGTCAGTTACAGTATTAGGAAATCCGTACGGGTATAATTTCAAGTCACCCGAAGAAAGCAGCTATGAATCAAATTCTGTGAGTATATTAATATTAAATAAAATAATCAAAAATAAAATAAAAAAGTAAAAATATTGAAACCTTGAGCTCTGTTAGACCGATGTTTATATTGTTAATTGTGTACGAGCAATTTATTTGTTGATTACAAAAATTAATTAACAAATTAATATTTTGTAAAAAATTAGTCACAACGGTTCCTATTGGGGCCATTGTAAAGGTTTTTTTATGCTCTACAAAAAATATCTTAAACTTCTCACCTATCTCTTAACCGGAAGAAACAATCCAAACAAACGTGTTAAAAAATGGTTTCATTTTTCACTTTATTGTTAATTAACAATATATGCTAAGTCTGGCAGAGCTCAAGGTCTCAGTATTTCATTAGACGGTCCTCCCAAATATTTTAAGAAACAAAATTTCTATATGAAATATTTTATTTTGGAATAAGTGTGCCTTTTTTTTAAGTTTATTGCATATTCACAATATTAAAACTTTTTCATTCCCAAATCTATAAAATAATTTTTTTTTCCAAGATAATGGTTTGCGAGGACGAATTCGCAGAAAAATTAAGCTACGACGTTTCGTGCCTTCTGGGATATTCTACTTTGGATACAATGCAGACTTCTCATTTTACATTTCAGGATACAGAAACCAACGTTTTTTCCGTAAAGGTCGCAATTTTTAATTTTTATCATACAGGGATCACAGAGCAAAATGAGATTTAAAAAAGGGGAAATTGAGTAATTTTTTAACGAAAAAGAGGAAAAATAGAGGAGAGATTAAACATTTATTTTTATACGTAGAATAGAAGAAACAATCTTTATATAAGGAATGTTATATTTTAAAATAATGTTAAATAATTCTTGAATTAACAAAAAACTACGACAAAACATACAATTTGTTAAATAAACAATTTTTATATGTTTAAAATCGTTTCCATAACAGGGTGGCCACTCAAACTTCAACAAAAAATTCTAGACTATTTTTGGGTCAAAAATTATACTTTTTCCAATCGAAATTTTAGGCCTTTAGAATAATAATTATTCAATACTAATTTCTTTATGGGACAAAATTTGAAAAGAATCAAACATGTTAGCACTCAAAGGAAAAATATATAATGTAAATTATTTTTCAAATTTTTTCTGACTTGACAGCCCAAAAAGAAATTGTGCAATAATAGGGGAATAAATTTTTTTAAATAACAATAATCTAGGTGCCATATTCTTAAGATTTGAAGTCAAAATCGCATTTTCAGTAAAATAATGGAATTTTCAACCAAAAAAGATGAATTTTAAAGCGAAAAAGACGAATTTTCAACAAAATAGTTGAGTTATCTAGCTAAAAAGTAGAATGTTTTAGAAAAAATCTGACTTTTAAACTCAAAGAGAATTTTCTACAGAAAAGTTCATTTTTAACCAAGAACGAAGAATTTTCAACAAAATATTTAAATTTTCAACCAAAAAAATTAATTTTCAATCAAACAGGTTAATTTACAACTAAATAGTTGAACTTTAAAGAAAACGAGACGAATTTTCAACAAAAAGTTTTAATTTTTAACCAAACAGTTGAATTTTCAACCAGTTGATCGAATTTTCAAACAAAAAAGTTAAAACTTCAACCAAAAACAGTTCTATTTTCAAGACAAAAAGATTAATCTTTTAGAAGGCTGTTGAATTATCAACCAAGAACCATGAATTTTCAACAAAAAAGGTGACTTTTTGAGAAAATAATTGAATTTTAAACAAAATAATTAAATTTTTTACCAAAAAACGAGATGAATCCTGGATCGAAAATATAAAAGTAGACTTTTTAATTAAAAAGAATTAACTTTCAACAATAAAAGGTGAATTTTTAACTAAAAGAGATGAATTTTCAATCCAAAAAGGACCAATTTTCTATCCAAAAAGAGAATTGTTCAACAAAACCGTTAAAGTTTTGACTAAAAAAGATGACCTTTTAACAAAATAATTGAATTTTCAACAAAATAAATAAATCTTCAACTGAATAGTAAAAATTTCAACCAAAAGATATAAATTCTGGTCCAAGAATACGATATCAGAGTTTGCGATTAATAAAAAATTAACTTTCAACCATAAAAGATGAATTTTCAACCAAAAAGGTAAATTTTCTCTCCAAAAGATAGTTTAATTATCAACCAAAAATTGTATCTTAAACCATATACATAGTTGAATTTTCAGCCTACGAAGATGAATTTTCAATCAAATGATCAAATTTTCAAAACAAAAAAAAAACAATAAAATTCAACCAAAAACATTTGCATTTTCAAGACAAAAAGACGAAAATTTTAGAAGCCAGTTCAATTTTCAACCAAAAAATATGATATTTGTAATAAAAGATAAATTTTCCACCCAAAAGGATAAGTTTTCTTTCCAAAAAGACGAATAAAAAAAAAGTTGAATTTTCGACTAAAAAAGATGACTTTTGGAGAAAACAGTTCAATTTTCAGAAAAATAATTAAATTTTTCACCAAATAGTAGAGTTTTTAACCAACAAAAAATGAATTCTGGGCCGAAAATATAATAGTAGACTTTTCAATTAAAAAGAAGTTACTTCAACTTTTCTAACAACTGATCAATTTTCAATCCAAAAGGACCAATTTTCAATCCAAAAATACTATTGTTCAACAAAACAGTTGAATTTTTGACAAAAAATCATGACTTTTTAACAAAATAGTTGAATTCTCAAAACATAATTTCATTTTCAACTAACTAGTATAATTTTTAAACAAAAGAGATGATTTCTGCACCAAAAATACAAAAGTAGAGTTTAACAAATTTTTGAATTAACTTTCAACCATAAAATATGTATTTCCAACCAAAAAAGGTGACTTTTTATCAAAATTATTGAATTTCCAACAAAATAATTAAATTTTTCAAACAAAAGAGTTTATTTATGTACCACAAATATAATAATAGACTTTTTAAATAAATATATATTCGCTCTATTTGGTACCATTATACTTTTATATCTCAAAAATGTCAGGAAGTGGACACATTTTATATTTCAAGACATACCAATTATTATTAATTGATTATATAAATGTATAGGTTACCTATGTAATTATTATGTTAAATATTTAAAAAGGAAGTTTTCGTTCTCGAATATAAAAGGAACTTTAGTATTTGAATGATTCATCAAAACTAACTTTAAATTCTTCAGTATACAGTATGAAAGGAACATTAGTTTTTGAACGAAACATTAACTTTAATAAATCTATCTAAATAAATAAATCTAAAATAAAATACTAAAAATTAATAAAAATTACATATATAATAATTAAATTGTTCAATTTGGAATATTCAAACTTGCGGGAATAGGCGAAAAAGGGGAAATGCAGGGGAATAGGAGAAAGCCTGTGATCTCTGCATATATATATATATATATATATATATAACCAGCTCAAGTCAGGAAGATTTTCATGAAAGTCAATATTAGAAGTTTTTTGTGTTGCTGAATATTAATTTAGGGTAAAAATTAAAAAAATCAAAATAGTGGATTGAATATGCTGCAGGATTTTTTCAAATTCAATAAAATTGCAGATGTTTATGAAAGTATATATTCGGGGTTTTTCTTTTGGTCGATTTTTTCATGTATTTTTTGGTCGCTGAATAAGATTCACGATCAAAATAGACATTTGTAACCTACTAGTTCGAGTTTTGAGGCTAGTTCATAGTTAAATATATTGCTTTTTTATTATATTGTATCACAACATTTATACATTATTTAGGTACCCTAATAAGAATATCTAAATTGAATGTAAATAAATGAGGGATATTAGAATGACCGAAAATTCTACTATATAATACATAATGTCATAAATATTTAAAAATAATATGAACAAACATTTTTGGATCAATTAACAACTTATGGGTTGAAAAACTTCAAAACAAATGGCATATAATAATTTTATATAATATATTTTTCATAAAAAGTATTTTATTTGTTAAACCTTCCTATATCAGTTCGACATCTGATTCCTCGTTCTCTTCCGCGGATTTTTTGTGTTTTTCTGTGTTTACATTTTCTATTGATATTTTGAAAACTGAACTTTAACGAGCACATTGATCGGGTTTCAGACGATACGATACAAACAAAAACGAAAAAAGGTTAAAAAATCTTGGCTCGAAAAATTTGTGAAATTTCGAACGATTTCGAACGATAACGAGCATCGTCACTTTTTAATAACAACATTAAGTTATGAAATAAAATCACTTACACAGCTTGAAGGGGTGATATTTCAACTACAATTTTATCCATAGACGCGATTATCAATGAGCAAAAGTTTAGTTGATATTTTATTAAATTGGCGCTAACTCTAAAGATATCCGAAAAAAGGCGTGGGGCTAAGCGCGCACCTTCGGATTTCTCAAACTTTTTTAATTTAATAAAAACATTCAATTTCTCTCTAAAATTTGTATTTCAAGGGCTTGCGAGGCGGGCGGAGTATAGAGAGCTTCCCCCCCCTAATGCGTACTTCTTTAACTTTTTTTTGCCCTAGGGCACAAACGAAAATTTTCCACCCGCTGCGGATGAACGAAAAATCCGAATGTTAAATTTTCAGTCACGAATTCAAGTAACTTAAAGTTCCTGCAAAGTTCCTTTTTTACATACGGAAAAATATGTTACATTTGTAAAAAAAGTATAAGAATTTCCAAAAATGAATCAACTCTCTCATTTTTACTGTTAACAATAATTAGAGCATTTGCAATTGAAAATCTATAAAATTGAATAAAAGTCAATTAGAAATATTTAAAATTACACTTATAAAAAAATAATTTGAAATTGCAATTTTTTCTATTATACATATTACATATTGAAGAGCCTTCAATTGCAAATATTTAAAATTTGATACTCTTGAATTTCAAATCTTTAAAATTGAAGAATTTTTTATTGTAAATCTTTAAAATTGAACTATCACAGAGAAAATGTTCGAAATTACATAGCATCAAAATATGAATCTTGAAAATTGAATAATTTGAAATTCTACATTTTAAAAATTAAAAAATTTCCAATCGTAACTTTTCAAACTTGTAGAACTTTGAACTGTAAATCTTCAAAATTAGAGATTTTTGAATTTTTGAATTTTACGATTAAAAATTCTGTAATTCGATGATTTACATTTCAAATTTCGTTAATTTGTATGAATAAGAATTAAAAACTCCTAACTTTTGACCTTCAAAATCATCAAAATTATCAGAGCTTAAGACTTTTCATCGATACATCTTTAAAATTGAAGAGTTTTAAACTGAAAATCGTTCAAATTTGATCATTTGAAATTTCTTCAATACAGAATATTTATAATTGAAAACTTGACTTTCGATTTCCAAAATATTCAAAATCATGAAAATTAAGGAATTTTTAGTGATATATCTTTAAAATGGAAAATTTTTCAATTATAACTCTTGAAAATGGTAGAACTTTGAATTATAAATCTTTAAAGTTGAAAAACTTTTAATTTTCGACAATTTACAAGTTAGAATTTTTTCAAGTTTTAAGTGTTACAATGGATATTTCTGTTATTTTCATGTTTTGAATTCGAAGTTTTTTCAATTTGAAAGATTTATAAACAGTGATCTAGTCTTAAAAAATAAAGAGGCTAAAAAAAAACTTGGCTTTTGACTTCAAAAATGATTAGAATATAAGAATTTTTATTTATATATCTCTGAAATTCGAAAATTGTCAATTGGAACTGTTTAAAATTGTAGAATTTTTAATCTGTAAAATTAAAGAGTTATTAATTTAAAAAATGTATAATTAAAAATAATGCAAGTTTTATGTTTTAAAATTAGAAATTCGGTAAATTTCATGATTCCAATGCAAAATTTCTTCAATTCAGCAGATTAAGAATTGTAGCTTTTTTTCAAAATCATCTGAATTTAAGGTTTTCCAATTTTGCGTTTTTCAAATTAAAAAGTTTTGTAGTTTTGAATTTGCAAATAAAAATTATGCAAGTTTTATGTTTGCGAATAAACAAATTCTGAAATCTTAAAGTTTAACATTCGAAATTTCTTCAATTTGGAAGATATGATTTGATCTTCAAAACCATTAAAATTTAAGAATTTTCATCTATAACTCTTTAAAATTGAACAGTTCTTACTTGTAACCATTTAGAATTGTAGAACTTTGAATTGTAAATCGTTTAAATTTAGGAGTTTTCAATTTTGAAAATTAGCAATGAACAATTATGCAAGTTTTTAGTTTTGCAATTAAAAAATATGCGTATTTGATTATAAATTTCTCCATTTTGAAAGACTTGTAATTGAAAACTTAACTTTTGAATTTCAAAATCATCAAAATTAATTTTTTTTCATTAAAAATCTTCAAATTCAAGAGTTTTTAATTGTAACTCTTCAAAATTGTAGAACTTTCATTTATAAATCTTTAAAATTGAAAACTTGACTTTTGATTTCCAAAATCATCAAAATTTCAGAATTTTTATTTTTACATCTCTAAAATTTTGAAAATATCAATTGGAACTGTTTAAAATTGTAGAAATTTAAACTGTTAATCTTCAGAATTGAAAAGTTTCAAATTTTGACAATTTGTAATGAAAAATGTTGCAAATCTCAGGTTTCAAAATTAAAAATTCTGTAATTTTAATTAGTTACACTCAAAAGATCTATAATTTGGCAAATACAGAATTGAAAAATTGTACTTTCTATTTCCAAAATCATCCGAATTTGAGAATATTTATTTAAACATCTTTGAAATTAAAGGGGTTTCAATTTTTGAAATGAACAGTAACCAATTATGAAAGATTCAAGTTTTAAAATTAAAAACAATTTCAATTTTGAAAATTTATATTCAAAATTTCTTCAATATGGAAGATCTAGAATTGAAAACTTGATTTTTAATCTATAAAATCATCAAAATCTAAGAATTTTTATCTATAGATTCTTCAAATTTGAAAATTTTCAATTGAAAATTGCAAAAATTGTACCTTGAACTAAACAACGATCAAAACATTCAAAACCATAACATTGGAAATTGTATACATTTAAAATAGAATGATTTTCAACCACAAATTTCGAGGATACACCTACTTCAAAATGATGTTCAAAATTTTATATTTTTAAACTGTAAACATTCAAAACTAAACAAATTCGCGATCACTGACAGCCGATTAAAATTAAAATTAACGTTTAAATTAAATTGGTATAAAATCCAATGTAGGTATATTAATAATTATTTTTATTTATCAATAGTAATTATATTTCATAGCTAGGTTGAACCCATCTATAACCATCATTTTCCTATTTTTCACTTCCTGAAACACAAATATTAATATGTTACAACAAAAATATGTAGGGTTCCAAATATTTATTAAACATAACTTTTTCTAAACTTTTTCTGAATTTTTGCAAAATTTTGCAAATTTCTAGATGACCATCAGTTTTCCGGAAAGGAATTTATGTCATAGAAACTTCTTCAAAAATCAATTTCAAGTTGTCTTAAAATTATTTGTTCGCAATCTTATTATAAGCGTGATAATAATTTTTTTCTGTTCTTCAGTATCAGTATTCTTCAAAATTATTGTTATTTGTCTGAAGAACAAAAATATAATATTCTTCTTTTTAGAGACCTTTCGGCAAAAAAACGTCTGTCACAATGCATGTCATCACACTAAATTTTAATTTTATCGGAACAGAACAACTATTTTGTAGAAAAAATTGGTTATTCTTGAAGAAAAAATTTCGATGGATTAAGGAAAATGAGTTAAAAACTCATATTTGTTTGTTAAAGTGTGCGACGTTTCGTTGGCATTAGTTCGCCAACCTCATCAGGCTAAATTATTAAAATAAAGGAACACCACATAAATAGCACATATTTTTACAGGCACATAGTATGAGTTAAAATCAAATTTTAAAAAATTACTACTGACATTCACTGGTTAAAACATAAATTTTAACGCATCCAAGTTAAATTAAATATGAATGACCCATTTTGTTCGATTGAAATGACAGTCTAAAGTCAACTGAAGAAACGAACCTTGTTTTGTTATCATATACCCGTACTCACACACATATTCGTGGATAATACAAATTGAATTCTGTCTTATGAAAAGTTAAACACCAACATTTAATTTCTGTAATAATGGAAAATATATTTTGCTAAGAGCATAAATATCGTCTTTTTGAGTAATATTATTTGAACTGCTGTTTATATGGATCATCTCTGAAATCATTCTTTGTTTATAGATGGGTTCTCGATCTATAATTTCTACATTGTCCCAATCAAATGTGTCACCAAAATTATGTTGATGCTTATAAACAACCAACTCTGTGTTTTTCGTTAATATGTTCATTGATCCGAGTTTTTAAAGATCTTTTTGTTTCACCCACACAAGATGCAGGACATTGTTAACAAGAAAATTCATAAAATAAATTCGTTTCATCCCATTTTTTAGAAGTATCTTTTCTCAATTTTAGCACAGAACTTGAACTTTATTCAATTGTAGGGATCGTAGCAATATTATGACTATTTAACATCTCAGACAATTCTGTAAAATTTTTAGAAAAAGGAAGGCAAACTTTAAGTTGATACACATTGGAACGAATCTGATTATTATGTACTATCTTGTGAGAGTGATAATTAATTTTGTTCGTGCAAAATTTTATGTTTTTTTCATAAAAACAGTTGAATAATTATTATTAATCAATAATTGTTCGATTATTTTTTAATCATTGAAGTGAAAATTATTGTGAGATAATAATATAGCTCTGTCAACAAGATTGTCAAGATATTTTTTTTCCGTTGTATAGGACGATGTGAAAGGAAGTTAATTGGTCTGCCAGATGGCATTGGTTTTTGGAACGAATTGGTTATAATGTACTATAATGTACTTTGCAAAACTAAATTACAAGGGATATTTGTAAATAACGAGCTGAAATCAAGGGAAAGGTGAACATAATCGGCGTCTATGTATGTATTTTTAATTTTTTCTTTTAATTCGAAACTATAATTGATATGTGAAATAAGGATTTCAATGCAATTTTTTAACTCATCATAAATTATTTTGGCAAAAAATGTGTTGGACTGTTAATAAGAGAAATAATCGGACGAAAAGGGACATCTTGTTTATGTATTTGTGGCAGACCATAACATTTAGCTAGAACTGTATCGGTCATAGTAAGTTGATTGTTATGGTATTCGTATTTAAAAAAATCATTGTGAACAATCAATCATAAACAGTGAGGTAACCTTTATGAGCATTCGTAAAAAAGATATCAGAGTTATTTGGCAAAAAAGTTTTTGTCTCATCTAACTTTTTTGAGATTTCTCAGTCTTCTTTGGCTATATGAATATCTCTTTTCAAAGTGTTATTAACATTAGTGGTTAATTTGTCTCTAATTTCATTTTTAAGGTCATTATGTAGATCTGACGATTGAAGAACTGATTCTACATTTTGTATAGTATCAATAACTTCTTGTTTTGAACATTTTGAAGCAAGGTTATAATTAGGTCCTAAGGACACAATGTCAATAATGTCTTGTGGTACTTGATTCTCTGTTAAATTTTTAAACCAATGATCTTTGTTCATCATCGACCGGTTATGTTGATTAGAAAATAAGGATTTAAATTTAATTTGGTGTTTTTAGATAAAACGACTTTGATACGCAATCAGAGAGTCATTATGCCGATTTTTTTTTATCTAAATTGAAGATATTTTTTATCGCAATCCGCAGCCGAGCCTGCTCCTATTTGTGGTCCGTATCACTTCAAACTCGATAAGGTCCACATCCGTTTCCTCGAAACTAGATCACTTTTTCTAATCAAACTTTTTTGGCCTCAGTTCAACAACACTTCAGCTCAGAAGTGGAGTTTTATTTTATCTTCAAATGGTAACTGTGATCTTACAGAATGTTTTTTCGCTTTTCTAAAGAATTTCGATTTTGTTGGTTATCTAGTTCTGTGGTGCCACCCTTCACTTGTAGCCTAATATGCTCAATATATTGTTATATTTTTGTATGGAAAATTTGTTTTAAAAAAGTTATATTTTTTGTTTCAGCAGGGTCCCGGTGGTGGGTCATCGGGATCCTTGGCTTCCGTTCGACCGGCGCTCAAAATGAGCCTAAAGAGGATTCTACCGATGTGGTACTTCCTCGTGCTCGTGGAGTGCTCCCAAGTTCACAGGAACAACAGCGACGAAGACGGTTCAAAATTAATTCGAATCGTCGGCGACGTCATTTTTGGCGGAATTTTTCCCATGCATGAGCATCGAGTAAGTCGCATGAAATAATTTTTATTTAGTAGGGCAAAAACAGTTTTTCTGGAAAAATTAGACTAGAACTTATAGAACATTTTTAATACAAAATAAAAATTTTCAATATAGCTATTCACTTTTTTAAATTATTCATTTTGAGGTTATATAAATATATTTTTTCAAGGATTCTGGAGAAAAATTAGGAAGATGCTTGGAAATTTTAGATGTGTCAAAAAATAATCTAGAAAATTTTTAAGAATTTTTTTTATTCACTGGATTTTACACAATATTAGAAAAGATTCAGGTCAGTTTAAAAGATATTAAGGATTTTTAGAAATTTGGAATAAATTCAAAAATATTTTATAGATTTTCCAAAATTTTTTCAAATGTTTATATATCCTTATTCTTGTTGAAATATCTAGAATTTCTAAATATCTTTTTAAATGCTTCGCATTTCTCCTATTTTTTCAATCTGCAGAATTAACTTAAAATTAATCTTTTTAAATAAAACCTATTTCATTAAAAAGTTTTCCAGAAATCTTATTGCCGGTAATATTTCAGATTTCACACTTTTTCCCTTATTCCTTTTCCCCCTATTCCTTTTTCTCCCTTTTTTAAAAAATTCTTCTTTTTCCACATTTTTCCACTATTCAATTAGATATAAGTAGATGAAACAAAGGAGGATGCTCCGATTAAAAAATATTAGTCAAAGTAGACGATATGCGCCTACAAAAAAGGGTTTAGCTTCCTATTAAGTCGTTCGAATCAATTTTCCCCTTCCTTTTCCTTTCCTCCTTTTCACCTTTTCTTTGCTACTAATTTCATCTTGAACCTCGTCTCGAATCTCGTCTCGAACCTCGTCTCGAATCTCGTCTCGAATCTCGTCTCGAATCTCGTCTCGAGTCTTGTCTCGATTCACATCTCGAATCTCATTTTTAATTTTGAACTTTCTTTTCAACCTCGTCTCGAATCTTCTCTTGAATTTTGTTTCGAATATCGATTTTCGTCTGGAGTCTCGTGAAAAAAGAATGATGAACGGACACCCGACCGAAAGCATGAGGGTTTCTGCTCGGGGTTGCAGACCCCTAAAAAATGTCAACTTTCTTTTTAAATAAAAAATAATTCGCCTCTAATAATGAAAATGAGTAAGGCAACATTATAATAAGTAGACTAATAATTAAATTATTATATTACAGGCACTTTTAAATGTGTTTTTTCTATTTTTTTCTGAAACAAACAAAATTATTTATCAAAGTAATTAATTGTTATCCTAATCGTGTAATTTAAACTAGTAACGTGTTCTTTATTAATCTTTTACTTGCCAAAGTTTGTGTTATCTGGGAGATTCTTATGGCTGTAAAATCTAGACTAAAGAATGTGCTTTATATCACGAAAAATCTAGCAAACGGTTTTATGGATGGTAGTTTTTCTTTTATCGCGGTCATAAAATTGTGTTAACTTTATACTAGAAGAGCATCCTTTTTTACATTCTTCACAGGTTAAATAAATTTAATTTAAGTGCTACGTATTACCCTTTTTTTTAGAATATACGAGAAAATTTGGTTAGGACACTTTACCAAACTTCTAGTACAATTGGGATATGTGAACTATAAGGAGAATGTTTGACATTATTGTGATACAGTGAACTTCGGAATTAATTATTTAATGTAAGATTTCTTGTTAATATTTAATTGAAATTTAAATTTCTTCTGAATTTGTGGCGCTCTCGTAGCTACCCAATAGTCAATAAAAAGTATTGGATAGTTATACGCAAAAGTGCGTGCTTCTCACTTGAAGTGTTTTTATTACAAAGAGTTTCCCTTATGCATACATAGTTGCAAAATATTGATGTGTTTTTGGATGCTGCTGAAAAAAAGGGAAAGTTCTTTTGAAACTGGTTGAAAAGGAGGAATTCTTTAGAAAAACGGAAAAGAAGGGTATAGGGGCAAGAGTCTGAAGTCTGTATTTGAATGCTTAACTTGTCAAATGCAATCACTCGTTCCAAAATTTTCAAGTATTTAATAAATTGTTGTTTTCACTTATACATTTATTATTATTTTATTATTTGTATTATTATTTCTCAGAGTGGATCGTTTGGTTTTAAAAATACTTTTTCATCAGAAATATATATTCAAAATTCTGAATTTAATGAAACCCTCTTGAATAAGGCAAACATGATGGAAAACGTATTTATTCACACATGAGAGCCTGTGATTTGAATACTAAAGTCCATGCAAGATAATATTATTTCCGAATTTTTAGCTCTGGCTGGACAATCTGGGACATAGCACATGAAACCTGTCCAAAAATTAACAAATTGTATCTATAGTAGTTTTTTTGGGTCTCTGATTTCAAATATGATGTCCAAAACATTGTTTCGTGCAAGATCAATTTCTTATAATTATCTTAAGGAATGGAAGTAAGCCCATGAAAGAGGTAATAAGTTCAAAAAATAAACTTGAAATATTCAAGAAGCCATACAGATGATAAAATTTGAATTTGGCAACAGTAACAGAACTCAACTTTTGACCAGCCGCTGTCCCAGTATGCTGAATTCGAGTTCGGTCAACTTTATTGTTTTTTATTTTACAACTTAATTCACTAAATTTTTAATACCTCGTTTTCTTGAAAAAAATCAAATAGTCGCTGTACAAAATTGAATACATCCAAAAACATTTACTTTAACTGTTCAAAATCCTATCAGCCTATTATAACAGTAATTTTTATTTTATTATGTGTTTATTCAGGAATATACAAAACGAAAATATTGCAAAATTTTTATAAATTTGTTGTTTATCTTGTTCATTCTAATCCAGCAAAATAAACCACTTTGAATGAATTTTTTACACTGTCAATATAATTGTAACCAGAGGCGAAGTTTTTGAGAATAATTGATATACCATTCTGTTGGAGTAGGAGCTAGCGATAATTCACCTTGAAAAGAAAAAAGAAGATTTGTGAATTTTAAAAGATCAAAAATCAATTTTAAAATTGAAGACTAAACAATTCCAAATTAAAGCACTGAAAGTTCAACGAGTTTAATTTTGTTTTCTTTGAGAGTTTACAATTCAAAAACGTAGCTTTTAACAATCACACATTTTAAATTAAAAGTTTTTCAAAGCATATAATAATAATTGTAAGATGTAACTTGTAAAAATTAAACGATTTTATAGAAAAAATATGTCAACTTGAAGCTATTTAAATTTATTCTTATATTATCTTATATCTTATATATTTTATATTTATTCTTTGCTTCGGACAAATACGGATGATACATAATTTTCTTGAGGCAATATCAAATTTCTTAGATCAAGAAAATATTTTATCGTCCGGATTCGCATTAACATTTTTTCGTTTCATTGCTAATTTTTTATGCGCGATTGAAAAATTTCCAAAAATAAAATGTTCTATACTGTAAAATCCTCGAAAACAAAAATATAGAAATCGGAAAATTCCCAAATATAAAATATTTGACACTTTCAAATTCACGAAAGTAGAAAATTATGAAATTGTAATATTCTACATCGAAGCAATTAAACAAAAAATTGTTTTTCAATATAAGTGAAGGTTTTTCAAAATTAATGTAATTTTAAATTTAAGCAGAGGTTGAAAATTACCGATAATAATAGATAATAACGAAAAAAATATGCGAAATTATAAAATATTTGACACAATGAAATTTTCATCAGAGAAATATATCCGAAGTTGAACTGGTTTGTTAAAAATTCATATTTTTTAAAGATTCACCTCTTTGGTTTGAAATGTAACTATTCCATTCTTAAAAAATTAATCTTTTGGGTTAAAAAATCATCTTTTGGGTTGAACTCTATTGTTGAAAATGTATTTTTTTAGCATTCATCTTTTTCGCTGAAAATTCATCTCTTATAATTGAAAGGTAACTTTTTTTGAGAATTTGTTTTTTTGTCGTTGATAATTGATGTTTCAAACTAACAGTGTAACTTTTCAATTCTTGGTTGAAATTTAATATTTGATTAAATGTTGATATTTTCTAGTCTAAAATTCATGTATTTTGTTAAAAATTCGTCTTTTTGGGTTGAAAGTTATTCTTGTTGGATAAAAATTTATCCTTTTTGGTCTTAAATTATTCGGTTGAAAATTAACTTTTGTGCTAAAACTTCATATTTTTCGTTTCACCTTAACCATTTGGTTAAAAAATAACCTATTTTATTAATATTTGATTTTTTGGTAGAAAATTAACTTTTTTCCTAAAGAATCATATTTTTTCGTTGAAAATTGAACCTTTTTGTAAATAATTTGTCCTTTTGGCTTTAAATTTGAACCATTTGGTTGATATTTCAACTATTTTTTTAAGAGTTGAACTGGTTTGTTAAAAATTCATATTTTTAAAAGATTCACCTTCTTGGCTTAAGATTTAACTATTCCGTTTTTAAAAAATTAATTTTCCAGTTTAAAATTTATCTTTTATGTTGAACTCTATTGTTGCAAATGCATTTTTTTAAGTTAACGTTTCAGTTGAAAATTCATCTCCTGTGTTGAAAATAAAACTATTTTGTTGAAAATTTCCTTCCTTTTTGGTCAAAAATTAATCTTTTTGGTTGAAAATTTATTCCTTTTGAATGAAAATGTAACCATTTGGTTCGAAATTAATAAAGTCTGGTTGACGATTCAACAATTTGATAGAAAATTAAACTATTTATTTGAGAATTAACTGTTTTGTTAAGAATTTATATTTTTGTGCTAAATTAAACTGCTTAATTATTCATTAAACTATTTTTATAAAAATTTAACTTTTTGGTAGAAAATTAACATTTTTGTTGAAAATTAATGTTTTTGAATGAAAATTCGTGTTTTTTGGTAGAATATTAATTTTTTTGATGAAAATATTTTGTTGTTGTTGAAAATTTAACAATTGAGTGAAAAATTCATATTTTTCAGTTATCAATTCAACTAATAGATTAAAAGTTGACCTAGTTTGTTGAAAATGCATATTTTTTTAAGATTCACCTCTTGGGTTTACAATTTAACTATTCCGTTTTTAGAAAATTAATTTT
Source organism: Andricus grossulariae (assembly GCA_011634705.1). Classification (NCBI taxonomy): domain Eukaryota; kingdom Metazoa; phylum Arthropoda; class Insecta; order Hymenoptera; family Cynipidae; genus Andricus; species Andricus grossulariae. The sequence goes on along the minus strand of JAABKJ010007545.1, from coordinate 108,119,943 downwards.
CCAGGTTCAAAAATTAGCCTTTGGGTCTAACTCCATTGTTTAACTTTTAACTTTTCACTCCATTGTTGCAAATTCATTTTTTTATGATTCATTATTTCAGTTGAAAATTTATCCCTCATGTTGAAAATACAACTATTTTTTTTAAATTCTCTTCTTTTTCTGTCTTAATTTTTTGGTAGAAAATTACCTTTTTTTTTTGAAGAATCGTATTTTTGGGCTGAAAATTCAAAGGTTTTGTAGATAATTCATCTTTTTGGCTTTTAAATTCAACAATTTTGTTGAAAATTTATTTATTTTGTTGAAAATTTGTGTTTTCTGGTAAAACATTACTTTTTTACTGAAAATGTTCATTTTTTATTTTTGAAAATTCAACTATTTTGTTGAAAATTCTCTTCTTTTTTTATCAAAAAGTAACTTTTGTGTTTGAAAATTCGTCCTTTTTGAATAAAAATGGAACTCTTTAGTTTTGAATTAATCTAGTTTGGTTGACGATTCAACAATTTCATAGAAAATTAAGCTATTTGTCTGAATTAAACTGTTTAATTTACCATTAAACTAATTTTATGGAAATTTAACTATTTGGTAGAAAATTAACTTTTTTTAAAATCGTATTTTCGGGTTGAAAATTCAACCGTTTCGTAGATAATTCGTCCTTTTGGCTTTAAAATTCAACAAATTTGTAGGAAAATAATCTATTTTGTTGAAAAATCGTCTTTTTTGGTAGAACATTATTCTTTTTGCTGAAAATTTTGTTGTTGTTGAAAATTTAATTATTTAGTTAAAAAAGTCATATTTTTAGTTAACAATTCAACTACTTGATTGAAAGTTCACCTAGTTTGTTGAAAATTCATATTTTTTGAAGATTCACCTCTTTGATTTAAAATTAAGCTTCTTTCTTAAAAATTCGGTTTTCTTTTTGGTTAAGAATTAATTTTTTTACCTGAAAATTGCACTATTTCATTTCCAGTCAGAAATTTATCTTTTATAAGTTGAAAATTCAATTATTTGGTAGAAAATTGATGTATTTTGTTAAAAATTCGTCTTGTTTGTTGTAAATTGAAAAAAGTATTTTGATTTCAAAGTTTAGTCATTCAAATTGTTTAATATTGATTAATTTCATTGGAAAGAATTCATTCTTTCATTATTACCCTACTTTCGTGAAAAATCACCCTTTTTCTTATATTTTCATATATTTTTGGCAACGGTAATTTTCGTGGGAGGGGAGGGGAGGTTTAAGAAAACTACGTTTTTCAAGGAGGGGGGGGATAAATAGACTAAAATGTTGACGTAGTTTATGGACGATCCCTTTACTACACAATAAAATTGACAAGTAAATTCTAAAATTGTCAGATATTCTATAATCGATTATATCCGTTTTATTGAGGTTACTTCTCACTTATCGATGCTATTAGCTATCAGAGAAGCAAAGTATTTTGTACTGTCACGACAGGTAAAATTGCCTGTCAGCACAAACGTGTATTTTAATTAAAAACTTTCCTTCTATCGAAGAGTACGTGAGGGGAATGTGAGGCGTTCACTAGGTTGAATTAAGGGATGAGGGGTGACTTTTCTGGATAGTAGTTGTATGTCAAGCCAGAGAAAAAGAGAGGGAGGAGAGTCATATATGGACATAACAAACATTAAAATCGTCGAGCAACCGCGTTGTCACATGATTTATGAGTATGTTTGCCTCCATGTGTACTTTGGCAAAGTCAGTATTCAGCTTAGGAAGGGGTGATTTCACCCACAAGATCCACTGCACTTCGGCTATCAAGAAACTTTCGAAATACTTGTAGTCCAGGAATCTCGTACGAAAAAAGGTCATTTGACCTTATTAAGGTGCTCGATTTTTAGCCCATGTATTACAAATGACATGTTTCCTCCTACAAGGATAAATTGTTTGATGTAATATTTTAACCGCATAATCTCAATGGCGTAATACACAACCTATTAGTGCCCTTTTTTCGAAAAATGGTCATATATTTTTTTAATTAATCGAAAATGTGCTTCATTTATGAGCCTGGAAACGAGTAATCCGCTACCGGCAAAGTATCTATGATGAACCGAAAACAGGCTTCTTGAAAAAAATGGTCTTATTTGAGAATATTTTAAATTATTGTGAGAGTGATCTCGGTAACAATTTGTATAAAACATTGAAAATTATAATATTTATACACCATTTTTGTGAATATGTCGTACTTCAAGGATACAAGAAAGCTTTTCTTAATACATACAAATTTTATAAAAATAATGACTTCAAATCTGTCTCACAAAAACTTAAAGCAGTTTTAGTGAAAAAAATGATTTTCCAGGCCAAAGTGCCACAGCTTTGAATTTATTTAATTTGTTTACATCATTAAAAATTGTTCTATTTTAACAAATATACTTGAAACTGTTATTTTCAAGAATATCTGCATCAATTCAGATGATGAAGGAAAATCCGAAATTGAAAAACCATTATTTCCAACATTTTCCATAAAAATAGTTAATAAATATTATAATTGTTAATGTTTTACAGAAATTGTCACTGACGATTACTTTTACAATAATTTAAAGTACAAAAGTGCCAATGTTTTATATTTATTTATTTCCTTTGTTCAAAAAACCAACAACTGTTGTATTCTTACAAATATAATTGAACATATATTATTTATAAGAATATCTGTATCAATTCAGATGATAAAAGGAAAACCGCAATCGAAAAAACCACAAATTCCAAATTTTTGAAAAAACTGTTTATAACACTTCCGATTGTTATTAATTTATAGATATTTTGACTAACAATCACTCTCACAATAATTTAAAGCATTTTTAGCTAAGCACAAATGCTTTTCATTCAAAATTACAATATTTGGCAATTTGTTAATTTAATTTGTTTATAATAATCAAAACATATAATAATCAAATCATTTGTATTCTGGAAGTACTCTTTCGTTGATTCAAGATGATTTTCAAGGTATTCAAACCATTGTTGAAGACTCAATAATAATGATGCAAAAAATCTAGATTTTCTCGTACTTTAAGTAAACATATAACAAATAAGCGAATAAAAATTTAAAAATCTATGAATAAAATACTTTTTTAAATTCAGTGCACTTTCATTTGAAGAAGAATAATCGCAAATCGGAGAAAAATTGAAGGCTGTAGATGTAATTGAACGAAAAATATGCATTTGGTCCCACTGTGCGCTTTAAGTATGTAAAGCGCGTTTGTTTGCCGAAGTGTTCCCGAAATATTTGTGAAAAAAGATCTAAAAATAATATTTGTTTCGACTAATTCGCCCCCTTTCATTTTAGAGCAAATTGTTCAACAAACAAATTAAACTAGAGTAAATTCTGAGAAAGTTAAAAGAAATAGAACCTTCTATCTCTAATAAGCGCAGAGTTATGACTCTTCAAAGAACACCGCTTTTAAAAAAAAGAGGCCAAAAACCCCAATTCTGACTTTCGTATATGCAATTTTGAACTTCTTAATTTTACGAAAAAATGTTCCAGATTTTAATTAAAGTAGATGCAATTTCGAGTAATTTTAACAAAAAAAAAAACAAACAATGATCTAGCCCTAATAGGTCATAAGTTATGGCCTCCCAAATTTTACCACTTTTGAGCTATTTTTCAGGGCAAATCATTCATGTTCAGTTTTTTCAAAATACTTCAATTTTGGGTAAAGCTACTTTAATGATACCAGAGAAAAAGTTATAGTGCAGAAAATTATGCGTAAATCTAAGAAGTAATTCTGTTGTAGTATCTATAGGTCATGACAAGAAAAAAAAAACATTTTTTTTGTTATTTTTCGCCAAAAAGTTTTCTAAAGAATATTTGAGCATTTTGGTTGAATATATGCATCTTTAGTCCATCAGTAATACGCTTCTTTCTCATTTTTTGTTGAAAAACAATGTCTTTTTAACCATTATTTAAATAATACTTTTCAGACTATCAACTGTGTGCATATTAGATGTATTTCCTTTGTGAAAATTACTTCCAAATATCTTTTGCCGAAATTGAATGAAGAAAAAATTATGAATGAACTGTTTTACATTGTTTGATAATTATGTATAAAAAATTTCATTAAAAAGATTAGTTTCACAATACTGTATTATTTTATGTTAAAAATGCAAAAAATTGATAAACCGATCATCGCAGAGGAAACAATTATTCTTAATTTTTGACAGTAAAAGAATATGTAAGCAAATTAATTAGGTAGTTATGCAATGGATGAAAGTAACTAATTGAATAATTGACTAATTGATTGAATAATTGAATGTTAAATTACTATAAATAATTGTTGAATGAACATTCATCCACGAGAGCGTAGAGGTAGTGTACTAGGTGATTTTTTTAGTGGTTTCCCCAGTAGGACCATGGAAATTATCATGAGAAATATAATAATAATGCATATAACAATAATGATTTTTTTTTAAGGTTGACAAAAATATAAGTTAATAAATAAAAAATAATACTTATTTTGATATAAATGTATGGATTGATGAAAATTATATAATTATGATAATTTTATTTTGTAAAATTTACATTTTATACACACCGTCTCTAATGAACATGTAAATGTTATAAGAATGATAAGTTTGAATTTAAAAGTTCATTTTGTAAAACAATCTTCAAGTTTTTACAATGTACTCCATTAGCTGATACTAGTAATTCATCCGTCAATCAATCAATGAATGAATCAATCAATCAATCAATTATTTAAATAGTTTTTTCATGCTTTGCATGACTACGTAACTCATTTTTTTACATTTTTTTTTATCATCAAAAACTAAAAATAATTTGTTCCTCTGCAATAATCAGTTTATCAATGTTTGAAATTTTTAACATAACATAATACAATCTTGTAAAACTGATCCCTTCAATAACTTTTTTGATAAATAATAACTGAACAATGTAGAAACAGTTAAATTTATAATTTTTTTATTTTTTTTTTAATTTTGACAATAGATATGCTGAAAGTAATCTTCACAAATAAAATGTATGGATGCGATCTTGGTGCCTAAATTCTGCTCTAGAGATCTCACCGTTATTAAGGCGAGACTCAGGGGCAGTAGCAGAGAAAGTCTAGAGGTGTTTATCGCCTCGGCTTATTTCCCTGTCGATGCCGGGGGACCTCCGCCCTTTATAGAGGTGGAGGCTTTAATTCGGCATTGTCAGGAGAATAAAATCCCTCTGCTGTTGGGCTCTGATGTAAACTCTCACCACACGGTGTGGGGGAGCACAAACATCAACGACAGGGGGAGATATTTAATTGAATATATAGCAGGCACAGAACTGGAGATTCTGAATCGGGGTGATACCCCCACATTCCAGACATAAAACAGGAGTGAGGTTCTCGATCTGACACTATTTTTGGGTGCACTGAGGAGCAGAGTAGTGGACTGGAAAGTCTCCGATGAGGAGTCTCTCTCGGATCAAAAATATATCGTGTTTCAATTAACCCTAGGAAAACCGGTGGTTTCTAGGATCAGAAACCCCAGAAATACACTATGGGACTCGTATAAAGAGGAACACAAAGAAAGGCTTGCGGAATTTCCCACAAGCTATGGTACCGTTGATGAGTTAGAGCACGCCGCGGATTTTCTCTGAAGGGCTCTGACTACATCATGTAAGAACAATTGCCCTACAAGCATAATTAGGTCTAGGAAGGGAGCAGAATGGTGCAATACACACCTAGAGAGACTTCGTAAAAGACCAGAATGTGGTGCAATAGGGCAAATAGAACTTAATTGCCTTCGGACTGGGACTGCAGAAGATTCTGGCGAAAAATCCGGATGCTCGCCTCGAGCTCATAAGGCTCGATAATGGTGAGTTTGCTGAAGACGAAGAAGCAACGCTGAATCACCTGATGGAAGTTCACTTCCCGGGTTTCCAACGAATCCGAACCGTCCAACAGGAGGAAGGCTGGGACCAAGATGTGGTGAGGGCCGACTGGAATTTCGTCTCTAAGCTCAAAAAATAGGTGTGTAAATAATCTTCGCCTGTACTGTATGAATACTACCTGGTCTTATAAGAACATCTATTCGTGAAAGCTACAGGTCCGTTCCGCTAGCACCTCCACAATAGAATTTAAACATTTTCTTTATGCGATAATTTTGGACTATTTTTTGATTCTCCAAAACACCAAAAACTAGCTGTGAATTCGATCTCGGGTGTTTTCACTATGCTTACATTTACACCTTTGTGGTGCTCATTTGATGAGCTGTTTGCTCCCTCATTATAATAATTTAGCAAATATGTTTGCTTTCTCATAGAGGATGTCAAAATAACAAAATATGAGTAGGCCAAATCTACATCCACATCCACATCCAGACCTACATTCAGATCCACTTAGAAGGTCTCTCTCTCTCTTACAAGTATACTTTCTATACCTCCTCTCTGTAATCGCATCTCCCTTTTGTGTTGCGATTCGCAATTGCTCTGAAGACTCCTCTTCGATATCCTTTTCTTCCTTCGATATCGATAAACTTTTGTTTTAAGGGCTTGAAAATTTATGTAATTATATTTATTTAATTAATTTATTCATTATTCAGGGTAAGAGCACCAATTCTAGGCATTTTTCCCCAATTATTGGCATGCCAAAATCCGACGTGAATTTATTTTATGTTAAATAAATATTTGATTGCACTAGATAATCAATATATGCATTATATGTAAAAATGATAGTATAAATTAATTGAGGCAGATCATGTTAAAAAAATGTATTATCCAAGAAATTAGATAAGGGTGCCAACAATTGGGGGGATGCCTAGAATTGGTGCTCTTACCCTATGTATTCATTATGTATAATATTATATTGTATATTAAGAATACATTTTTATAAAATTTAAATCTAAACAAAGGATGACTTTCATAAAGATTACGTTTTTAACGATTTTTTCCAAATTTACAGAACGGAAATATTAAGCCATAAGGGAGAGGTAGAAAAATGGATTAAAAAATTAACACGCTTTAGTAAATGCTCATTTATTAATATAATTAAATCAGAATATATACCTATATTACTTATATATTTATTATAATTGTATAATCAAAATTAAGTAATTAAATATATTTAATATGTATAGTATTAATAATTAGCTAATGTAATGTTCAATGTTTCCTCAAGCAAATGTACAATTTTTCAATCTTGGAGTGTTTTGTAATAAACAATTATAAGATTAGACATGACTAACAAAATAATTTTGAAACTTGAAAGTGGTACAATATAAACATTTCAAACTCAAAGTTTTCGAGCGTAAAAATATTATGCGCTAAAATTTAAAAATGCTAAATTGCAACACTTGACATGTTTGAAAATTTAAAGAGAAAATGCAGGGTCCAAAATTCAAAACATTTTAGGCCCTGAAAAAAAGGATAGGAACTGAAAATATACTACAATGAGAGTAGCCACCTTGTGTGTAGTAAAAATCAATTCTTACACAGTAACACAAGAATCTGACTTTTAAGAATGACTGAATTTCATTTTCAACGTAAATTAAGAAAATCTATTAATTTCAACCATAAATTGGTCTTAAATACGGTGTCTGATAGGAATGTTACCTTTCGAATGATTTTCAGTCGTGCGATCTGAAATTGAATGAAGTCATATTACAATCATCGGTTGACTTTCAACTGGCAAATGATACTTTTGGTTACATCTGAAAGTCAACCGACTTTTTTGACTGAAATTCAGATCTTGTATTACTGTTCAGCTATCCGTTCGAATTCGACAATATGCCAATGAATTCTCCGAACTAAACGAGCTGTCGCAAGTGGTTTACCATAGAAATGAGGTCCAGCATCTGCACAAATCTGACGATTTCTATCAAGTGCTCGATAAACCAGACCTCTTATTTCTATTCCAACAACCACATCTTGACGTGTTGCTACGTGATGTGTTCCTATTGGTATTGGATAGACTTCCTGATGTAAACCTTCGTAAAATCTAATATTGTTAATGTCAGGATACAGAGTCAAGCAACGCACAGGAGCAGGAGGGTCAGCATTGATCCGGTTGGCTTGGAAACTTAATTCTATAAACAGAAATAGATATAGATGAATTTTGATATGTATTTATAATAATGAATTCAATTAAATCAATAATCGGGATACACTGCGTAGAATATTCGTGCAAAAAAATCTTGTTTTTTTGAGTCAAACAAATTTTTTTGGTTCATAAAAAAGTTTTGCTATGCTGTTTTATGAACGGAAGATTTTCCTGAGGGTACTGTACGTGTGTATACTAGGGTGGTTCAAATTTATACCTGTGAAGATTCGACTTTCGATTTCTGGTCATCGCCCCCCCCCCAATTTGTTCGTTTTCCGAAAAAAGAAATTCATTATTTTTTCAAATCGTTCAACACTAACCCGTGCCCCTGGGCTTTTGAAATTAATATGAGGTTTCAAATGGGAAAGGCTCGTTTTTCGAAAAAATTGAAGAAAGAAGTACTCGTTATTAACTTTTTGCAAATCTAAGTTTAGTCACGTTTTGAAAAATGCTCAAGAAATAATTTCAATCAAATAAACTTTAGATTTGACACCAACAAACCCCCTGGTATTGTGCCCGGAAATGCCACAAAAAATGCAAAATAGCACTTTGATGTAAGATTCATGCTAAAGACTACATTTTTTCCAATTTTCTCGAAGGTAAATATTTTTATTCATTAATTCACAAGTTTCAAGTATTTTCTAACTGATTTTTAATTATTTAAACCATCATTATTTGTTTACAACAATTTTTTTACCTATAGGTTGTGAAAAGATATTATTTTTCGGGATCAATTATACAGTTGATGAATTTGAAGAATAATATTTTTCTTTAACATATTTGATAATTATTTAAACAGTTTCTACTTGTTTGAACAATTTTTGCCCGTAAATCGTAAAAATTTATTATTTTCTGAAATGAATTATACAGTTAACGAATGTTAAGAGTAATATACTTTTTTTTAATGATATTTGGCAATTGGTTGAAGAATTTACATTTGTGTGAACAATTTTTCCCCTGTAAATTGTAAAAAGTTATTATTTTTTCAAATTAATTACAGAATTGTAGGATGTTAAGGTGAATATATTTTTCAACGATAGTTGGCAATTATTTAAACAATTTTTGTTTTATAACGCATTTAAAGAATTCTAAGAGCGATATCATGTGAGAGAGTTTGCACCGATTTTCATAATAATCACAAATTTATATATTAATTATTAATAATAGATTATATATATAATTAAATATTATATTGAATAAAAGACACACAGTGCAAGATATTCGAAAAAATTAAAATCTTCTCCACCTTTTCTATAAAAAGGAACAAGTGATATTAATTGTTTAAATAATTGCAAACTTTCTTCTAGAAAAAAATTAGTCTTAACATTCTTCACCTGCGACATTAACTTTGAAAAATAATAACTTTTCGCGATTGACAGAGTGAAAAAAGTGTTTCAACAATTGCCAAGTATCTTAAACAAAAAAAGATTACTTTTAACATTCATTAATTGTGTCATAAATCCCAGCAAATAATAAATTTTCACGGTTAATAGGAGTAAAATCGTTCAAAGTAAGGAAAATTATTTACATAATCACCAAATATGTTAAACGGGAATTATTATTGTTGAAATTCATCAACTGTATCATTTATCCCAACAAATAATAACTTTTCCCGGTTTACGGGCAACAAAAAATGGTTCAAACAAATAATAATAATTGTTGAAACAATTGAAAATTATTTCAAAAATACTTGAAAAGTTGTGACTTATCAAATAAAAATAATCAATTTTGAAAAAAAATAGTCTTTTATCTGCTTTAACATGAATTCTGCATAAGACTGCTATTTTGCATTTTTTGGGGAATTTCCAGGAACAATACAGGGGAGTTGAGGATGTCGAATCTAAAGTATATTGATAAGTCATTTTTAAATTTTTTTCCGAAAGATGAGCTTTTCCTATTCAAAACTCGATGTTACTTTCAAAAACCCGGAGGCACGGGTTAATTTTAGTACAGATTATGACGAAAATCCTTTTGAAAAGGCGTAATACGTACAGTACTAATATCTTATTTTTGTGCTTCTCAAAATAACTTTTATCATCCTTTTCAGAATCTTTTCCCTCAAAACATATAAAGTTTTCCTGAAACACAGTAGTTGTGCAAGTAGTACAAAAATGACGATTAACAGAATAAACAAAACTATATGAGAAAGGTGGTATATTATCTTTTTTTCCTCTTTTTTTTCAATATGGCCTAATAGTTGTCTCCAATGTGTCTAAAGAAAGATGTTGTTGAATAGTTAGTTTCCTATATTAATCTGAGGAATGAAAAAAAAAATTGTTATTTGGTCTTCGCAATTCCATAAAGATTTTTGTCAAGAGACCTTATATTGAAAAAATGTAAGATTCAATATGCAATAAGATTCTCCTTTCAATATATTTTCACTTCATCCAGATAAGATTTACGATCCTCGTCAAGACCATAAAAATGAAAATCGAGTTAAGCTGAGTTTCTGCAGAAGTTGGTAAATATTTCGTATGACGTATATTTATCAAACTTTTAAAGTATGCTTTATTTATTGGATGCAATTAACAATTCGCGATTTATTATATATATTTACTGCTTATATTTTTACGGCTTATATATAAAAACTATAAAGAATTTAAGTAAAACTTTTTCAAAGATAACATTAATATTAATTAAAATTGTTGAGATAAAAAAATTAGGGTTATAGAAAATAAGAAGTCGACTTTGGAACTTTTGACTCCATTAAAGTGCTATCAACTATCTGATTGATCATAGTAAATGAATGAATAATGCAGAAAAAATACTGCTTCATGATTACAAATTCCTATAATAATTAACTATAAGTACAAAAAGTTTCTTATTAGAACGTCCAGATCTAAATTTAAGTATCTATGCTACATTTTCTGGATAGGAAATCACCTTGAAGAATACTTAATGACATCAATTATGACCTTCCAGATTATTTAATACAATCGTACTTATTATAAAATTCTTCATTAATTTATGTTAAATTGTGTTGTACAAGGACAAGTCAAAAAATATTGAGTCAAAAAATATATGTTATGAATGTTAAAAATAGTAGTAAACAAATTATTTACCTAATTTGAAAAAGACAAAAATTTTATAATTATTTAAAATTAAACCAATTTTTTCTTCTTATAAAGATACTTTAACATTGAATGCCAAAAATCAGATTTTCTATCATTTTAAGAATCAAAATAATATTAATGATATCATTTCATACCATTTCAGGGAAACCATTCTCTATAATTCTACTGTTACCAATTTTAAAAGTAAATTTTTCTATGCCGAAAATCGCTGATATAATATTTTTGACTCGAAATATATAAATATATATATTTCAAGATTGTTTAATTATTTTTAAAATTCTAAAAAGTAAAGTTGTAGGAAATGTTTTCCCAGAAAAGAAAGCCATGATTTATTAAAATTTGACCATTTTCCAAAAATTGGTAAGAAACGACAGCATGAAAAAAATTCAGTAACAGAAACTATTGTTTAAGAAATTATTTTTTATAAGTTTCAGAATTTTTCATATAAAAAATGTTTTTTCTTTTTGTTGGAAAGTTCTCTACAAGTCCTACACGTTTCCTGCAACATTTTTTCAAACGCAAATAATTGATTCAAAAAGCCCCAAATAGTGAGTTTTCCCATGTATTGTACATGGGATATTTAGGGTGCGTGAGGATGCACTGAAAAACAAAATTTCGAAATAAATACGGAATTTCCTTTTCCGCATTTGGAAGCGAATGGGGAAAAAATTTTTAAACTTATGAAAAATAATTACTTAAACAATAGAATTTTCAATTAAATTGTTACTGAACAATTTTTTCGCGTGGTTCCTTTTGAAAAAATGGTTTTAACGATTTCAGTTATAGAAAAATTTACTTTTAAAATTGGAAACAGTAAAGTTGTAGATAATGTTTACCCTGAACAAACAAACCATCCGTTACTGAATTAATCCATTTTTCAAAAATTGATAAAAAGCTATAGTAAAAAAAAATTCAATTGCAAAAAGAATTGTTGAAATTATCTTTTATCCTCCTTTGAATAAGGGAAAATATTTCTTTATTATAATTTTTTAAATTGAAACATATATTTTTCAATTCAAATAAAGTACTGGCTAAAATAAAAAATGATAATTTGTTTTATCTTATTATTTTAATTTAAGAAAATTAGTTTTTTAAATCAATGATAACATAATAATTTATTTAGAAGTTGCTGCTTCAAAATAAAAAAATGAGTATTATTTAAACTCCTAATCGATTTCATGTTGCTTCATTTGCTTATTTGCTTACTCCACAAACTTCTTCTCTCAATAAAAAAGATAATAAATTTCCTGATTCATTAAAGAAATGCGTGCCCAATTTTAAGAGCATGCAAATTTTTATAATAATATACGAAAATTGAAAGCATTTTCTCTTCATATTTTCGGAAGAGATTGACATAAAAGAGTTCTTATTATGCCTGCAGATGGCATGACAAACAAAAAAAAAATTTTATGCATTCTAGAGCCATTTTTGAGCCACTGTACCCAGAATCGTAGTTTTTAACTGCCGAATTTTATAGTTAACTCAAGTAACTGAAAATTATTTAAAATTATTTTGTATGAAATCCGAATCTTCTTGAAGATGTAAAAGAAAGTTCAGATGAGAGCCAAAGTCGTACACCTTTTCTCTTAAATAGAACAATTTTTATTGATAAAGAGCTTTATAATATTATTATTGTGATTAACATTAAAATAAGCAAAACTGATTGCTTTATTTTCTTACGTTTGAATGATAAAAATAAAATAATATGAAGAGAGAGCTTCGCAAACTAATGCTGAACTCAAATTTGATGTCATCTTTTTATAAGAAAAATCGAAAAATCAATCCAACCTAATGATCAACCTAATGCGAAAACTGGATTATGAAAAACGGGACTTTTTTCTTTTTTAGCTTTACCACAAATAAAAACTGCAGTTATCTTTTTTTCGTATCTTCTCTGCCAAAGTCAAATTACAAAGACGTTATTTATACGTAAGGAATTTAGAATTATTTGAAAATTCCACTAATTTTTCATAATTATTAATTAATATATTATACTATTATCATCATTATATAAATATAATATATATTTAATGTAATAATTATTATTGAATATATTTATTTACCCGAGGCATCTGAATCATCATTCCATTTTTTGTATATGGAAAGATGTAAAAATGATATTAATTTCTAAAAAATACATTGACCCTGCTATTTTTATTGTTGAAAATTTAAAGTTATGCAAGTTTTGAATTTCATGATTAAAAATTCTGTAATTTCGATGATTTATTATGGAAATTTCTCAAATTTGCAAGATATAGAATTGAAAATTATTGAATTTTGATCTTCACAATCATTCAAATTTAAGATTTTTTATTTATACATCTTTAAAATTGAAGAATTGTCAATTGTAAATATTCAAGATAGACATATTTCAAAAAGATGTTCAAAATTTCTCCAATAATAATCTATAAACATTCATAATTAAATAAGCTGGCGAATTTCCAATTGTAAATATCTTGAAAATGTATATGAAAATAGAAAAGAGCAGAAAGACTCAGATTTCCAAAATCACGGAGAAAAACATTTGTTTGAAATTAAAGAATCCGTTTCTTCAACATATTTTTTTAATTCAATTAAAAATAACTACAAAATAAAGAAAATAATTTTAAATTAGAGAGAAACTTTTACTGAAAAAAAAAACATTTCATGCAGACAAAGAAATTTCCTTGAATCAAAGTAATTTTATTTGAATCAATGAATCTTTTTTCTGAGTGTATGTCTTTTAAGAACATCTGATTACGTATGAAATCCCAAATTAACCTAATAATGTATTTATTTGCTTCTGATTCCTGCTTATATAAAATCTCATAGTTGAATAAAAGCAGGCATACATATTAGTGAAAGCCCATTAATATTTAGATTTGAAGAAAATGTTGAATAATTTTGAGGAAGTAGTAATTGCAAGAATTCTAATAAAAGTTTTGTTTTTATGGATTTTTTTTACATCATGATAAAAAATCGCTTAAAATTCTTTTATATCCCTTAAAATCTCTCAAAATGAATTGAAATGATTAGAAATCAATTGAAATATTTCGAAAACGTTGAAATTCTTTAAAACTTTTAAAACCCCAGAGGTATCTTCTGAAATCTTTTGAATTACGTGAAATTTTTGAAATCTTAATATTTGGTGTATACTCAAAATTCAAATGATCAATGCATCGGTATTAAAGTATTAACGAAAATGAATAATTTTTTTATTGAATGCAATTAATTTTTATTTTGTTATCAAAGTACATAATGTCTGAGCTGTATTTTCAAAGACAATTGAATATTTCGCCACCATAACTATCACAATATAAATTAACGAAAGTTGTAAACAAATATTAAAAGTTAGCAGAGGAATTCATGATTGATTCTCAAATATTATAAATACCAGTTTTATTTTCAACCAAAAAGTATAAAATCTTATCCAATAAAGACGAATTTCTATAAAACAGTTTGATCTTTCAAGCTTAAAGCATGAATTTTCAACAAAGAAGTTAATTTGCAATCAAATACTTTGACTTTCAGTCAAATACGTGAATTTTATAAAAAGTAAATTAATTTTCAACCAAAAAATTACTTATAACTAAAATTGCGAATTTGCAACAGAACAAGTGAATTTATAAGAAAGTAGTTGAACTTTTAACCAAGTATTCGAATTTCCAACCCGGAAAGACGAATTTTAATTTTAAACCAAATAGTTGCAATTTTAATACAAAAAAACAACAAATTGTAGGCAAAATTAAAGCTTAAAGAGATAAATAATGTATTAAAAAATGAAAAATTCGAAAAACTATTTATATTTTAAGTTTCTTTCTTTATTTACTTTAAAGTTATATACATATAGTTTTCCTAGGTATCTCGAGAAAATACAAAAATATTTTTGAAGATTTCAGATAAGTCAAAAAAGTATCTAGTAAATTTCCAAGACATTTTTTCACAGGATTTTACAAAATTTTGGGAAAAATTTGTGCACGTTTAAAAGATATTTAGGACTTCTTGACGCCAGGAAAGAATTACAAAATATTTGATACATTTTCGAAAATCTTTCACAGTTTTAAAATATTTCTAATCTCTTCCAAACTTCTAAAATTCTTAAATATCTTTTAAACTGCCAGTTACTCTTAAAATGGTCTTAAAATCTTCCAATTTCGTTTTCTAGATTTTTAGAAATCTTTTGTCACGTTTAAAATTTTTTTGAAAATATTCTGTTAAAATAAATTTTTTTAAATAAGGAATAACGTTAAATATTCCCAGGAATCTTAAGAACATTTTTTATTATCATGAAATCTTTCAAAATTGTTAAAAAACTTCAAAATTTTTTTAAAAATCAACATTAAGTTTTAACTTTATTGAAATGTTAAAAACCATTTTTTTTCACATTTCATCTTTTAAAATGATCTGAATTTTATTCTAAGATTTTGAAAAACAATTTTCAAAATTCAAAAAAATGTCCTTACAATCTTTCAGATTCCTTATTGACAATTTTGGAAATCTTCGGGAATGTTTTGATGCTATCTTTTTAAATATTCATTAAAAATGAAATAAAATTTTGTTTCAAACTTGTGAAAATCTTTTTCTTTTTCAAATTATTTTTGTATCTTTTCAAAACTTCTAAATATGTCTGAAACTTTTCGATTTTTTTCTACAATTTTGTAATCTTGCAAAATTAGAAACTTTTGCTTTAAAATCCTCCATTCTTTTCCGAAAATTTAGGAAATCATGAGAAATGTTTAAAAATCTTTATAAATATTTTCTCAACATTAATTGTTCGAAGTAAAGAATCAATTGAAATTTTTCCTGGAATCTTAAGACAAATTTTTAGTATCTTCAATCCTTTCAAAATCCTTGAAAAAGTTTCGAGATTTTATTTCAAAATTTTCAAAAATCTACATTTGATTAAAAAATTTTTTAATCTCTTCAGATTTTAAATTGTTTTTTAATCTTTTCAAAACATCAGAAACTTTGACATATCTCTTGAAATAATTCAAAGTTTTCCTACCATTTTTTTAAATCCTCTAAAAATTAAAAACATTGTCTTAAAATCTTTCAGATTCTTTTCCGACATTTTAAACATTTCAAAGCATAAAATTAATCTTTTGAAATAAAATCTAAATCAATTGACAATTTTTTTAACTGTACCCATAATTTCGTTTTTCTCATTTCCTTAAAAGTTTGAAAAAGTTTACAAATTATATATTATGATAGCAAAATCTTAAGAACAGAATCATATCTCAATATTGAAAAATATTGACAATTAACATTTTATTTTTCATCAATAATGTTTGGAAATATTGATAAATAAATTTTAGCATCATATAAAATTACTTATTTGGAAATTTTAATTTACTAAATTGATGGTGGAGATTTGTAAAACAGTTGGTCGAAAATAACAGAATTGTTGCCTTTATTATTATAAAATCATTTATATCAAATGTTTCTCTTTTAAAAATAAGCAAAATAAATATTGATAAATTACATCTTTGCTGGTTTTTGGAAAGCTTACGTTTTTAACTCACTCAAGTATCATAACTGTAAATAAGATTCTTTAATTGGCATTACAGTTTATAATATTCATTTTTGTTCGGCAAATCATTTTTAAAATATTTTCTACAATAAAAAGTTTACATGAGCAAATGTAACTTCATTGTCAAATATAAATAAGAAGCTCTATTTTTACAGCAGGTGGAAAATTACCATTTTTCAATATCTTCGTTACATTATATAAATTTAAATATTTCTTTTTTAGCAAAATTTACCCCCTCGGATTAATTTTTGCTTCTTTCATCTCAAACTGAACCTCTTTTTTGAGTTTCTGATCTTGTGATATGATAAATTCCACTTTAAAATCCACGTGTTTTGGCAATGAATATCTTTCGAAGAGATAAAAATTTCTCAAAAATCGCTGTTTTGAGGTTTGGCATTTGGTTACGACTAAGATGAAGTTCGTGTTCTTTATTCAAAAGCGCACAAAATTTTGAAGTACTTGGTTAGTTTAATTTTTTTCTACAAATTTTTTTATTAATTTCACACCTACTGATTAAACTATTTCATTAATGAGTTCCGTAAATTAAATAACTCATAAAATCCTAAAATTTGTAAACGCTCGTCATTTTGAAATTTTCGAAACCTAAAAATGCTGAACTTTTTTGATAATTTATTTACCATTTAATTGCTGAATTTACAATAATTGTAATTTTTTGAAGCGAAGATAAAATTAACCAAATATTTCAAAATCCAAATTTAGCGGCATCGAGTAATCAAATTTGCAATATCAGGTTTGCTACAAAATTCGAATTTCAAAATTCCCTGACTTTCCCTGACTTTTCCCTGACAATTTTTTCCTTTTCCCTGACCTAATATGAATGTAACAAAATATTTTGTTTCTAAATATATTTTTAATACTTCTAGTGACAACAGTCATGCTAAATTTCATAAGGCTTCATCCACAATTTACGTAAGACATACGTAAGATACATGAATTTTCAACCAAATAGCTGATTTTTTAAATCAAAAAGATAAATTTTGAACCAAAAATGGTAGCCAAGAAGAAAAGAATTTTCCACAAAATAGTTACATTTTTAACACGAGTGATGAATCTTCGATATAAAAAATAGTTGATTTGTATAAAAAAAAAGTTCTACAAATTATTTAAATTTTTAACCGTAACAGACTAATTTTCAAACTAAAAAGAGAAATTGTGAACGAAAGCGTTGTGTTTTTAACCAAGAAAGATTTTTCAGTCAGCAAACAAAAAAAATCTCATCGGCAATGTTGAGTTTTCAAGACAACAAAATGAATTTTTGTCAAAAAAGTTAAATTTATAACCCAAGCATATGCATCTTCTACCAAAAGAATTAAATTTCAAAGAAAAAAAATA
>JAABKJ010007545.1:107697093-108101873 GCA_011634705.1 Andricus grossulariae | reverse complement strand
TTGTCAAAAAAGTTAAATTTATAACCCAAGCATATGCATCTTCTACCAAAAGAATTAAATTTCAAAGAAAAAAAATAATTTTCTAGAAAAATTGAAATAGCTACATTTTTATTTGGAAAACTTCATTTGAAAAAAAACAAATTATTAACCAAATACGTTAATTTTCAACCAATGAAATGAATTTTTAACTAAAATGATAAATCTTAAACCAAAAATATAAATTTTTTAATCGCAAGTAGTTAAATTTTTAACCCAAAAGATGAATTTTTTATAAAAAAAAAAGACAAATTTTCATCAAAATAGATGAATTTTCAAACAAGAAGATTAAATGTTTATCAAAAAAGATAAATTTTAGACAAAAAATTAAATAGTTACATTTTCATTTAAAAAATTGATTTCCAATGAAAAACTAATTTTCTAGCAAAGAAATGAATTTCAATCAAAAAGATTATTTTTCCTTCAAAATAGATTAATTGTCTATAAAAAAGACCAGATTTTGAAATTTCAAAAGAATTTTTAACCGAATAGTTAAATTTTCTAACAAATTAAATACATTTTCAACCAGAAAGGTGAATTAGAAAATTAATATCCTATACCACAAAAGACGAAATGTATGTATTTTGTTATTACTTTCAACGAAGTATGTTCAACCGAATATGTTCAACCAAACATGGAACAGTTGAAATTTCAGTTGCAAAATTAATTAACAACAACAAAAATGTTAAAAAAATAGTTACATTTTTAAGAAAAAAAAAGGTATCGAGAGTAAAATGATGAATCATTAACCAAAGCAATGGATTTAAAAAAAAGTAGTTTCATTATAAACTAATTAATTAAACCTCGAACCAAAAGAGGTTTTTCTGTCGCTATTCGCGAATAGCGAAAGTCTTAAACTGACTGAAATATCCTGTAAATTCCAGATTTTTCCATTTTTCTGTCTAAGAAGTATTCATCTTGAAAAATATGGAAAGCCTCTAAAGTGTCAAGTTTTGAAGTAACAATGCAATGAAAATATAGAAAAATGGTAAATGGAATCTGATATAAAATTTGAATCAAATTCAAATAGTCGAATTTAATTCAACCTTGATGAATAGTTTATCCAGGAACACCTTGAAAATGTATATTTTTTTAAATCAAAAAATATTCAAACTTATTTGGATTATGTTATCCGCGGCGAATCACATTTTATTAACGAGAAAAATAATCGGCTAATTTAAAGGAATCGTAACTAAATGAAAAAAATGATGTCATTCGTATTGAATTTAATGGAATTATTTCTCTATAATGAAGAAACTTATATTAATCATATACAACATTCTCATATCATATAAGATTTTCTGTAAAATCTATAAATTCAAAAATATGAAAAAACCCATTAAATTCCATAAGTTAGAACTGGATTTATAAAAATGCAAGGGGATTCAAAACAATTTCAGGCAATGCCTAAAAAATCAGGGTGAGTTTGAAACGCTTTAGGATGATTTAAACACGAACTTAAAAAATTCATTGATTGCCAAATTTAGATTAATGAATAGTAGATATGTGCGACAGGTTTTACATCATTAATGTGTAAAAATGGAGATTACCTTGAAGAAAAAAATATTTTATAATTATAATATTGTCTCACAAAATGATACTAGTTTAAATATTTTTACACTATTTTTACACTTTAATAATATATAACATGTTGCATATATTATTTATTTGTTCAAAATTCTTTTCTTCGATCGAATGATAAATAAAAATGAGGTGACAGGCTTTCGTTTTGCAAGCATTCATCGGGTTTTTAATTTGTTGGAAAATTTATTTCAAAATTTGGCGACAATTATTGTTCAAAATTTTTTTTCCGATAACAGTAATTGTCATTAGCAAAGTAAGTAGCGATTTTTAAATTGATGAAAATGGTACTGAAGGGCCGTAGAAATGAATTATTTATGAATTTTTTAAATATAGGGGTTACAAATCTTCAGCTTACTTATATGAAAATATCCTGATAAAGAAATAGATCGAATTAGAATATTTAAAATATGATATCTACCAATAGAATTAAGGAACACCGCTAACGAGAGGAACAAAGCACCCAGAACGATCTTCATTTTTTCAATATATATATAGAAAAAAACTGATTGGTAAAAGAACCTCGTGAAGAGGGAATCTTATGATTGTTTTAATCTTCCATTAGAGTATAGATGCATATATATACTTTTTTTTTAATGTGGAGGTGTGAAACCTGTATTTCTGAAATATTTATATCACGCAAATCCATTTTTTTCTCAAATGGCATAAAAATTGTATTTATTGTATGATTTATGAACTTGGTACAATAAGATAAGGGGCATTAACGATAGAGGGTTCAATAAATTTCTATGTTATCAGTTATTTATGCTGACGGGCATAAAAAACGGTGGATTTACAGATTTTAGTTCTTAGTGATATTTTCTAAAAATTTACGATATCTTCATAAGTTACATTTGTTAAAGGATTTTTCATGACATAAAATTTATTTTTTATTTTCTCAGGTGGAAAAATTATATACTGAATGCATTTCAAATGAGGCAGGGTTCTACACTTGAAGTCGGAGAATCCTTCGGGGACAAAATATGTTGTTTTTAGAGGAAATTAGGTGATACGTATTTTTGCGATTGGTGCAAAATTTTTTTAATGAATTTATGCGTATTTAAATTTTTTGCTTTGTTTTTCTAAACAATCCCAATTTTTTCTTTAAACTTATATAACTTTCGACCCAATTGAAATATTTAAGATGGCCGCGGTTTTTCTGAAAATATTAGGAGTAGATTTTCTCAAAACACCCACACTTATAGTTTTTGCCAGTTTTTTGTTAAATTTGTACTATTACAAGGAAAATACCTTGCATGTTTTTTTCTACATAAAATCGAATTTTCGTATTTTTCTTTCAAACAACATCAAAATATCATTATTATCTTTTAAAAAATCTGCAGTGTCCAGAATGTTTATCAGAGGAGAGTCGGGTAGTACCGGACACGTAAGCTTCTTTGGTAATAATTTAGCTGATAGTGATAAAAACATTAATATAGAAGGGTAGTTATAATGTCAGGGCTTCAAGCAATAATTTGCATTTAGATGTATAAGAAGCAAACTGCCTGTAAAAAAAATTGATTTTTAAATGTAGGCATTTCTGAAAGGAGCAAGTATAATTTCATTAAAAACATTACTTTAAAATACTCACCGAAATTGCGGGTCACATAGTTCAAAAGTGAATTTATGTATCCCAATAAAAATCAACCTAATATTTTTTTTAGTTATGAAAATATTTGATCATAAAGTTGGATTATATTTAAAAAATGCACTTGCTTTCTAGAGACAAACTATTTAAACTGGATTATTTTTGAGATATACCAGTCCATGGTTTCAAAATTGTACTTCAAGACAATTTTGGAAGATAAAAATGATGATTTATCTCCGGAGATAGTACAGTTTCTTGAAAGCCATGAGTGTCCGGTGCTACCCGACTCTCCCCTAAGCCTAATTTTTTATAGAATTTAAATTTATTCATAAATTCTGTATAATAATATTTCTTCAAACACAATTAAATTTAAAACTACACTGTTAGAAATGTTTCGAAAATTCCGGCACATTTAGGATACTAAAGTTACTGAAATTCACGAAAGTAGGTTGCTGAACACGAAATTCAGTAACTTTTATGGCAAATTTACTAAATTTGTATTAAAATTCAGAAACGGTATCTGAAAATTACAAATGGTATTGAATCCGTCGCAGACTGGCCACCCATCTCACGGTTGTGAGACGTGGTTACAGCTGAAATTTTACCGCGATTGCGCTGGGAGCAGGTGCAATTTTTAAGATTACCACCTGCTCCCGGCGAAATCCTGCGGTTGTCCTTATGAAAAAATGTTAACTATATATAATGAAAAATAGGTTAAACAACCACCGCAGGATCCCACTGGGACTAATCGCCATCCTAGAACCGCGGTAAATCACACCTATGGCCACGCCTCACGACCGTCAGATGGATGGCAACACACAAATATATATATAATAGATAATTTTTTTAATGAAAGACATTCGGAATTGTAAATGTTGACTTACAAATGTTCTGGTTTAACATGAAAACTCTTATCATTTAATGGTTAATATTTAAATAGAATTTAAATGAAATGAAAGCATTTAATTAAGTATCTGTTAATTCTTAACATGAAAATCGGTAAATTCTTTTCAAAAAATTTCCAATTTTAAACGCTTTTAATTGTTTTAGTCTTCAATGCTGCATTTTAAAATTATTTGAATTGAAAATGTACGCTTAAAAATGAAGAGATAAAATAGCAATTTTCTAAAGTAAAATTTTTTAGTATTACATATTTTGAACTGAATGATTTTGTGATAGAAACATTTGAAAATTGAACTAAAAATTTTAAAAAAGTGGGAATCAAACTTATTTTAAATTACATTATATTGTGTGATAAAAAATTTGTGATATTTGAAGTAATTAATTAGATGTTTATTCTAAAAGTTTATGAAATTCCCAGTGAAAAAAGTAATTCATTGTCACTTTCCGGTGTTACCAGTTTTCCTGGTTCAATTTTGAAGGTTTACAATTTTAAAGTAAAAATGTATAAAATTCAACATTTTAATATTTTTGTATGAAGTTAACAATTTCACTGCCTTAAACGTGGACTAAACGGGCAGAAGTTTTTTTCTTACTTTCTATAGTCACATCAGCACTATTTTAATTTAGTACGTAAAATGTACCAGTTGTTATGAAATGAAAATCATATCCATGAATAATTAATGAAGATATTAAATTACGGTTATTGATTTTTCTAACATTTAATTCATATGAAAGATAAAATTCCGATTCTCATAATTTAGTCTCCCAGAGTGAAAATCATCTTGCTACCGTCGCTGAGACCCGCCCGTGTTCGATTCCTGCCAGATTCTTCTCAAACTCGATTTTTTCTGTGTCAGCTCTTACAATATAACATAATGCCTGATCATATGCTTCTGAATATATAATTAATTTCCAATGTGTATTATCATAATTATAATTAATAAATTATAATTGAGATATAAAAATATACATTCAATGTAAGTTGTCTCCGTTTTTCCTTACTTCTGATATACAAATCAGGCTGAATGTAGAAGCTTCTCTATGAATCAAGATATTTTTTTGTGTTGGTAACGGCGCGTGCGCGGCGACCTTGGGATTACCGAACTCCGACGTATTTTTCATTTTAGTGGCGGCCTTTGTTGTAGATATATTTAAATTTCTCAATTTTTCAAGATTCCCGTTAAGCAAATTATTGCCCCGTTCAGGAATTATTTCTGAATTAGTCTTAATTCTCCCAGGAAATGCTCTATAGTATTTTTAAAGAAGTAGGTCCATAATTATTACTCATTTTTTCTCATATTCGCCACTTCAGAACAAATTCGGTAATTCCTCAAGTGAAAATGTGTCGCTTGTTCCATTTTTACATAAACAACCCAAAAATCCTATTTACTCCTAACTTTATTTTAAACTTGGTTCAACCCCTCTGTTATAATACAATCGAATTTGTCTTCAAAATTTTGGATTATCAGCCAGTTTTCTTTGAATATGTCGTTAAATAGGTTATACAATTATACATACAGCATTTATAGAACTATTATTATTATACTATTAAGTCAAATCCCTTTCGGGGCAAGCGTGACTCACTCGGTTCTAGCCTCATTATACTGTCAAAGATCAAGTAATTTAGTGTACGACGCGTGATGGAGGGGGGGGGGATACATTTTGAGATTAGTCTACCATTCTCGTATTGCTTATTTAAACAACGCATTTGTTCCACAATACTGCGCTGACCCAGGTTGCTGATCAATGTCTATAGCAATCACCCTATGTGAATAGTCAACATGCAAAGGGCTCTATTTGTATTATTGTGATGACACGATTCAATGCCTCCTTTGGTGAATGAATATGACTTTTGGCATGCGATTGTCGACACTAGGTCGTGCAGAAAAGTATTATCGAATTTCACGAAGCCTAATATTGAAATCCTACGCTCTAAATAAAGTAACTCTAAACGCCTTAGATTGCTTTCAGCTTTAATCTTTACCTACTTTTTTTTCTTCACAGAACCTATAATTGGTTTCGATTTTTCGACTGATCTGGCACACTACAGATATATGTTAGTGTACACTTAGGTATGTAATTTCACTCCAAGTAATCAATCGAACGATATAAGTGGTACAACTAGGCTAACATGGCCAACATAGTTTCTATTCTTGAAAAGTGGTGGTAATTTTATTCCAGGAAAGTGGAACTGCGCTTGCATTCATGAATTTACAGTAAATTAGCGAGTAGTTGAATGTTCTACCAAGAAGATTAATTTTTAGCCAAACAAGAGAAATTTTTAACAAAAGATGTATTTGAAACTTAAAATGTAACTACATAGAATCCAAAAAGAGTAGTAACATTTTCAGTTAAAAAAAACTGCTTAAAAAAAAAGAATTTCCAACAAAATAGTTCAATTTTTCACCAAAATATTTCAATTTTCAACCAAGAAGATGAACCTTCTACAAAAAAGGCAAATTTTTGAAAAAAGATATGAATTTTTTTTAAATATCTGAATTTTTAACTAAAAGAGATAAATATACAATCAAAATGAGAATAGTTACATTTTTATATAATCAAATTAATTTTCAACCACAACAAAAGGAATTTTCAACAAAATAGTTCGATTTGTCACCAAGTATCTCAATTTTCAACCGAGAAGATGAATTTTCTGTCAAAAAAGACAAATTTTTAACAAAAGACATAAACTTTTCACTAAATACTCAAATTTTTAACTAGAAAGGATAATTATACAATCAAAACAAGAATAGTTACATTTTCAGTTAAAAAAATTAATTTGCAGCAAAAAAAACTGATAGTCAACAAAATAGTTCATTTGTTTCACCTTATTATTGCAATATGATATTTTCAATATTTGAATTTTCAACGAAAAAAAGATGAATATACAATCAAAGCAAGAATTGTTACATTTTTAGTTAAAAAAATTAATTTTAAACTGAACAAAAAAAAATCAGCAAAATAAGTAATTTTTTCACAAAAATATTTCAATTTTAAACCAAAAAGATGAATTTCCACACAAGAAGTTTAATTTTCCTGAAAAAAGACAAATTTTCAACAAAAGACATATATTTTTAATAAAATAGTTGAATTTTGAACAAAAAAGATAAATATACAATAAAAAAAAAGTATGGTTACATTGTCAGTTCAAACAATTAACTTTGAACAAAAAAGAACAAATTTTCAACAAAATAGTTCATTTATTTTTAAATGATAAAGAAACATTTCGAACAAAAATAAAATAGTTAAATTTTCAGTAGAAAAAAATTAATTTTCAACTTGAAAAAAATGACCAAAAACTAATTTTCCTCAGAGGAGTTTAATTTTCAACCAAGAACAATACTTCAGACAAGACAGAAAATTAATATCTACCAAATTGTTGGACTTTTAAGCCAATAGGCGAAATTTTATACAAAACTTTTGAATTTTCAACCGAAAAATTGGAATTTCTAACAAAAAAGTTAAATTTCAACGAAATAGCTGTATTTGCTAAGTAAATATTTGAATTATCTACCAAAATATTTGAATTGTCAAACGAAAAAAACAAAGTAGCAACAAAGCAGGTTAATTTTTAACCAAACCGAATGATTTTCTATCTAAATTGTTGAATTTTCAATAAAATAATTGAAGCTTTAAATAAATAATAAAATTTTTAACAAAAAAAGATGAATTCTCAATCAAGAATATATATGTAGACTTTCCAAACGAGAAGAATTAATTTTAAGACAAAAATATTTATATTTTCAATAAAAAAGATGAAAATTCAACAAAAATACATAAATGCTCAACTAGAAAAGATCAATTTTAAACGTTTTCTAAAACACTTCCGGTTGGTCCGAGAAAGTGGTAAATCCTTTAAAAGTGGAAATGGGAACTAGTTAAATCTAAAAATCTTTTAGTAAGAAAAAAATTAATTTTCGGAGCCAAAGACATTTGTAGCCCAATCAAGAGAAATTTTAAGTTTTCTCCCACCCTGAAATTCTAAAATTTTCAAAAACATTCCTTGTTTTTTAAATATTGCATCGACCATGATTAATATACGACTTTCAGTAAAATGTCTAACATCTGCCACTTGTCAGATATGAATTAAGTTGTGTAAAAATTTATTTGGATCCGCAAATGTGGATCTTTTTGATCTGAAGTTGTTAATCATAATGATATAAAACGTTTTAGTATCCCGGAGTTCACTGTGTTTCGAACTGAAAAAACTTAAAGTTTTCTCCTGATTCTATGATTGCTCGAAAGATTTTTTTCGTAATGCAAATTAAGAAGCTTTATTTTTCATTTTGTGTTGTCTATAGATTTCTATTGGATGCTTGTACTTATTATAATCTTATTTTCAATTTATTTATAAGGATCACGAAGCATAGCAAGGCAACCAAACTGTCTCTGTTCATGCGGTTATAAGACAAAGATTATTAAAAATTCGAACATTTTTTGTAACATCGCAAAATAAATGTAGATATTTTACTTACTGAATGCATTTTTAAAAATAAATTCGTTTGTATTTTAGTCGATACGTAACTTAACTGATCACGAATGCGAGTGAGAGAACATTGGAATTGTAAAGGAGTGAAGATGATTAACCTTATCGTAAATCCAGATAACTTATCAAAAAGTGACATCAATTTTTGTGACAAACGATGAGGACAACAATGTAATACCATTGAAAGAATATTAAAAATCCATATTTTATGAACAATCTGTAAAGATCAAAATTCACAAATACTTCGGCAGAAAATAGTTGGGTAGTTCTTAATTCGGAAATATAGAAAATCTGAAAAAGATTAAAATCTAATTACAATTTTATAATAATGTTAAGAATTCATCACTTTTATATTTTTTTATAAATTTTATAGCTTACAATACAAATATTGATCATACGATCAAGATATTTATCAGCAGTCTTTAAGATCATCTTTATATTAAAAATTCTCTGTATCATAATGTAATTTTTGATAGTATAATTTCAATTTTATGATAAATAGCAGAAAAATAAACTATTTTCTCAAATTTTAAAATTATTTTTCAGCAGCAATTCATTATTTTGTTTTAACTTATTTCATATTTTGAAATCTTTGTTTAGTTAATGTATAATGCATTGCTGAAATTTTCCAATGTTTATTGAATCCACTCTCCAAAAAAAGTTCATTACAAATACTTAAAAATATTTACTATTACTATTTACTAATTACTTGAAGTACTTATTTTAATACCCTCACACAAATATTTGAAATGATGTTAAATTCTTTTTTACGGAAAAAGTTAGTAATACTTTTAGATATCAGCATTCATCTTTTAAAAAATGTTGAACATTTAAAAGTTTTCGGTTTCAAAAATAGTTCAAATTAGAAATCCTTTCTTAATTAATAAGAATTCAAATAAAAAATATACAATTTTGGGAAAGAATTACATTGAAATTGAACAACGGAACAGAAAATTAAAATTTTGTCTTATGTTAACTAGAATTCATGCAGAATCGACTATAATTCAAGTCAAGTAAAATTTAGTTTTGAGTTGCAATAATTTATACTTGACTAAAATTTCATTTATTTTAATTGTAGCTCTATTTGTGTTGGTAGATTCAAAGTTAAATTCACTGAATTTACGTTTGAATTAACTGGTATTGAATATTCACATTAACTGCAATTCAGTTTCAATTACCATAATTGAATCATAATTAATTAGAATTACACTTGAATTAACGAGAATTCTATTTGCATTGCTAGATTTTGATTTTGAATTGACTAGGATTCAATTGTAATCAACTTAAATTACTAGATTTTCATTTACATAGAAATTTATTACATAGAATTTGAATTAAAAATAAATTTGACTAGAATTCTACTTGAATCATCTACAAATCTGTTCGAATTATTAGAATTTGATTTAATTTGAAATTATCATTTGGTCTAAAATCAGCAATGTTGATTTATTCACAAATTTAAAATGATCAGAATGAAACAATTTAAAAATTAATAAGCTAAAAAAACGTATTTGAATGTAAATGGTTTCAAGAATAAACAATGTTAAATAAATCATTTATCCGTTATAAATATTCAGAAAAGTAATTTAAAAGTTTTCTGTTTTGAAAAAAGTTTAAATTAAAGATCCGATCCCAATCAATAAGAATTCAACTAGAAAATATTAGAGTTTGGGAAAGAATCAAATTTAAATTCAGAACTGTGACAGTTTATCACGTGGTCAATTACATGTTCTTAAATTCGGTGGCTTTATATTCAGAAAAATGAATATATATCGTGCTGAAATTTTGTGAATGGTTCAAAATATGTAAGAGCACTGAATTTTTATTTTGTTTAAAAGATGCAATTTTATTAATTCTATTTTAGCCAAGACACTCAAGTCCTATGCTACATTTCAAATCGAAAATAATTAAAATTGCACTATTAAAAAAAGAAAAAAAAAGAAACTTAAAGAAACAGAGAGAAGGTCCCTCATATATATCGTGCCATTTTCCATAATTTGAGCAACATATATTCATTTTTTTAAATTATAAAGCCGCTGAATGTAAAAACATGTAATTGGGCACGTGAGGCAGCCAGGGACCCTTAACTTCAATTTTATTCTTTTCAAAACTGATTGATTACTTTTATTTAGCATTAATTATTCTTGAAGTCATTTACATTCAAATATTTCCAAATTTTGACCTTTTTCAAATTGAAGAAACCTTTAAATGAACAAATTTTCAACATTAAGGAAACTTAAGATCAAAATCAATTTAAACTATAAACTTGCTTAACTACAAGTGGTACAAGTTGATAAGTTTAAATTGTTAGAAAGAAATATTTTATACGTAAATATCATATAGTTTTCATTAAAGAATAATTAGGATACGGCCGTCCATAAAATGGAAAATTGTCCATTTACTTTTAAATAATTGAAAGTATGCAGAATTTTCCGGGATTTTAAAATATATAAAAATTCAAATCACATTGTGCCAAAAGTTTTGAAATTGAATTAATTTTAATACCAAATGAACACTTTTTATCATATTATTATGAATGTATATCAATTTTAAACCATTTAAAAATCATCTCAATTCACTATGAATAAAAAAATTGACATTTTTCTATTACGTATTTTCTTTTCTTATGTTAGTGGGGTGGGTAGTAACTACAAGAATTTTATCTCAGAAATACTTAGCCTTACTTTATTTAATATATAATAGCATTTTTGGAGCAAGAATATATCTTTGCGTACCACGTATGTTCATTTTTGTAATCTAAAATATATTATGCAGATGCTGATGAATTTTTTAAAAAGTTCCAAAACATGTCAAGCTCACATATTTCCGGATAGGCCTAACGTCGTACATTTTTTTTGGCATTCCCGGGACTTGGAAGTAAAAATTGGAAAGTCGAAAATATCTCAAAATCTAATTTTCAAATCTGTTCAGTATTGGAAATCTGATTAGAACGTGGAAGAGAGTCGTTCACCTTTACTATTTTAAACCACTTTGAGATTGGTTTTTCGTAGCCTAATGGAGTTTCCTGGATTTCTTGTGTGGTCATTACTTCAACCGCACCGCCGTACATGTTTATTTTTGCCCGTTTATGAGTAGATTCTCTTAATGTATATATTCCACGAAGTTTAGTATTATTCTGCACTATTGCAAAGACTTCTCCATTAGACGTTGATAATACAGTTTGTTCTTCAGTTGGCATAGGCAAAAGGATATTATTTTTTCCTCCCACGTTTCCTCTCACGTAAATTGGTTTATCGGGAGGAAAAGTGTATCTTTTAACTTCGAATTGTCGGAACGGATTCATGTTAGGAATGAGCCGAATAAATCTGAGTTCTTCAAGTGTGAATCCAAGTATTGCCAAAGAAGAGTGACTGGCAGGAGGAGACTTGGACCTGTCACGAAGAACAGGTTCGGTAGGAGGCGAAGATCTGCTCAGAGAACTAGTTCCAGGGCGTGAAGTCTGTGAACTCAACTCTGCAATAAGAAATAGAGCTTTATATTTTCTTGAAGGAGTCAATCGTTTGTTAGTAAGGGTGCTCCTCATTTACTTTTTTTGGGACTATTTTTCGTAATTATGGTGCACAAACCCAAAAATATAATATTCTTTAAAATGTAATTATATCAGTAATATTCATCCATCGCCCCAGCCACTTGAACTTTTTCCATAAAATAAACATGGGAGAAACTGTGCTACAACGTTTAATTTACGTAATATTTTTCATTTTTAGGGTTTTGCAGTATCGGGCATCATTGGATAGGTCTTGCTAGAATAAGTCTTCGCGTAAAATCACTTTCGGCAATTAAAGAAATTCCTCATGCCTTTGGTCACAGTAGAATAGTTGATCACAGCAGAGTGATTGGTCATACAAACCTCTTTTCCTCGTCAACCTTTGGAAATTACGTGTCACCGACTGATCACAACTGAGTAATTGGTCATATCTCGAACCTCTCAGAAAGTGATTTCCCAGGAAGACTTGTACCGGGATGAAACGTCCAATGGTGCCTCGAAGCATCTTATTTATTTTTTTTTTTAATGGGAAGTGATTTCTGGGATGACTTTTTCCGGGAAAACATGTTTAATAGTGCTTCGAAGTACCTTATGTTTTTCTTTTTTTTTTGATTTTGTAAGTGATTTCCCGGAAAGACATATCGAATATTGCCAGAGCCCGAGAGTCTGAATATATAGATGGGGGAGGGATGTCTAATAGTGCCTACACCTGAATCGTTGCAGAAAGTAACTTCCGGGGAAGCCTTGCCCTTGAGAAAGAGATGTCCCAGTTTACCTTTGAAAGGTAGACTTTAACTTTCTTTCTTGGGATGAGATATCCCTGGATGGCATTACCTTTGAAAGGTGATGTGCAGGGTAATGCTCAAATGATCTAAATTGAACAAAAAAAACTTTTCATCATACCTCAATCGAAAATTCGATTTTCGATGCCTGTGGAGCTAGTCGAAAATCGAGTTTTTTACCCTAGGAAAGAAAGTAACAGATCAATGTACATAAATGCCATTTATTAAATTAAGAAAAGCCATATACATTGATCTGCCACTTTCTTCCTTAGGGTAGACATCTCGATTGTCGAGCCGCTCCACAGGTCACTCAAGACGTATTTCGATTATCGATATGATGAAAAATTGTATGCATGGCTCGGGTCGAGGCAACGATTTCACGCGTGTGATATATTTTTCAAAATTTGAAAAAATGTGATATGGCGGTCAATCAGCAATTAAAAAAATTAGTCATTTCTACATTTTTCGATGAAATACATTCAAAATTTGTTATAGATAAGAGTGTCACTTTAGAAAGCACCCAATGAACCCACAAGTCCAAAATTAAGAAAAAATTAATGATGGTTTTTAAGGAAATATTCAAAATAGTTCATATCTGCAGTTTTCACTGAAATAATTTTAAACAATATGCTAGAAAAATAGATTTGACGTCAGAAAGCATTCGACGATCCTAGAAGTCAAAAATGGTTCAATCCAATACCTTTCAGCATTGTTCAATAATTTTAAATTGATGCTAAGAATTTATGATTTCACTTTGATACTTTATAAAATAGACAATTTTAAAGTTGTAGCGTGGGAAATTGAATAGTTTTATTTAAAACTAAAAGAAACAATTTTTTAATTTTGAAGCATAACATCTGTTACTGGACCTGAAATTTGGAAAAATTACTGAAGTGTATTTTACGTATATGAAGATAGTAAAACACAACTAAACTACATTACATAAATTTAGGAAAAGGAATTAAATACATTTTACTCATTAAGCAGAATGATAATTTAGGAAAGAATATTACAATACATGTATTAGTATTTAACGTATTAATGAGATCTGGATCATTAGAACTGTTCTTTAAAGTAAAAGTAAAAACACACAAATCTAAATAATTATTGATTATCGATAAACTTAAGTATTATACTTCTCTAGATCTCAAATCAACAGGTTATCATATGAGTCAAACAAAATGGCTATAACCACGATCGCTATATTACTCCCATACTAAAATTACTACCATTACTAAGAATATGAAAATTACCTTCTTTTAAATGAACGATTCTAAAACACTTTGTAATTAGTGAACGGGTGCCCAATGGAGTTTCTCGGATTTCTTCTGAGGTCATTTCTTCGATCACGCCGCTGTGCATGTTTATTTTTGCCCTTTTTTGAACATCTCTGTCCAATAGTATTGTATATATTCCACGAAGGCTTATCTTACTCTCCACTGTTGCAAAAACGTCTCCATTGGATGTTGACAATACAGTTTGTTCTGCGGTTGGCATAGGCAGAAGGACTTGATGTTCTCCTCTCACATAAATTCGTTTATCTGGAGGAAAAGTATACCTTCGAATTTCAAATCGCCGGAACGGATTTGTGTTGGGAATAAGTCGAATAAATCTAAGTTCTTCAAGTGAATATCCCAGCATGTATGAAGGCACATGACGGGCAGGAGGGGAAGACCTGTTCGGAGAACCCAGAGCATGATGTGTCTCACGAGAAGAAGAAATTCCGGAACGAGGAAAACCAGGCCCAGGGTTTGAAGTTTGTGAACTCAACTCTGCAATGAGGAACAGAGCTTCACATTTTTTTTAAAGTAGACAATCGTATGTTGGTAAGTAGTAATGTATCAACCCTTAAATGCGACACGAAGTGAATTGAATCCCAAGGTTCAAAGAGTGAAGATTAAAGAAGTGAACAATGTTTCGGCTGGAAAGGGGGGAAATTTTAAATTCAAACCTCTTTTTTACTTGGAGGACAAAAACTAAAAAAATAACGACTTTTTTAATTTGAAATGAGTAACATTTTAAAAGTATCGATTTTTTTACTCATTTCTGCAGTTTTCCATTAAGTATTTAGAGGCTTCACTAGAAAAAGAAGTTTGACTTTAGAAATCATTCAATGATCAGACAAGTCTAAAATAAAAAAAGTCCAAGATGGTGGTCACTAGAGGTTTCAAAATCCTTTTACTTTTATAGTTCTTGACAAAATCATACTAAACCTTATCAGAAAATCAAGATTAGCCTAAAGCATTTTGTGCTGATGTTATACATTCAAAATTTTGGAAAAAGACTGCCAGAATACTTTGAAAACCCCAATCAGTTTCGAACGTTTCAAACGAATTGTGTTTACATTCTCAATAAATCTAGTTTCTTAGTTTTTTACAATTATAATACTCATATATTACATTTAGACTTAGAATTAGAAATATTACACATAGACGCGGAAACGTTATTTTAATTGTGTGCCAAACCTTTCAAGACTTTTATTTAAACTTTGAAGGTATAATTTCAATCCGAATTGCGTTCCAGTAAATCTTGATTTACTGACAACAGGGGTTTTTTGAAAAGAAATGCAATTGTAACTTGGAATAGGAAATTTCTGTAACGAATCATAATGTAGACTATGAGACAGCGAAATTCCTTAAAGATTGATCATTTTCACTATGGAATAGCCAATTTATGTAAAGAATTAAATTTCAGATTTTAGAACAGGGAATTTCCGCAAAAAATTATTATTTTACTTGAAACGGAGAATTCTTGACATAGGACAGGAATTTCGGAAAAGATTTTTGATTCTGCTTCAGAAGAAGGGAATTTAAAAAAATCCCTGTTTGAGCCCGAAATTTTAATTCTTTTCCAGAATTTGCTGTTCCAAAGCAGAAATCTTTGTGATCTTTTAAAATGTTTCGAAATCTCGTGAAACCTTTAAAAATTGCTTGAATTCATTCAAATTATTTGAACTCTTTTCAATTGATCGGGAATTAGAAAACATCCATGTGGTAATACCCAGTAAATATTTCCGATAATTGAATAGTCGGACAAACTGTAATTTGCAGTGTACTTAAAATTATAGATATATTTGATTTTTATGTTTACCAATGGAGTTGAATAAAACTGCCAAGTATAATACGAGAGTAAAAGCAATCCTCGTCTTTTGGCTTCAGAGGAAAAACTGATAAATTTGTTACTGAAGAATTTGATTTGAAATGTAACTGAAGAATATTCTCGTTCTTTTTTACATTATAGGATACCTATTATGTCCTATAGTCGTTATCTCGTAGAATATAGGCGTCAAGATTGTTCTTATCAGATATTTACATTTCACTTGAGTTAGTTTTAGGAATAAAAATGTACCTACTAATGATTTTAAAACTGATAGCCCAATCTTTATAAGCTTTTAGGTTTTAGCAACGTCCGTTGCTTAGATGTAAAATTTACGTAATGTCTATAACGCGCGGTTGATTTTTGAAAAACTTGTATAAGTTCTCCAAAATACAGGACGTCTATCTGGCGGATGATTATCGATTCCCATTTCATGACAGAAATTTCCCGTACCAAGTCAAATGATAATTCTTTACGGATTTTCCCTGTTCGAAAATGAAAATTATAATTTTTTACAGATGTTCCCTTCCTCAAAGTCTGAATCATAATTATTTACGGAAATTTCCTGTTGCAGGTCACAATTGCATTCACTGAAAAAAATGCCCTGTTCCAAGTCAAAATTATATTCATTTACACGCAAAATTCAAGCTCACAGTAAAATTTTTATCTGCGTAAAACAATTTTTTTTAACTCAAAAAAATTCTGAATTGGGACAAGTGAATTCAACAGTCTAACATATTCTGACTTGGATCAGAAATGTTGAATTTTTAACCGTTAAAAAATTGAACTGTTCAGAGTCGATTGGATGATTATTAATTTGCCAAAAATTATTTGCGAAATTTGCAAGTCTGATCCTCTACAAGTGAAAGATAATATTTATTCAAAAGCATATGTATCGGTTGAGTTTACTATAAACATATTATTATTGTTGTTTTAGTGGACGATAAATAGGCTTGAAAATTATCCTGATGACATTTTTAATTTTGATAAAAATTAATAAAGTTATATGCTTTTTAACATCCTGAAAATGTTCAAAAAAATAAAACAATATTTTTCTGTTCGATTAAGAAATCGAAATTAAAATTTTTACTAGATATCAAATATACTTCGAAGTTTCAAAATTTGAAACAAAATTTTTTGAAGAGTCTTAGACATTTTTGTTAAAGTTTCTGGTATTAGACAAAAAGATATTCGTCTGTTAGATTAAGAAATCGGAATTGAAATGTTTACTACATATTAAATATATTTCGAATTTATCTTAATAAAATTTCTGATCAGAGAAAAAAAAATTAGATCATTTTCAAGATTATGCATTTGTTGTTTCTAAGAGAACCGTAAGTTTTAATCGTGATTTTTAGTAGATTTCAACGAGGTTAATTAATTATAATAATTATATTTTGCAATAAGACACAAATGCAATTATGCAATGATTTGTAATATCTTTTTTAAACTGGCTACTAATTTTTTTAGAGTTGACTCATGTTAGAACCGAACTCTAAACGAACGAAATCAAAGCCTATATCTTAATGCCTCTATTCAGTAAATTACAAAAAAACTTATATTCTTTTATCAACATTATATTAAAAAATATACCCTTTTCTTATATTCCGTACCATTTTATCTACATCGTTTTATGTTTTAACACAACCGTCTATATAACCTATTATTCGAGTGCGAAGCGCGAGTGTTCCAATAAGAATGTAATCGTAAAAAACGCAGGTGCTTTAGGAACCATCTTTAAACATAAATTTAAAAACAATTTCAGTTCCAATTTATGACTGTAGGCCATCAGAAGTTTAAATCTCAGTTTTCGATTTAAGTTGCCATATTTATGATATTTGAAAAAATGCAGTCGAAATGGACGCATTAAGCGTACGAAAACGAGCGCGAAGCGCCGAGCGCAATGAGAATGTTTTGCAGACTCCTGAATTTTCTGATATCTCATATGAATTTCTGCTGCCCTGATTGCTTAACACAAATATCACGAATCCAAAATATTATGGTGTTTCCTTGTATGTATAGTGTTACCCCTAAATGTAAATTCATTTTTAATTCCGTCTGTTCAGTTCCAATCTAGCGTTACTACTTTCTTTGAACTTATAGCGTTACCCCTAAATGATAATTCATTTTGTGTTCCTTTTTTATGCCCCAAACTAGCGTTACCTAAATTATCAACATTTAGTGATCCTCCCTTCTTCTCCTTTTAAGCTCATAAAAGTCTGCATGACCGAACCAAAACAGCATTAAGTTAAGATATTGATAAATATAAAAATTGTTTGAACCAGAATACTTAGAATTTTTTCATTTATACTACAGATAATCCTAAGAACAATCGCAAATGTAGATTCGTACTTATACCATTTAAAATTATTTCTGAAAGAATAATTATCATTTATGGAGATTAGTTTGTAGCCATTTCTAGAATTAGAAACCTATTTTCTTCGAACTACCCCCTCGACCAGCTTCTGGAAGTTGAGCTAGTAAAAAATTAGGCTAAAAGATGATACCATTTCATGGTATCATTCATATCATTTCATTCGTATCAAACATATAATTTATTTATTTTTTTGTGAATGAGCCAAGAAAGGTCTGGCTTTTACAAAATTCTTTGTTCCAAATCAGAATTGTAATTCTCACGGCCAAAAATTATCTGATCTTTCAACTGAGAATTATAATTGTTTTTCAGAATTCCCAGTTCTCAAACAGATCTTTGAAATCTGTAAAAATGTTCAGAAATCTCTTGAAACGTTAAAAAATCATTTGAATGCATTTAAACATATAAAAATATTTTTAATTCGTCGGAAAAATCAATAATTGAATGGAAATTTATAATCGTCCATCAACAAGAGAAACTGTAAATAATTAAGACCATTTGATAGTCAGACAAATTATAACTTGAGGAAAGCTAAAGAATTTAGTTCAAATTATAGATATATTTAATTATTATATTCACCAATTGAATTGAGGATAACCGCAGCAGATAAGACAAGAGTAGAAACAATCACCATCTTTTCGAAGTAGTTTAAGAAATGATTATTGTAATAAAAAATAATTTCAATAACAATTTCACTGATCCATATTTTAATGCGTATCAAGCTTGTACAACACGTATATCCTATAGTCATTATATCTTGGTTTGTAGATGGAAAACTTTATCTTGTCAGATATTTACATTTCAACATAGTCAGCCTCAAGGAGAAAAATGTACTTACTAAATTTGTTAAAACTGATATCACAGTTTATACAATCAACATTTTCTACTATTATTCCGAAATATAATAACTACCTTCTTCTAAGATTTGAAAGAGGGAAGATTAGAATTCAGGCAAATTTGTATTTGCGAACAAAAAATAATTTTGACATTCAAACAATTTCTTATTTGGCACAAGGAATAAAAAAAAATTTTACGAATTCCGACGTAGATCAGGGATGGTTTTTTTTTAAATTTTTGCTGTTTCTATATCTTTGGAGAAAATAGTTTCAAATTCTGACGTATTCTGACTTGGAATAAGGATTTATTTTATATCCCCTTTTTCAAAGGCAGGGTTAAAATTATTTCTTAAGATTCTATTTCTATGTGAAAGAAACTCTGTTTCATGTCCAAATTATATTGGTATATGTACGAAAAATGTTTAAATAAACATGTACAATTTTTGAAAGTATACATTAATGAAAAATGTAGAATTTGTCGAGTTTATTCTTAATAATATTATTTTTAGGCCAAAAATGGCATGTTTTTGGCATGCGGGTATGTCTTTAAGTTTACGAACCAGTGTTAGCTTTGCACCTCCGAGAGCACCGATCACAAAGACAATTACTTTAACCGAATATTTTGGGTACAATCGCTGCAGCTCCCTTCTGAGATCTTGATACATCTCCTCCTTTTCCTTCTCCTTGGCAGTGATATTGTAGTCGGCCGGAACCGAGAATCCAATCACGAATATAGTTTGGTCCTCGAAGTCTTGGAGAACGATGTCAGGCCTCGAGGCCGCATCATCTCTGTAGAGATACGTCGTTCCCGCATGGTCAAGGTATACAAAGGTGAAAGTGATACCATCCTGGCGTGCAAAAATGAAATCCTCTCTACCTGAATTAAACCCTGATGATCTGAGGAAAGCAAAAGTTTTCTCCTTCGATAAGGACTCTTTTTTTACATTTCTGTGAAAGTTTCCGTGAATTTTCTTGCTGAGTAGATGTTGGCGAAATTTTTCAACATCTGCTTCCTTTACTTCGGCTTTTAGAATTGAGGCATCTAGATTCCTCACTTCTGATGTTAAAATTCAGGCAAAGCGTCTCGTCTGCCTGCTCCGCGGCTTTGTAAAAGAATGCTCCTTTGCCAATCATCTCTGCCATTTGCAACGATGTAAGCTGTACTTAGAACAATTCGGTTATGAAGACATTGGAGATTAGAAGTCCGCTTCCACCTTAACGGCGTGAAATGTATAATCTCGGAACAGACGAATTGATATGCAAGCTCTCATGCATATGCATGATCTTACGTGTGGTGACATCGAGGGCCTTAAGTTCGTTCTTCGTCCATTGAACCACCCCAAACGAGTAGAGTGGAACCGGGACGGCAAGCATGTTAGTACCTCTTGGAAAACTTTGTTAATTTCAAATAACCTTTAACTGACCTGGAACGTTACAATTGACCTATGACTTGGGTATATACTTGAACGTAGAATTTTCCGCTCTATCGATTGCAGATGTAAAAAAGGGGGTTTTGTAGTTAAAAAAAAAAACAAAGTTGACCTTCAAAAAACCATGAAGATCAACCTCAAGGTCAAAATGAAGGTCACCATTGAATTCCTCGTTGAAATTTACTTCAGGAATGACCTTCGCTTTTTCTTTAAATATTCTACCTGAGGAAATATCCAACCATCCCGGGACTTTTTAGAAACCCATATTAAACATTTTCGGCACTATCTTTATGGTCGAAAATTCACAATCGTGACGGACCATCAAGCGTTAACCTGGCTGCATTCAACCCGAGACGTAGGTTCACGCTTGATGCGTTGGCGATTACGATTGTTGGAATATGAGTATGACATATAATATAAGCCCGGAAAAATTAATGAAAATGCCGACGCACTTTCCCGTAACCCGGTCGAGAGGGAAGGAAAAACGTTTCTCATAATGATCTTCGAGCCCAAAAAGAAAAGAGGGCGACCCAGAAAGCAGCAACCTGTAGATTCGGAACCCGGCCCATTATCTGTTACACTGAGTGGTGATCTAAGTGGGGGGGCGTCCCTCGAATCCAGTGATGCCGGTATAGGAGATAGAGTGCGTGAGCGCCGACGCGACAGTCGATCCCAAACCCATGAAAAACCTGTACCAGTATGGAAAAAACGTATTCCTGAGATAAGGAAAAAGGTTAGCGAGTATTCAACCTCTGACGATTCAGAGCCCGAGTACTACACCCCGCCTTCGACTGTTAGGATGCGACTAGTACACTTCGAAGACGAGGAAAAATATCTGACACCAACAGAACACAGAGAGAAACCCACAGCGCTTCAAAGATTGTTTGAGGAAAAAGTTTCTACGGAAAGCTCACCTCACGAGACCATTTCCCCACTTTTTTCACCGTTTCTGGAAGGAGAAGCAAATAAACCAGTGAGTCGGGAATCGTTTTTTCAAATAAGTTCTGGTAGCGAATCCCCGTCAGAGATGGATCAAATGGCTTTATCTTTGGACACGATTCAACGATTAGAAAAATTAAACGAAGAACCGCAGTTCTCTCTACCGACAACACCTTTCGTTATTTTACCAGCCGCAGGAGATGCATCTGACTCAGAGTCAGATTCAGAACCCGTCATAGTAACAGAAGTCGATGAGAAAAAATAATAGAAAAGAAATCATGATACTAGGACTTTATGAAAGCATTCCCCCTGCACACAAAAATCACCCCCACTTCCGCAGGCTCCGATCCCAGACGAAATACTTCGAACGTTGGACGATCCGAGAGTTATAAAGCAGACACGAGATACTCTATTCACTGTTCGCGATCATTATTTTCGATTTATTTCTGCGGACTGTTTTCTTCACAGTCCTATTGGCTCATCTCTGACAGTTTTAGGGTTTATAAATTCGGTAAGATTGCGCGAAAAGAAACAAAAGAAGGGGCAGGTCATCGTCTCTCAGACAGGCAATATAAAAACATTCAGCGTAGTCAGTAAAGATGGGTTTTGCGATTTGCCACCGGCATCCGATATTTATACCTCTATGCAGGCCCTGAATCTCGCGATTGAATAAACTCAGACTCGGACGATTCGAGTATCAAAAGTGAATAATCGATTGGAAAACCGTCCGGCAAATATTATCCGAGATACTATCCGGAAAATATTTTCTAGACAGGACGTTTTGTTCACAATCTGTACTGGTGAAGTACAAACACCCCCACCGGAACAGAGAAGGAGCATAATAAATTAATTCCACTCGAGCTTGACTGGAAGTCACAAAGGAGTCACGAAGACTTATCGCAGAATTCACGAGCTTTTCCACTGGCCAGACATGAAAGGAGAGATCCAGCACTTAATAAACACCTGTATAAGTTGTCAGTTGCAACAAGGCAACCAATGATCATCACCGATACGCCAGCTGATGCCTTCGACGAGGTGTCCTTAGATTTGGTAGGCCCTCTCCCCATAACTCCTAATGGAAATAAGTATATACTTACCATGCAAGCCCAGCTCACAAAATACTGCATAGGTGTGCCAATCCCGAATAAGCGTGCGTCTACAGTCTCTGATGCTTTTGCTCGACACCTAATCGCAAGATTTGGTTCACCGCGAGCTATTCTCACAGACCGCGGTAAAGAGTTCGTCAACAACTTATTAACCAACCTTGCGAAACTTTTTAAGGTCAAACAAATGACCACGTCCGGTTATCATCCACAAAGCAACGGTGCGCTTGAACGTAGTCACTAGGTACTGACGGATTATCTGAAGCATTATATAGAAGATCATGAAGATTGGGATCGTTTGATACCCTTCGCTATGTTTTCGTATAATACGGCAGTACATGAAGGGACAAAATTCACGCCACACGAGCTTGTGCATGATAAACTGGCACGCATACCATCTCAATTCCCCTCAGCTGATCAGATCGAGACTTACGGCTCCTATCTGATCGACTTTGTCACTCATATTGACGAAATACGAGCAATTGCCACCTCGAATCTAATAGAAGACAAGGTTCGATCCAAAATACATTAAGAAAAAAGCTTAAACGAACAGGCTTTTGCAGTGGGAGATTTAGTGGATGTGTAAAATTAGCCAAAGAGCCACAAATTGGACAGTCAATACGTGGGCCCTTATGCGATCGTTGAGCTGCTAGACAAAAATAGCGCGATATTACAGAGCGCACAAGGTACAATAATTCTTAAGCACCTCGATAAATTAAAGCATGCCTATTTCTCAGAGGAGGCAGATTCAGATAGCAGCCCAGATATTGAACCCGGATATAAGTAAATGACCCGCATGCAGACCTTTCCGATTTTCCTATGTAACTTTAGTCTTCTCTTCGCTCTCGCGTACGCTGCAGTTCTTATCACCTGAGTTTTCTCTGCCTTGGTAGCCGTGTTTCAGGTCCATCATCCGACGGTTAATTTTTCCTCCACAAATCCGAAGTAAGTCAAGGAATAGAAGGCCGGCTACGAGCCCTAAGTACTACGTCGGCGACTATCGCGGGAAAAGAGTAAAGGTGAATCATCGGTATCGGGATTTGTTCCGCGTGCGCGTCTGGTGACAGGATTCACGCGTTCCAAGGCCAGAGATCGGCATCGCAAGTGAGGCCTCACATTCAATTTTGATTGTCCGAGTGAACCTCGGTAAAATTTAAGTCTTTGAAATTGTGTGATTCGTGTTTGTTTTCCCAAATGTTTCTATTTTATCTCATTTTTATTAATTTCTGAAGTGTTTTCTCGACTGGACACCTTTAAGGAATGGATGGAGAGTAATGTAAGTCTTTTCCCTCATAATGGGGTTTGTCTATTTTGATGTGCTAAATAAATGTATCCACTCATAATTATGAATTACATGTTCTTGATTAATTAATTATATCGCGTCTCTTTAAGTTGTTCTTATCATATTAGCTAAGTTGCCCAAGTAGAGAGCAGGTTCGGACCTCCCTTAATACCAAGAGCTCCCGCACTAGACATCACTCTTTTAGCCGCTCAAAGAGTGAATCAAAGACCTTCAGTCTAGAATTTATTAAATATTTTTCTTTTTTTTTTTTAATTAAGAAAATAATTTCTCTGTCACGGGCATTTATCTGCTGCCAAGAGTGAACGTAACACAAAATTTAAATTTTCGATTTTTCAAGAAAATTCAAAAGGTTGTTATGATAATCTTGTAGGGCTCAACAATTGTTTGAATACTCTAACTTTTTGAATTTCCATACAAAATAGCAGGCTAACGAACTTGTCGTTTTTTAGCCATCAAAAAAGTGGGCCAAAGCTCAGTTCAATCTGATCATTTTTGCGAAAGTTATCGTACCTACAGAAAACAAATGGATACACCATCGTAAAAATCGTTTTTTCTGACTCAGGGGTTCTCAGAACGTCGAGATTTGATGAAAACCGAAGAAGTCAGATTTTACATAAAATCAATGCCAG
This sequence comes from Andricus grossulariae, assembly GCA_011634705.1. Lineage (NCBI taxonomy): Eukaryota > Metazoa > Arthropoda > Insecta > Hymenoptera > Cynipidae > Andricus > Andricus grossulariae. The sequence goes on along the minus strand of JAABKJ010007545.1, from coordinate 108,077,279 downwards.
CGATGAGGTGGGAGATTGTCGATCCCATACATTCAATTTCGAGTGATTTTCTGCAGCGCCCCCTCTGCAGCCAAGCTTTTGCGAACTAAAATCAAAGCGCCCCCAATGCACCTAGCTAGTTTACGAACTAAAATAGACGACAGACGCTCCTACTTGTGTGGTCAAGTAGGGCTGCAATTTTCCAGTTTGATAATGTCGGTAAAGAAGATCAGATCGTCTATTTTAGTTCGTAAACTGGCTAGGTGCATTGGGAGAGCTTTGATTAAAAAATGGTTACATGACAAGTGGGTCACGTGACTGGCTTCCTACCTTACCGACACTTTTTTTTATTTGTAAACTTATTTTCACACGAATAGCCACATCGAGTTATAAATTTATGGTAATAAATAAGAAGTACTAAGAAACGCAGCTCTGGTCCTAACTTTTTATAATTATGAAAAAATCAAAAAAAAATTATTTACAAAAAATTTTTTTTTCATAATTATAAAAATCTAGGACCAGAGCTACGTTTCTTAGTGCTTCTTATTTATTATCCTAAATTTTCACCTGGATGTGGCTATTCGTGTGAAAATAAGTTTACAAATAAAAAAAGTGTCGGTAAGATAGCAAGCCGGTCACGTGACCCACTCGACACATGGCCTTAAGTTACAAAATATTTTGGCTGGACCAAGCAGGAGCGCGGTATAAACAGAGGTGCATGTGCGAGCGTGAATCCAACGTAGTGTTATTGAAGCAAGCGCCAAGGTGCGGTTTCGACAGGAGAAAAGCGGACACTACAATACGATGGACTCCCACTCACACACACACGACCGTTCATACCGCGCTCCTGATTGGTCCAGCTTAAATATTTTATAACTCAAAAACTAAAACTGCAAATGATTTTTGGAAAAGAAATTTTTGATTTATTGTTTTTATTTTTAGACAGCCATATAAGTCCAGAGACTTGATTCTGACACACTCTGTATAATTATTTTACATTCACATAAGAAGAACTCACAATTAATTCCATTGAGATCGATTAATCGTAGAGAGATTTTGTTTTTTACAGAACTTCAGTAAAATATTAGGAATAGAATGAGTTTCAAGTATCATTGTGATATTTTTTAGATGAACAAAAATTATTTAAATAATTAAATAAAACTTTTGAGTGACCAGTTGAAATCGATTGATTCCACGATTTAAATATTCTAGAGCATGTCTGCTTCAATATCCGGAAATAAAATTTTAGAACAATTAATAAAATCGATCAATGTTTCCAAAAATATCGAGCGCAATAAAAAAATTTGAAACTGTCTGTCAACGGTTGCCAGTGCGTACACTAATGAGCAGTGGATTTGAAATTGGACTCGCTCTACATTATTTTAGTCTCTGAATTGATTGAATCCGTTTGACAACTCGAAATTTATATTTAATTATCAGTGTTTGACAGTACCCTGATGGGCGATGGTTAGTTGCGCCAATTGCCCTGCCACTAATCCCTAGATCGAAGAAGGTTCTCTAATCCATTATAGTGGGCTACGTTAGCGAGAAGGATTAAGAAATAAATAAGTCAATTACAAAAGATGTTAATACACACATTAATATTAGCGTTAAGCCTTAAACATGCAGAGTTAAATGTGTAGATAATAACATGTAGGCTTTAACGTGTAGACATAATTGTGCCCAGTTTAATTTATAGGTTTTTTTTCAGGAAAATTTATATGTGACAGTATATAACGTGTAGAGTTAAATGTGTAGAGTTGAACGTGAAGAGTTTAACGTGTAGACTTTAATGTTCGAGCTTTAAAATATTCAAGGTTAGCGTGTAGAGTCCAATGTGCAGAGTTTTTGCGTGTACACTTTAATGTGCACAGTTAATGTGCACAATCCTGAGGACATTCAATTATATAAAGTTGGAGACAGGGCCGCGTTTAGCACGGGGCCAGCGAGGCCCCCAAAAATGTAAGTAGCCGAAAAATCGAAAGAAAGAAAGGAATTACAAAAGGCCTCCACATTTTAACCGGCCCAGGGCCCCAACAACCCTACATGCGGCCCTGGTTGGAGAGTTAAACGTGGAGACTTGCATGTCTAGACTGAAATGTGTAGAGTTTATTGTGTACACTTAATGTGCAGAGGTCATCATGTGTAGATTCGACATGTGTAGTATCGACCGGGTCCCGGATTTTTGAATCTACATCACAAGGCAGGCGCCAGGAATCACCACCGTGCCTTTCTAGCAGTGAGTAGAAGCCAGTGGTGGTGGACAAATCCCATCGGGCAAATAAGCAATTTCGACTAAATTTCTCTTATCTGGACAGGACTGAGTAAAGGAATTAGTTACTTGACCCATCGCAATGGGAGTTGTAAAAAATGCAGCTTCTTGCTACACTTTCTTGGATTTCTCTACGTGGTTTGTAGACTCCTCCCCGGCCTACTCTGGATAAGAAGGCGTGATATTCTGACACTAACACCTCACTGCCTTTCACCTTCTACCCTAAAATGCTTTATCGCACTCTTGTTTTCGTCCGCCTTGTTTTCCGATAAGATTGACCGCCGATTTTTGGCTTTGACTGGAGATCGTGCAGTGTGGATGGAAGCTATTTTCCCTTGAAAATGAACTTGTTTTACCGTTTTCCACAACTTAATGCTGTGACGATTTCGGCAGTATATTGCTGGCAGCTTTTTACTTACAGGAAGACAAAGTCCGAGCTTTATAAAGTATGCCTCCATCGAAATTTTCTCCCGCAAGACTTTTGTAAATACGGCGGCATTCAGCAATCCAAAAGACTTAGGGCCAACTTATAAGGATGTACTCACATGCTGCGCTCATCAGAGACGTAAGCTTGACATTGATTATGGTGGAAACGAACAACCAAATTTTTCAAATATCGCTGGAATTGTGTCAAAATAAGTTATCGGTCTGCATGACAAATAATCTATTCCTTCTGTTTCATATACAGGTGTTGTACATATTATCACGGAGTACCATGCAAAATACAGGAAGGTCATCAAGTACACTTACAAAGCCAATAAAAGTCTGGCTTCACAAAAAAATTGATGATTTCAAAGCAACTCTTACCTGTTTATTTGACATTAGAGCTTGCAAATGCTGCAACTTTGAAGCATGTTCTTGACCGAAAAATCGAAAGGTTTCTCAGAAGGAACAGGCTTTTCTTCCAGATCAGAGAGGAGACTGAGTCGGTCGTATTGAAAGCGTTGATACTACTGAAACCGTAAAGCTAATAAACACAGCCGACCGTTGCATAAATATAGAATGTAGATATTGCAAGGTACCATTATCTGGAAGTAAACCCTCCTACTCTACTCGTCATGACTTTTCACCGTTTTCTCACGGATCTGAAAGTTCAGAGACTGAATTTCACGATTCTCACGATCCTTGCTCAGCTGCACGAAAGTCTTCTCAGATGAGAGTGAATTTGAGAGACACGGCACTCACCAGTCAAAGGTATGGCCTCAGTGATAGAGGATCTGCAATGATAGTCACTTCATTACTTAAAGACGCTGGTCTTGTAAGTCGAGATGCTCCTGAACTAGTTACAGACCGCAGTAAAATCAGACGAGAAAAAAGTAAGGTTCGGGAAGAGATGAAAATACAAAAGGAACCGTGCTCTTTCCCACCCAAGGTATTGTACTCTGACGGTCTTGAAGACAATATGATAACTCAGATCAAACTAGGAAAGACGTTTTATCGACGCACTGTAAAAGAAGAGCACATTACAATAATAACCGCACCTGGGTCAAACTACTTAGGGCACGTAGTTCCACAATCAAAAAATGCACAGGATATTTGCGACAGCATTCACCAGTTGGTCTTGAAGGAAATAGATTTGCAAGAGCTCACAGTCATAGGGTGTGATGGAACGGTAGTGAATACAGGAGCAAAAGGTAGTTTTATTAAGTGTTTTGAGAATAAGCTCGGTCGATCACTTCAGTGGATACTATGTCTTCTTTACCTCAACGAGCTTCTATTTCATAGTCTCTTTGAATTTTTTTATAGATGGACATCTTAACCAAAGTCGTTCACTGCGCCAATAGGTATTCGTCAAGACCATACGTTCTTATTTGACATTTCTGAGGCCATCAAATCAGGAAGATGTCCACCTGACCTTCGTAATCGTAACCCAGGTACCCGCTATCAGGCTCGCTGGCTGAACTGTGCAAATAGAATATTACGCTTACACATATCCGCTTAAGAACCGAACACAGAGATAATAGTTATTTGTGATACAAGTGCGCAAAATAGGTGAATATTGCGAGTGTGAATTTTGCAGCATAAGCCGCAGGCGAATGATGCAATCACCTATGCGCACGTGTATCACACGCTATTTTTTGCAACGCCCGTCCGAAAAAGTTGTGTTAGGAGGAGTTAACGAAAAACACTAATCTTAAAAGAGAAGATTTTTAAACTCGGTAAGCAAATTTTTTGAGAAAAAAAAACGTTTTGAAAAAAAATGTCTGAAAATCAAATTTTGCCAGAAAAATGCAGGGACTGAGAGCAAAAGGTTTTGCTCTTTTAGGTTTCGTACTTCGGAAAATTCTAAAACAAAACTTGAGGTTTCGTACAGCTCAGGTAGGGTCCATTTTTATTGCGCTCAATAAAAATCAAGGCAAAAATAAAAGTCAAGGCAGAAACACCTGTGCAGGATTTAAACTAGTCGTTGTAACTGGAATTTTGTACAAGAGCAAAACGAAACCCAGGAAAAGATCGTGAGTATAGGAACTGGGAATATGAGTTCTGAATGGAAACGTTCGTTACCTGAGTAAAATAGACTTTTAGTCAATCTTTCATTTGATCTCGAGCGAGTCTGAATTTCCAAGTGAAGTGAAACTATATTGTCTTATTTAATTAGATGAATTGTTTACAAGGCAAAAACTAGTTTATGTGATATAAGATCATTACATTATCTTTTTTGTCAAGAAATAAAATGACTTCATCAATATCGTGTCACTTCCTTAAAAAGATGTAGCAGCTTTATAAGTTTTCAATAATTTAAATTTTGAAAATTTTCCAACCAAGTGTAGATTTTTAAAGATTTAGAAAAAAGCTTTTTAAGAATTTTGAAACGTTTTAAGAAAAAATAATCTTGAGATTCCTGAGAAGACTGCTCACGATTTTTTATTTAAAACAATGAGTTTTAAGAGAAAATATAAACAAAAAAAAATCAAAACATTACAAATAATTCTTACAATTTTGAAAAAATACGTAGAAAATGTACAAACAAATTTTCAAATTTTGCAACATTATAAAATTGTAGAAAATTGTCGAGTAAGTTTAAGCGATATTCAAGCGTTTTAGAAAGATTGAAAATTATTTCAAAATCAATCATTAATACCACGAAATTTGCCGTAACGGCAGCCCTGACCAAAAGCAGTTTAAAATTTTAAAGGTTTCAAGAGAATACAAAAAAATTCGTAAAATTTCTGGAAATGTGTTTAATCATTCTATATTCTGAAATATTAATTTTAATAGAATATTTTGTTGAAAAATTGTATTTTTTGTAGAAAATAATTCTTTTTATTTGAAAATTAATCTTCTGGTTTGAAAATTCAAGTGTTCCAGTTGAATATTCATCATTTTAGTTGAAAACGTTTTTCTTTTTTGTTTGAATTTTAACTATTCAGTTGAAGAATCATAATTTTGTATGAAAATTCAACTGTTTGGTTGAAAATTTGTCTTCTTCAATCAAAAATTCAACTATTTCGGTCAAAATTCATGTATTTTGTTGAAAAATTGTATTTTTTTGTAGAAAATAAATTCTTTTATTTGAAAATTAATCTTCTGGTTTGAAAATTCAAGTGTTCCAGTTAAATATTCATCATTTTAGTTGAAAACTCCTTTTTTTTGTTTAAAATTAAACTATTCAGTTGAAGAATCATAATTTTATTTGAAAATTCATCACTTTGGTTGATAATTCAACTTTTTTGTTGAAAATCCATTTTTTTTGGTTGAAAATTAGCTTTTTCAACTGAAAGTTTAACTACTCCCTTCTTCGTAAAAATTGATATTTTTTAGAGGAAAATTGAAGTATTTTTTAAGAATTCATTTATTCCTTTTTCATAGAGGGAGGTTCGTAATAACCTAAATCTTCAAATATACTTTTTTGACATATTTTGATATAATTCGAGCCCAGGAGTTCGAAAATAAAATTGATAAAAAATGTCCGTGTGTGTATGTGCTTATATAAGGAAAACTTGTTTGAGATTCCAAATACAACAATACGATATCTAGCGTATTTGTTCGCTTCTCTGAGACGCATCGATCGATCTATTGTTGACACTTTTATGACCTACCAGTTCCGATTTATGAAGTTTCAAAAAGTGGTTTATTCTTTTTATATAAGAAAAACTTTTTTGATATTGAAAATACGACAATATTATATCCCATGCATTTGTTCGTCTCATTGAGACGCAACGAGTGATCTATTGATAAACCTTTTATGACCCGCCAGTACCTATTTATGAATTAAAAAAAAATGGTGTATTCTGTTCATATGAGAAATTTTTTTTGATATTAAAAATACGGCTATATTACAAGTAGAGGATTTTTTCGCATTCTTGCTACGCATCGATTGACCTATTGATGAACCTTTTATCACCCACCAGTACCGATTTATGAAGTTTCAAAAAAATGTTTTATTCTGTTCATATGAAAACAACTTTTTTTATATTCAAAACAGGACAATGTTACATGTAGGGTAATTGTTCCCGACCATGAGATGCATCGATTGACACACAGAAAAAGGAGATAAAAAAGAATAAAGTTTTTCTTCTATATTGTTTTGTTCATGAATATTTATAAAAATCCGTTAGAATAATTATGAAACGAATTTTTTATAAGTAGAATAATATTAATAAACGCAATTGAATCAATTTCTCACAATCAGGAGAGCAAGCATTTTCGATAAGAAGCGGATAACTTCCTTAGTGGAAATGGAATGTAATAGTCAGACACGGCGGTGTTTATTCGCGCTATAGAAAAGATCATTCTCAATTGAATTCTTAATCAAAAATTGAAACTATTATAAATTCAAGTTCTAGAATTTCATTCAAAAATTAGGTCCATATTTTTAGGTATTATTTCAGAATTTACCACTTTTTTATAAAAACTTCGGAAAGTCGAACACTTGAAGAAAACTAATACATATTCAAATTTAAAAAATTGTTTCTTTCCTAATTTAAAATAAAAATTGGTTTATACTGCAAAAAATTATTTGATGAAGAAAAATTAAGAATAGCAGAATTAACCTTTTTTCACATTGAAAAGCCCTTAAAAACCAATTTTTGTTCTCTCTGATAACGTATTGCTAAAGAAACATCCAACCCCTCTCCTATCTCTAAAATCGTTACACAATATGAGCAGTTGAGTGCTTGTATGCCTTACTGCAATAGATAAAAAAAATATTAGAAAAATAATTACTTTCCTAGTCTGTGCAATTTACTTTTGTTAAAAATATTTATTATAAATTACTCATTCAATCATTTGTTGCTTAATCATTAGCTAATATATATTTTCCACAGGAAGCAGTCTTTATGTTTCAAGGACAAAAGAATAATTCAAGGATAAATTATTTCGAGAAAATTTAATTCAGTAAATTATGCTCTGGCACTTTAATCAGAATTTTCAGAATTATCAGAATTGAATTTTAATTAAAAATAAGCGATTAGGCAAACTTCAATGATCTGCTCAGTGAGATTGAATTGAAATATTAATTAAAATTTGAATTTCAGGTGAAAATCAGTCAATTTCTTGAATCTCTTGTGAATTTTTGGAAAGACAAAACATTGATAAGATTTGATATTGACAATGTATTGGGTAAAGATCAATTCAGATAATAATATAAATAAATTTAGGAAATTGCCAGATTTCAACTCTTAAGGGGTGATACCGGTCACTGAGAAAAAAATATTACATTTTTAATGAGATATACTATTGAATCAATAAATGTCGTTCAAAAGCAGATATTTCATCGATTCGAGTGTATATTACAGAATTTATAGCATCACAATTGAACCGAATAGTGATGCTATAAATTCTAAAGTATATACATTTGAATCAATAAAATATCTGTTTTTGAACGAGGTTTATTGATTCCATAGCATATCTATTGAGAATGTAACATTTTTCTTAGTGTTGAATATTAGCTTCTTGAAATAATAATTTTCAAAGGGATGAAATTATTTTCTCGCCTTCATTTTGATAAGAAATCATGTCACAAGATGAAAGAGGAACAAAATGTTTTTCTGAAATTTAAAAATTCTGTTCAAGAATGTGTTCAAACTAGTTTGAAAACTTAAAAAAGTTACGGTTAATTAATAATAAAAACTGAAATATGTAAAATAGCCAGTTTTTAAATGAAATATGTACTATTAGTATAAAAATTTATATATTTTGCATTGGAAAAGATTTAGAATTTTAAACTGCTTGGTTAGTTTCATTTTCAAAATTCAAACAATTAAAAAAAATGAGAGCGTTTTCTAATTTAAATTAAAAATTCTGCAAAAGCAAATCCTTCTTCAGTGAAAGCTGAATGAAACAAAATTCTGGTATTTAAACATTATTTATTTGTTGTGTACGTTTAAAGAAAAAAAAACATTCTTATATCTCCATTCTATATTTGTTTATGCAAAAATCTAAAGTTGTCTTTCCATTTGGTCAGTAAAAATTAGATCAACAAAAAACAACTTAAAAAATCCCTGTACATAAGGTTCAATTTTTTAAGGGATTTTACTTTTTTCAAAAGCTTATTTAACTACGAAATTCTTGGAAATTGAAAAAGATCAAGAATATAGCGACTAGAAAAAACTTTCATTACCTGCATTAAAAATGTTTTTCCTGAGAGCTCTACATTAAAGATGCGAAAAAATTAAGAAAAAAAAGGTCTGCGTCGGCGGGGGAAAATGGGCTCTAATGGTACTTATCCATTTTTCCGCATCTCATAAATTTTAAAATTGCGTATTTTTAAGAAAATTACAAAAATGTAGTAAGGAAATTTTTTAGCCTCTTTAATACGCGGAATATCTTCAATATAATAAAATGACGAAAAACATCCGACCAAATATAAATTCGACCAAAATTATAAAGGCAGGCATGTGGCCATTATTTAAAATGTTTCAGGGAGTTGAAAACATTAAAAAACTGAGTAAAATACTAAGTTCTGCACTAACATGATACTTAAGTTAAAATTCAACTGAAACATATATAAACTCACATTTGTTGAATTATGTTACGGCCAGTAGACAAACAAGAAACAAGATCAATTTATACATATAAAAAAAGAATCTGTACCGAAGGGAAGCAAAACCAAATTCTCTTCATTCAGTTGTCAATTTCATAATTTTAAAATCAATATTTGGGGTTAAAGGAGAACTGCGTTTTGCATATTCCTAATATTTATCGATAAATAGTGTTCTTTGCTTAAAACTGTTGACAGAATTTCGAAAAAATGTCTTTTATCCAGTTAATTGTACTTCTCATGTCGTTAAGCAAAGTTTTCTTCTTTAGCAAATCATGCCTAATTTGTAATGCAATCAGTAACTAATTAAAATCGAAATTTAAGGAAGAATTATGGATATGAGAAATGAGAATTCGGAAAGGGACGTCGACTCACCATGGGTCAAAATATTGACAGTCTCATTGTGAAAGAGGAAGATGCTGCGGACGCAGTTTGTTGGGGTCATAAGTGGCCTGTACCCTCTTCGAATGTGTGGGTTGAATTGCAGATGTTTGGGCATGTCATCCCAACTTTGGAGCAAGACCTGGGTGGTTGAATTTTGTTCGTGGTCCTGCTCCTTTGGCTCCATTCTCGGCTTCCCATTCTCATTAATACCGACAACCTCCGTAATGCGTTTTTCTGTTGAGGGGTCGGAAGTAACCTGGATCACCTGGGTGGAAAAGGCGGCAGAGGCAGATTCCGCATTGTGCGATTGCAGTTTGCCGACGACCGACGTTTTCGTCGCTTCGCGTAGGACAATTGGACCTCGAATAACTAATTTAACGAATTTAACGAATAACGCGAGTATGCAGACCCGCTGCAGGCACTCGCGGACTCATTCAAGTTGGTTCAAGGATTGTGGACGAGCTTTGTTCTAGGGACGTTGAAAATAGTATGAACCAGTTGGAACCAGTCAAAGACGGCTCAGGTAGCTCTGATTTACCACCTGCCCGTACTCTCTAAACCGCAGCCGCCCGCAGCCACGGTCAATCTGGCCTCTGCCTCTGCGCTTTAGCAAAACCAGAACTGACGAAGACAGTGACTTCAGGCGCAGCCGACTATACCCTCTCCACTCGGTCTCGATTCTGCGAAGTGCAGACCATGAAACCAGGAGTGTAACGAGAATCCATGAGGTAAGCTAGGTGGTACAATTCATTTGCATTTTTTCTATGTACTACCCTGGCACTACCTGTCAACTCTCTTGAGTTTCTATAGAAATTCAATACAATTTGCATAGAATGCATTCTATACAAATTGTATAGAAATTTGAACATATAGAATTTCTATAGAATGAACGGAAAATGTAGAATTAACACAAAGCAACATAAATGGGAGTGGAAATTGGGTATTTTTGAGTAAAGTTCAATAGCGCGGTCACATTTTACAATAGTAGACAATGTTCTAAAATCTTAGGAGACCGATGCTTTCTATCAATTATTTAGAACAATTTCGTGGCTTAACGGGTGAAGTATATATCAGAGGAGTGTTGAAAAGTAGGAACCCGCTTTTGACGAAATTCTTGATTATTTCGTGAATTTAAAGTCACTTTTTTTCTGTGAGAAAAGATCCTATTTCGCTCCGTTGGGAATCGAACCACAGGTCTTTCTATTGCTAATAGGGTGCTCCTACCATTAAGCTACTGGAGATTAAGTTAATCGAGATTTACTCTTTCTTCACAGGTATTTTACTTTTTGGATGTTACTTGTTCTTTCATGTCATATATATTGTAACCCTTAACTTTTAGTAGGTTAACTATATCGGGTGATATGACGTCATCGACCCAGCAAATAATAATTATAATAAAATTGTAGAAGAAGGGACCACACTAGAGTGAGAATAAGACTTAAGATTTCGGTAAAAAGAAACATTTATTCAATAAAACCTAACTAGCTTGATGTACATTGTATTCCTACAATTCTTAGTTAACAGTAAAAATAATTATGACCCATTCTTAGGTTGTCAAACATACAGGTATAAGGTCCTCAATTCACACGATATGTCCGAGTATCTGTTTATCTGTACATGATTTCGGAATCTAAATATGATTTTACTATAAATTCTATTTAACTAAAATCATAAAAATAGAGGCAGAATTTATTTTATAAGACCTACGCGAGGGTGACGCGATAACTAAGTACATGAGAATAATACTAGAAATTAGATTTAAAAAATAAAATCTTTAAGAAACGGATCAAAGACTGTCCTAAGATACAGCGTAGATGATACGGTCTAAAACTTGGTATTAAAACTTGATTTAATAAACTATTCCATTAAAGAAAATACATTTTAATTAACGATATTACCACGCGAGTGAGACGCGAACTAAATGAATTAAAATAAAAATACAATTCCGTAGACTTTGGTCGACGCTTATTCACATTATATAAAAGAATATTTTCTACAGCCCAATATGGTCCTATATATGAACTTAATTGAGATCAAATAAAAGAAAAGAAATTTCTAGGCGAGAATATATCTCGAACGAAAACTGGCCGTAGCCTGGCGCAGGTAGCTTCGCAAGAAGTAAAATCAGAATTTCAGTTGTCACAAGAATATAGTGCTACGAAAAGCAGTACTTCACATTTTAAACCAGGAATCACTAACTGGACAAGAGTTGGCAGTAGACTCCGCTCTTCTCGTTAATGATTTATGGCTCTCGGTTTGGACAAGGCATGAGGTGTTAAGTATAAACTGTCACTATATTCTTGTTCGTGACTAAATATCGAAAACAAAAAGGGATTACCCTTATTCTCACATATATAAAATTCTCGGTATAATATGAAGCCTCTGAGGCTTGCACACCTTTGTGATTTATTGAAACTATAAAAAATTCGAACGAGCCTGATTATAATCGTTCTATTTTCCCAGCCAGATTGTCGAGTTGACTCGAGTCTGCTTGCAAATAAATTTATATAGAATCACCGTGTTATTTTACGTAGGCAATTTTGTGGACCAGTAGACAGGTTGACCTTGCTCCGCTTTTAAAATATTTAACCCTTTTTGGAAGGCTTAAACTAAATCTTTGGATTTCTCCTCGGATATATTATAAAATATCCTCAAGATAAAGATCGGTATGAGACCGATATACGAGATAGATCTCGCTCCGCTCTCAGGAAGATCTTATGACCCTCACCCTTTGCCGGGAAGTTCGTAACTGTCATGTTTTACCTGCGACTGGGACCTCCTCGGTCGAAGGAGTGTCGACAAGTAGGAGCCCACTTTTTACGGTAAGAGCACCCTACCGGCAATCGGGAGACCTGTAGTTGGATTTCCAGCGGAGAAAAACGCGAGAATAGTATATTTCGATGTGAGAGGCAAAATGGGCGGGTTCCTCACTGCGAGTGTGAAGACCCAACACGAACTCGAAAGCGAGGTGAAGGTTGAGTGCTGTGCCTTCACGCGAGCAGGGAGCACCCGCCCGTGAGGCCTCGTATATCAAATAATATTTTTATTTAGAAATAACAATCCATAACCTGAGATTGGCTACCATTTACAGGCATCGGATATTCTACAACTGGGCTCACCAAAAGGCAGTCAGTGACTGCAAATACTGACAGTGTCAGTCGCGAGACTAGGTCAAACAGGCCCGAGAAGTTACTGAAATACACCGTCGAGGGAAATTCCAAATTCGTAGCTGGACTAGTAATAAATCAGTTGTGCTTGAAACCATCCTGAAGGAAAATTGGACATTAGGAATAGTTGACCTTGCCTTCGATCAACAACCAATAGGAAAGACTCTAGGTCTAAAGTGGAATCCTGTTACTGGTACATTTTCGTTCAATGTGGGTTTGAATAAGATTCCTGAAGATATAGCTGACGGGAAACAGCCGACAATGCGAAATCGCTCTAGATGAGTATGTCAATATTTGAAGCCCTGGGTTTCTTACATTCATTCACGATTCGCAGCAAAATTCTGCTTCAGGCTGTATGGCGAAGTGGCATAGGATCGGACCAGAAGTTAAAGGATAAAGATTTCGAGCAATAGAATCAATGGATTAATGATTTACAATCTCTTGAATGTTATGAGATACCACGCTATTACTCATACTCTGTGGAATGTCCTATAAGGGAGTTACATATATTTTGCGATGCCTGTGAAGCAGCCTACACAGCTGTATGATATTGGAGGCATCGGTGTGCTGACGGACGCTTTGTTGTTTGCTTCATCACAGGAAAAGGTAGGGTAGCACCAATAAAACCGCAGTCTATTCCTAGAATGGAACTGGAAGCCGCTCTTATGGCCAGCAAACTGGCCCAAACAATAGTGGACGAACATAATTTCCAGGTATCACGACGCATGTTTTGGACAGACTCAATTATCGGTTCGCGTTGAATTTGTTCGGATCCTTGGATCCGGCAGATGCCGCAACTAGGGACATTGGTCCATTCGAAAAAAATTGGAGACATGGAGAGCAGGAGCAGCCTTTTTGATGCAGGATGAAATTCACTCGCCATCCCAACCAGAAATACAAAGTGTGAGGGAACCAGAGGAAAAATTAAAGCAGAAATTCGTCGCTACGACTGATGAAGATGATTGAAACGTATTACCGGATATTTAGCATTTCTCGGAATGGCTTTGCTTGTTACGAAGCACAGCTCGTGTTCTTATAGCACCGGGCGTTTGTATCCGGAAGCTAAACCCACAAGTGCCTGCGGAAAAACTCGAAGAGACAGAACGAGCATGGCTACAGAGGGCACGACAGGACAGATTTGGCTCTAAACTGGAGGCACTTTGAATAAAAGAGTCGTTGTCCAGAGAGAGCATATTCCGCGCACTTACACCAGGAATTGATACTTAAGAAATATTGGTAGTGGCGGGACGTGCCAATGCTTCAACGAAAGTATGACTGCAAACGCAATCGATTCCTATTTTAGATGGTGAATACGCCTACACAAAAATAATTGGTTCAATACTAACATGACTGAGCGGGCCACAAAAGTACGAAGATGATAGTGAACGAGCTGAGACAACGATATTGGATAGTCAACTTGCGCACGACTGTGCGATCAGTAGCTGCTCACTGCCAGATGTGCCGTATTCGTCCGGCAAACCCGGAACTACCGCGAAACGGCGACTTACCAGCGGCTTGACTAGCTCACCATCAGCGTCCATTTACCCATTGTGGAATGGTTTCATTTGGTCTAATCACGGTTACAATTGGGAGACGTAATGAAAAACGATGGTGGATAATATTTATTTGTTTGACCATACAAGCCATACATTTAGAATTAGCTGCTTCTTTAACCACTGACTCAGCCATCATGGCAATAAGACGAATGGCTTCTCGGCTAGGTAGTCCATCGGATATGTATTCCGATGGCGGAACAATTCTGCGCGGAGCCGCTGCAAAGTTAAAAAGGGCTGTCGCGGAGCTAGTCAATATCGGGATTCATGAATGTGGGGCAAATCAGAATATGTATTGGTATTTTATTCCATCATTAAGAAGGGGCACTGAAGGAGGAAACCTTGGCTACCTTGATGGTAGAGGCGGATCATACCGTAAATAGCAGGCCACTGACACATGTTTCAGTTGACCATACCATCGTGACGTCGAGGCACTGACGCCCAATCACTTTCTAATAAGAACTTGATCAGGGAATGCAGATCTCGGCTGGTTTGAAAACGCAGACCTGCGTTCGAGAGAGCAATGGAGAGCAGCCCAACGTTTGCTAGACACTTTATGGGGAAGATGGATGCGCGAGTATCTTTCCAACTTACTACCGAGAAAGCGAAGGACAAACGAATCGACCCTATTAAAAATAAACGACGTTGTAATTTAAGCCGATAATACCTTACCTCGAAATTGTGGGCCAAAGGGAATTATCGAGTCGATATTCCCAGCAAAGGTTGGGCGAGTCTGCGTGGTAGATGTGCAAACTAATCGGGGAGTTATGAGAAGACCGACTCTAAAAATCATACCATTGGCAACAAAGACTGATGGTAGTGGCTAGCGAGTCGCCGTATGCGGGGAGAATGTTGCCAATGCTTTCAAATCTAGGGGGGTGAAGTGGATTTTAGAGTTACAATGCATTATTTAGATTGTTGCGAGTATTGTTTATGTTTTTATTATTGAATCTAATTTCTTAGAGATGTGGGTCTTGGGACCGAGAGACCATATGAGAAGGGAGGAGAGATTTTTACGTTCCAGGTAAAATTCTGAAGGCCAAGGACAGAAAGGGAGAGAGAGAGAAAGTAGGAAAAGGAGGAGGGCTGAGAAGAGCTGGATGAGTTGTTAAGGATTCCTCGTGAGATGGTGATGTTGCTCTTCGAACGGCTTGATTCGCTGGAGTGCCAGCAAACACATGCGCTTTGTGAGCGTATTCGTGGTCGGAGTTGCCGGAAGAAGCGGGTGTTTTTTTACGTGTGTTCGTATGGACGTGGGCTTGGACGAACACGTTGGCTTTTTGAACGTGTTTGCGATTGGCTAGTGTCGGGCGATGCTGTGTTTTTATTATGTATTTCGTACAGAGCTGACGCGTCAGGGAGGAAACAACTTATAATGCTTTAAATGTCTTGGCTCCTGCCAGGGGTTTCGTCCCAAGTGGTTGAATATTATTGTGGGGATAAGGATATAAACTAGTGTCTTGAAAAGGAGTTTGGGTTAATTATTATTTTTAATTACGAATGTTTCTGGTTGCTTCAGTTGAAGAAAGCCTAGATGGGTTTGGTTAAATGCGCCAAGGAAGGTTTAATTTTGGTTAGTTGATTATTGTTGCTGTTGGGTTTTGGATATATTTTAGAGTCTTGCGAAAGCCAAATCATTAACTTTTGACTTACATTTTTGCTTTTTTTTTGTACGGAAATAAAGGGAATTCTACAGAATTGAAGAGATTTTGACAGAATTCCAGAGAATTCAAGAGAATTCGTCCAAACTTGAAAGAATTCAAGAGGATTCTACCGAATTAAAGAGAATTCTGCCAAACTCAAGAGAGTTCTACAGAATTGAAGAGAATTCTAATCAATTCACGACACTGTTGTCAAATTTGGTTGCCTGAGGAAAAATATTGTTTAACTTCTGTATGCAGCTGCACCAGGCAGTCAAAACTTAGTGGGAGAGCGATAGGAGAAGCAATTATACAAATTGAATTTGATTATGCACACATTCTCGTCTATGGCACGTAGACTGTCGACCATCTAACGTGTGTTTCTGATCGGTTAATCTTCAATTGTTAATGATCTCGGTAATTATTAACTTCTTCAAGATTTTTTTATTATTACTATCGCCTCCATTGGGTTCTTGGAAATCAACAACATAAAAATGTTTTTTTAGCACTAAGACACCCCTCGTCAAAATCAAGTACAAATTGAAAAGAGAGGCGAGTAAGTTGGCGCATTCTCATTTATGAAATACCATAATAATGAACCTCATGATATAATTTATATCGTCTGAAATTTTGCACAATATGTATTTGATAGCAAATTCACTATCAGCAATACTCGTATAGCAGCAGAATCCTAACTTTTTAGGTGGAGTGATATGGCTGGTGCTTCTAAACAAATAAGCTATACAAGCAATTCAATTATGGGAGCTATCCTGTTGACGAAGAGGACAATTACCCTTATGCAACTTATTTATATCTCTTTGCAGGATTTCAAAAGAAAATTATATCTGTGCAATAAACTTGATTCTACTCGATATAGCAACCAAAATACTTTTGAGTTCCTCCGTGTAACTATTTCAGTCAGTTGCTCCAGGGTTTATGCATCTCCGAGCCTCAGGTCTATTGGCTGTCAAAAAGGAGTTTAACTGCTCATGATTTGATAGGAACGTTCTCAGGGACACATGCCATCTCCTGAACATTTCGCGAATACTTAATCAATTGTCTCATGACATCTAACCGACACGAAGGTAGGTGTGTTAACTTGATTGAATAAAGTTAAATCAGTAGTTAAAAGATAATCTTATATGAATTCAACTCTGTTGTTGGTGTCCTTACTCCCTCAAGTCGAATGATAAGCGTTTGGATCACATCCAATGAACAATGGTCATCCTTTCAGGTAGCAGTAGTTCACCAAACTCATTCACTTCTCAGATGGTGGTATGAGGTGTGATATACATTATTTAATATACACAAACAATAAATGATGAAATTTTTAGCACGTTTTCAGTTAGAATTGACACGGTGATAAGAAGTTGATGGCTTAGCGTCGAGTGACGCCTTCATGCTTGATCCCTTGGAAGCATCAAATTTGACGTTGAAAATTCCAAAGAAAAAACTTAATCTACGTTCCATCATGTTTTTTCTTATGCACTTGGCTTTCCACGCATTTTCGGGATATCGGAAAGCGGTTTAAATTTATTTGAAATATGTATAAATTCAATAAACAATAATTATCTCGGCGAACGGTTCAAAGAGATTCGCTCACTCTGAAAATGGTCTTGGCCTTTTAATTTTCATAGTCGACGCGCAAATATTGGCCCTCCACGACATGTCATCTGCTCCTCGGTGGATGGTCGCAATGAGTGCAAAGAAGATGATCGTATTGACCATCCCGGAAGGATACCTTGATTATCCTGATAGTGAGTCTGATCTTCTTACAACAGTCAGACTGGCTTTGAAATAAGAGTCTCTCTGCCTATGTAGAAAACATTTTGGAAGGCCGTTTCAAACATCTAGAAGAACAATCTGACTCTCTTAATTTTGACTCTCTAGCTTTATACTTCCATTTCTTCCCGTACAAATGATAAAAGATTTACAATAACAAAGCCATTATCAAATTTCAAAATATTAGAAAGGGCTATTGTAAGGTGCTAACGTGTTCACAAAAACATTTGCATAAACGTAAAATTTTAGAATTACACCAAAAAATTTGTTTGGAGTTTTGTTTTCTAGTGAAAAATGTAGGACACTACAAATGTTCCTTAGTGCCTCTCTTTTAATTTAATTTAATTAAATATAATTCAATTTTTCAGACTGTCAGGTAGAAATCTGATTTTTTTTAGACGTGATTTAAAAAAAGTGTTGGGAAGGTAGGAATCAAGGAAATATTACTTGGCCTCAAGATGCTTGTCGAATTAAAAATTCCGCTTTGTAAGTTTTCAGAGTCGGTCATTGTCAAATCGGCACGTGTTGATCAGGTGTTGCTCAAGACTCAAACATTTTTTTGGGAAAAGTAAATAAAGTTTAGTAATTCATTGCAATAACACTTTAAATGACACAGAGCTTTTTGCCGCAACTCTATTTCCAGACCAAAATAATCATGTTTGCCAGTAATCAGATAATGGCTGGTATATAGAAAAGTGAAGCATATTCAAAGTCTTCTGAGTTGGAGCTGAAGAAATTTTTCGAACATTATTTTCTTGTCTACTAAAATGAAGATTTTTATTTGTACTCTACTCTTTAGTTTCATGTTATTTCTCAATAGTCTTGGTAAGTAGAAAATAATAAATAATAAATCCATCCATCCATGAAGTCTTATCTTCAAGTTAAGTTAATAAAACTTGAAAAATTTGTATGGGTCCTATAAAAAAAAGTAATGAACAAAAAATTTGTAGATCTTTTTGAGATGACTAATTTTTGTTACTTTTTTTTCGTATATTACCCAGTTTGACCGCAAAACGAAATTTTTTATTTCTCATAACATTTTTCACAATTGAAAAGAAAATATGCGTCTCATAAAAAAATGGTAAAAAAATATGTTAACCTGTTTAGGATAAAAAATTTTTCTTCTCATCATTTTTTTTCATATCTCGTTGTTTTGCTGAAAAATGGAATTGTTGATTTTTTTAAAAGCATTTTCCATGGAAGAATCCAGAATCTTCGTTTAAAAATGGCTGTGTGACAAACCTCTGTTGAAATAATTTTTTTTTATCCAGAAGGTCGCAAATTCTGGAAATTTGTTGAAAATTGAAATAGTTAAATTTTCAACGAAACTTATGAGTCTTTTATAACAAAAATAAAATCTCAAGAAAAAGTGTAAAAGATGATATTTCCACAAGTAAATATTTTAATTGTCATTAAAAAAGTTTCGAATTAATTCAAAAAATAAGAATCTTCAACAAAAAAGTTGAATTTTCAACCAAGAAAGATTTTTGAATCATTAAAGCAGAAAATCCTATCCAGAATATTGAGTTTTCAAGCCATAATGAGTTTTGAAAGTGAATTTTCAACTGAAAAATATCGATTTTTTAGCGAAAATGAAATAGCTACATTTTTGGCTAAGCAAATAAATTTTTCACAATAAGAAATACAGTTTGAAGTTTAATTTTGAACCAAAAAAATGAATTTTCCACCTAAGAAATTAAATTTTAATAACAAAAATTGACCAAAAATCAAGCTGAATTTTTAGTTGAAGAAATTAATTTTTTTTAAACACATGATTGATTGACAAAAAAAAAGAATTTTCAACAAAATAATTAAATTTGTGAGCAAATGGAATTATTTTTACCTAAAATAATGAATCATTAATCAACAAATGAATTTTCAATCCAATATTTGAATATCAACTCAAAAGATGAATCTTTTTACCAAAAATAAAGATGAATTTCCAGCAAAATAGGTGAATTTACAACAAAATAGTTAAATTTTCAACCAAACTGATAAATCTTCAACCAAGAAGATTAAATTTTCATCAAAAAAGATAATTTCTTGACAAAAAATGCAACAGTTAAATTTTCAGTTCGAAAAAGGACCAGAATAGGTGAGTCCTATAAATTCGGGGTCGCTGAATTCGAATCCGTTGTCCATTTGGTCCTATCAGGTCAGGATCAACGTCAGTTCAAGGTCAAACTTACAAAATTCATCGCTAACCGATTGAGTCAGAGTATTTATAGGGCTTCGGGGTCTTTGAATTCATATACGTTGTCTGTTTGGTCTCATCAGGTCAGAGTCAAGGTCAATTCAAGGTCAAACCTACAAAATTCATCTCTAACCTAATAAGTAGGAACACCTATAGGTTTTCAGGGTCACTGAATTTGAATCCATTGTCCGTTTGGTCCCAATAAGCCAGAGTCAAGGTCATTTCAAGGTGAAACTTACAAAATTCATCGCTCACCAATTAAGTCAGTGTACCTATAGGTTTTCAAGGTCGCTGAATTCAAATCCGTTGTCCGTTTGGGCTCATCAGGTCAAGGTCAGGGTCAATTCATGTTTAAACCGAACGGACAACGGATTTGAATTCAGCCACCCTGAAAACCTATAGGTAGCTTGACTTATTTAGTTAGCGATGAATTGTGTAGGTTTGACCTTGAACTGACCTTGACTTTGACCTGATGGGACCAAATGGATAACGCATTCAAATCCAGGAACCCCGAAAACTTATATGTACTCCGACTTATTTGGTCAGCGATGCATTTTGTATTTTTGATCTTGAACTGACCTTGACAACGGATTCGTATTCAGCGACCCGGAAAACCTATAAGTACACTGAGTTATTCATTAAACGATGAATTTTGTAGGTTTGACTTCGAATTGACCTTGACCCTGACCAGATGGGACCAAATGGACAACGGATTTGAATTCAGCGATCCTAAAAACCTATAGGTACCCTGACCCAATTGGTTAACGATGCATTTTGTAAGTTTGACCTTGAACTGAACTTGACCCTGACCTGGTATGATCAAACAAACCAGTGATTTGAATTCAGAGACCCAGAAAACTTATAGGTACTCTGACTTATTTGGTCAGACATGAATTTTGTAGGTTTGACCTTCAATTGACATTGACCCTGACTTGATGCGACAGAACCGGCAACGGATTTGAATTCAGCGACCCCGAAAACCTATACGTATCATGACCTAATTGGTTAGCGATGAATTTTGTAAGTTTGACCTTGAACAGACCTTGACAACGGATTCGTATTCAGCGACCCGGAAAACCTATGAGTACCCTAAATTATTTGGTGAGCAATGAATTTTGTAAGTTTGACCTTGAATTGACCTTGAGCCTGACCTAATGGGACCAAATGGACAACGGATTTGAATTCAGCGACCCGGAAAACCTATAGGTACTCTGACTTAATTGGTTAGCGATAAATTTTGTAAGTTTGACCTTGAACTGATCTTGACCCTGACATGATGGGACCAAACGGACAACGGATTTGAATTCAGCAACCACGAAAATATAAGATCCACCTAGTCTGGTCCGTGTTGCAAGGGTTTAGATTTTGTGGTCCTGTGCTATCAGAAAAAAATGAATTTTCAATAAACTAGTTCCAATTTCAAGGATGCAGTTGAATTTTGAATCAAAAAAGGGTTTTCCTTTAATTTGTCAACTTTTAAAGTAAAATTTGTCGTCTTACAGTATCGATATGTAAAGACAAGTTTAAATTTTTAATAGAACAAGCAAAAATCAACCGCTTGTGGTAAGTTTGGGTTTTCAAAACTATTATTTAAATGTAATACTAATAATGCAATAAAAATATAGAAAAATAGTTATTTTTTATTTATTGTGAAAATACCATTTTGACTGTTATTCAAAAATAAAATTATTTGTGCTCATGTCTAATATAAATTGAAATACTGTTGTCTGTACCTGTCTTGACTAAATAGAATGTTACACGATATAGATCTTGAACTTTTCTCAGTTTTTTAATAACAAACTATTTGTAATTATAAGCAATTGATTGTTATTTCACGAATATTTGTTGATTGATTCATAGCAATAATACCTACTTGAAATAATTTTTGCACCGTTAATGCATTCATTTCTTCAAAATATAAATTTTTTCAATGTTTACGGAAAAAATGCAATTTAAAGTGAAAATCTAGAATCATAAATCTCTTAGGCATTTAGTTAGCTTTAAATTGAAAAAAAAGTTGGTTGAAAATTTTAGCTGGCAATTTGGAACATTAATTCGTGCTAATATTAATTGACTTTGTGATTACATTCAGGGCTTCTTAACTTCACTCAAATACAACATTTTTCGAGTTCATTAAAAAATTTTGTTTATGAAAAAATAAATATATTTGTGCTTTCAGAATCAAGCCCAGTACTGACACAGCCACTTCCTCGTATGCGGGCCCACATCGAAAACGTCCCTAATCTGCCAATATGTCCTAAACTGGTCACTCAGGATGGAAAAGTTATTGGAATATACTATAATGGAAGGGTTCATGAAGCCAGAGATATAGAACCTGGTGAGGCCGATAAATTAATAAGATAAAATACAATCTAAAACGAAAATCAGAGAATTCTGCCTAAAACGTCTAGTTTTTTCCTAATCATGGGTTATTTTATGAGCGGATCCAGAGGCGGTCCGGAGGATAAGTTGGTGCAGTGTCGGCCTTAGCCTATTTGGCGCCTTCGGCGTAACTGGGCGCAACTTCAGTACATCATTTTTTATTTTGTGTGCGCCAGCCTAGCCTTTTCTCCCAGTTGTCCTAGGCTAATGATTTTTTTTTAAATCCCTATATTAATTATTGATTACATTTTTATCACAGAACGAGTGCCAAGACAACCACCACGTCAACTGCCGCAAGTTCAAGTACCGTCTGATGGTGCTTTAGTGTACCATGATTCAGAACAAATTGGAGTAGTCCGAGGAGGAGAGGCTTATGATGTGAATGGTAAAAACGATAACTTAAAAACTAATACATAATCTAAAATAATTTTGGAGAATTCTCCTAAGATGTTTCATAAAAAAGTTTTTACTCGAAGTAAATTGCATATAAAGGCACATGTTAATGTTGAACAACCTAGCTCATATTTTTGGTACATGTTTTTTTTGTAAATGAAACATTATTGGTATTGAAAAAAGTCAAAATTTAATTTTTTGTGCAATTATTGGTACTCTCACGGCTTACATAGCAGTTCTTAGTCCGTGATTGTTGTTATTCCGAAAATCAATTAATAACTATTTTATTCTTACATTTTCAGGTCGTGGAAGAATTACACCTCAATATGGTGATTATGCGATAAAAGTAGGAGATCCAATAGCAGTATATGCATTTGGTCGCTTTCACATTCAACACTGACTTGAATTTAAAAACAAAAGAACTATGTAAAACTAATATAGAAAATAAAAAGATTTAACATGGACACGAATTATTTTTTTATAATCACATTATTAAAATTTCGCTCCTTCCACAATGGTTGATTTTCTAAATTTCTGTAAGAGTTTCCGTGCATTTTCTTTTCGAGGAGCTATTGGTGGAATTTCGTTAACCTCTGCTTTTTCCACATGAGCTTTTAGAAGTGAGGCCACTCCTAATTTTAAAATTCAGGCCAAGGGTCTCGGCTGCCTGCATCGCGGCTGTGTGAAAAAGCGCTCCTTTGCCCATCATCTCGTATTTTTTTATCATTTTCAGAATGAACTTTTGAGCTTTCCAACAGAATGATGATAAGTTTATAAAAGGTTAAATCAAAAGCATCCTCGTAGTCCATCTAGGTAATCGTGGATTAGCAACTGTAAATTAGCAGGTTTTCTCGACAGCCTGATATACAAATCGCCTTTCTTCGGTAGGTTTATATTGCGCCCAAAAACACCAGCCACTGCATAATGGGCGTCTCCGACTTTAAACGTGAGGTGAACATGCGGGCCAGATGTAGGTGTGTTGAAGTAACCTTTATTCGCCAGAAGTTCTTGATACCAGCTGGTCCTGCAGCGAAAGTTTTTGCGTGCCACTAAGTGCTTTCTTCACCTCATTGGCAGTGATTGATGGACATTCCCCCTCAGATGTTATGAGGTTGTTGCAAAAATTCTTGAAGTGGATGATATCATCAGTATTCTTCTTCATTTCCAGTATTTTTCGGGATCTTGTATACTTTTCTCAAAAAAGTCTCTACCTCGTCGGGCGTGAGTGGATACTTGACAGAAACAGGAAGATCGCTGAAGAGGCGCGATGGTTCAGAGAGAAGCTGTTGATTTTCCCTGACCCATCGCTTCCTCTCCTGTATTCTCTTCTTTGTTTTGGATAACACCCGTATTTTGTCAACAATGTGCTGCTTGATTGTCAGCAGCTTTGATTGTCATGACCCTTTCCGTGAACGGCTTACCAGATGTTATGTGATCAATCACACACTAAACACGGAAGGCATACTGTCTTGCCCACCCAATCTTTTTGTTCAGTTGATGCAAGTGTCTTATGGTATTTTGACCTATCGTCGGTTTAAGACTTCGATTTCAATCAGCTAATGCTCTCGTAGCACCATAAACTGAATAATTGATGGTCCAGAGGTCGGACTCCTCCGAGATATCCTCACGAAGAAAGGCATATATTTCAGCCAGATCTTGGGGCTCAGAAGAAACTTGGATTTTAATGTTCCTTCTTGTCCTGAGACCACGATCATCTCTCAAGTGGTGACTGCTTTCCGCGGTTGGTCTGATGTCGGGCGCTTCCAGTTTGGTTTTATTCATAATTGTATTATGCTCATTTGATGAGCACATTTCTTCCCTATAATTATTAATTAGCAAATATACTCAAATATATGAGTGCACCTCTTTCTAGCCCATTCGAGTTTTCAATTTGTTTGAATAATGCAATAATGCTCAATATGGTATTATTGTACTTGATCACGTGACAGACTGTCACATACCCTTGTGATGCTTCCCGCGAGATAGATGACATGATGCGGGTTTCCAATGTCACTGGTTTTTAAAATAATACTTGTTGATCACGTATTGCTCCATATTTGAAAATTTTCACGAAAAGTAAATGAAGTTCCTTCATCTTAAAGCAATAACAATTCGCCTTCCGCATACCTCGATTGTCTTAACTTTATTTCGATGACTGAATAGTCACGTGTGTCAATAAATGATATAGTTGCTCGTAGGTATACAATTCAAACGGATTCTAAATCTTATCAGTAGCACCTAAAGAAACTTTAAAAAAATAATTTCTCTCTCTGTAGTAAAATTAACCTATTCATTTGTTCTATGTTTTTCAGTTTTGTGATATTTCCTAATCCTATTCGTAAGTTTTAGATACCAAGGCGGAAGAAATATTCTTGCAATTCATAACTATAGTTTGAAATGGATTTTTCTCTAATATATTGTCAAAAAATTTGACATTCAATCTTTATACGGCCGTTTGATATTTTTCTAAACAGGATTTTTCATTTTCCTATCTAAGCATTTGAAGGTCTTTATGCCGTAAACACGACACCTTTACGTTTTGGAATTGACATTTCTACAATTTTAAGTATTTGATCATGTACAACGCATGTCATCCTTGATTATGATATTTTGGGACTCATATTTGTTTCGCTTGAGAATAAATTTAATGATCGCGTATTCTCACTTGAATTGTTTTTCATGAACCAACTGACTCCATGTGACATCTTCTGTGGATGATTTTTTTGGTTTTGTTGAGAATGTAAATTGCTAAGGACTGTTATTATTAAGATTGTTCTGCCCATGTAGCGTTTGGATATTCAAATTTCGGATTTAAGTGTTTGAAAGTACTTGCCATCTTAAAGATTGTTCGGTTTTTACGCTCAATTTTGCTCTTTGGCTCGCGCGTGTATAGCACTGTCAGTCTCTGCGTAATTCCTTTTTCTGCAAGAATTTATTTGACCTCAGAGGAGTAAAATTCTCCGCTGTTGTCAATCAAGTGCCCCTATGTTTTTGAATAAGCTGAACCTGTTTTACTACATCCTCGAAACGGTCTTTTGTTTTATTTCAAATCCATAGCGAAGGTTCATACAACTTTCCTTGAATACAACTAAGAATACTTTTTATTAAAAGAATCATGAAAAGTCTGAAGTATGTCCGTTGAAAACACTTTTCTAGGTATCGTGTTTTTTTCTGCTGCCGAAAGACAGACGTTGTACTCTTTCTAAAATACAAGGTTCACAAATGTAGCTCACCAGTTTGACTATAACCAGCTTTCTCCTCAGCATCTCTCTTACATGTCGTTCATCCTGGTGCCCTCATCTCTCGACATTTGACCTATCCACCTTATCTGGAATGATTGATTTATTGACCGCCAGATACAGAATTCCGCACACTTTTCATGTAATGCGAGCCAGCACTAGTCGTTGTGGAATTGCCATCTTTAAAGTACTTGCCTCTGTGAATAAAAAAATTTGAATTGTTTTTTTCCCAACGACTTTGAGAGCTTTTTTCTCGGCGCCTTTCATAATTCAGGGGCTTCGTTGTCGATCCACCATCCTACCGATTTTGTCTCCGTAACACAGTTTCCGTTACTGCTGCAATTGAGAACTACATTTGTATCAAGGATGCCCTAGCAAAAAGATAACAAAATTACAAAAAAGTGAATAAGCTACGTTCCCTTTTGTGAATCTGCGCCCAAAATGTTCGAACGAATCTAACACAGAGCGCCTCGAAAACATACTGTCGTATACGATGAAGGTCCAAGCGGCGAAACCAATGTATGCCGGTCTTAGTTACATTATATTCTAAAATGGTTACGTGAGTGAGACAACTTCTCCAGACGAGCGACCACCATAGAATGCTTTCCAGGAGTCCTCACCGCAGTGCTCCCAACGAGGGCCAGTGGCAGTAATGCGCATGCATAAAGAAGAGTTTCTCATTGTTGGAACAAAGAAAATGATAAGCTATTCTCTAGAATTTCTATTTCTTAACAATGACAAGATTCTGCTTAACGCTAGCGCAATAGTGCACCCGGTCATCGTTGGGAGCACTGTACCTCCTGAGCGATGATAGTGATTTCAGGACAAGAAGGAACATTAATATCCAGGTTCTTCCTAAGCCGAAAGATCTGGCTGGAATTGGAGGC
Organism: Andricus grossulariae; assembly: GCA_011634705.1. NCBI lineage: Eukaryota > Metazoa > Arthropoda > Insecta > Hymenoptera > Cynipidae > Andricus > Andricus grossulariae. The sequence continues at coordinate 108,050,425 of JAABKJ010007545.1, read as the reverse complement.
CTCCCTTCGCTTCGTGGAAATATCTCAAAGGAGTCAGACAACTCAAGAAACAAGTGATCAATTTATGCGGCAGCAAAAGGTTTGACTGCTGCAAATTGAAGGCTAAAACCGACGATGGATCAAAAGACCAGAAGACGCTTGCGCTAACTGAGCGAGAAGATTATATGGGCACGACGGAATGCGCCCCGGATGTAGTGAGTGATTAACTACATAAGATCTGATAGACCTTTTACGGAAAAAGACTGAAAGTTCACCCGAACTGAGGATCTAACATCACACACTGAAGAAGTCAAAGTTGCTGTCAATTAAGCAGTACATTGATGACGAAATAAAGGTGTAATCTTATGCGAGAAGAAGAATACAGAAGAGGGAGAGGTGTTTCAGAGAGAAACAATAGTTTCTGGCTGACCCATTGTGCTCCTTCAGCAATATATTTGTTTCTGCCGCAGGATAGTTCGAAGAATTGGGCCTGTGTGATGAGAGATGTACGAATAAGGTGGCTCGAAAAAATGTGTAGTAAATTGTGTAGAGAATCTGCTAAGTGATAGGTGCGTCTGCGATGGCGCAGCAACCCACCAGCGCGTTTTCTCGATAGCCTGGGCTGACTACCGGAAAGCTTCTGATTCAACTTCTCTTAGACTTGTCATCTGTCTTTTGAAAAGCTTCAAGGTTCATGCACACATAGTGAGATGTATGGAGAGATTGATGTCCCTTTAGAAAACTAGATTTTCTATCTTATCTGGAAATCATTGTGTGAAAACAAAAAGCCTCACCTTCCAGAGGGGCTTTTTTCCAAACGACACCATGAGCTCCCTTCTCTTTTGCACGACTCTTCTGCTACTGTCACTCGCATCACACAACTCTCCTGGGCACATCTGCGGTGACAATAATCATCTCGAGCGTAAGGTAACTCATGTGTTTTGTACGTGTGACCTGGAGATCTACGTTTTTAGCTCAAAGCAACTTCAGAGTGCTTAAAGTATCATCGAGGGGTACGTCAAGAAGTTTCCAGTGATAGTTGCGGAACGTGTTTATCTACAGACATAACGCGGCTCTAAGAGTACCTTACTACCATCTTTGGCCACAATCCTGCCCTGCCAAACTCTACAAGGAAGGTAGAGTCAATTGCCTGAAATAAGAAGTGCCAAATTTTCTGAAACTGCGATTTTCGGACAGGTGTCTCTATCGCACACTCAAGACATGACATCGTTTCCCAGGATTTCGAGAAACAAACTATAGTCGTGATCGAATTCTGGGCTCCGGTTGAATACAACATCACTACTGAAGAGAAGAATAATGAGGATTTTTATACTTTTTCAATCATCACAATAGTTTCAAACTCACGTAGAAATAAAGTTAGAGTTTTCTGAATATTTTTCTCGTCAATGTCATAAATTATTGCAATATAAAAACGCTTCATAATTTACACTTATGAAATGGAATCTTTCGAAAATGTTCAGTTCAATAACTTTGAATTTAATGCAGTTGAACTGCAATATTTAAATTTTTAAACTTCTATACATTGTGCAGTTGACAGCTTCAAAGAAAATGTTAATCCAAACTATCATTTTCGATGCTCTAAATGGCAGAGTAAATCAATATATATTGAACTTTAAAAAATTATATTATCCTTAGCAGTTTTAAGTTAGAAACATTAAAATTGATACATCACGAATTTTTGTTCAAACTGAATGCTTTGTTGAGTAAAAGTTTCGTTTTAATTTTGACTCGTCATCAGCTTCAATTGAATTTATTGTACATAAATAAAATATCAAAATTCATGTATGTACTCAGTGGAGATTCTTCACCCCTAATCATTTTTCATATTATTAATTTTTTGAGTATCAATAAAAAATTCACATGCAGTAATGAATTCTTCTGAGAACATCGCTATAAAATTGTTCCCTGTAGTCTACAGTCGATTTATCTCAAGTTTCTTTTTTTCATTTTGGGGCCAGTTAAGAATCTTGGAAGACTAGCTGCGAATCCTATGTCAGACGTTTTCAGTTTGGTTTTATTCATAATTGTATTATGCTCATTTGATGAACATATTTTCTCACTTAATATGGCCACCCCCCTAAGCCATGTATGTGGAGTGATCCTGCCCGTCGCATGAGGGGCTCTGTTTCGGCGGACCTTTTATTTCCCTAGCTGCTCTTGAGATTAGGATGAACATGCTGAAAAATAAAAAATTGAAGGAAGGAGGTAGTTAGGTGGCGGAGGGGGGAGAAGAGTTGGGTTTTAACGGGTCTCACATGACCCTTTCCTCTGTCTCTCCCTGTCTCTCCGGCTAGCCATACAAAGGCTCAACAAGGTAAGCGCAGCAGGCCAGTAAAGCAGCTGCAAGGGCTGGAACATTCGCAACCACAACGCCGACAATCAGCACCGAGGCTCAGAAGAGAGGGAGGGTCTCAGAAGACACCCCGTTGGGAGGGGGGTGGGGGCTCAGACTATGAAGAGGCACAAGATAGCCCAGCAGTCAGTGAACAGGGAGTCATCGAGGGCTGGACTGGCAACTGCCCAGAGGACTAAATCCCTGACGGTGGTGGTGGCGGACACGATCTACCCAGACTCACTGCTCACTGCGGAGTTTTTTAAGCTCTTCAGGGAGGCCACTTGGTGAGCGTTCGAAAAAGTGTCTTCAGATCAATGGCTGGAATTCGAGACCTTCTTCTATAGGGGAAGAGTCATCGTATTCGTTGCAGCCAACCCAGCGGCTAAAGCTCAGTTACATAACACGGTGGCTGAGAAAAGGTGCTAAGAAGGCGGAGACATAAAAATGGTTTAATTTTTAACCAAATAGTTTAATTTTCTACCAAATTGTTGTATAACTAAAAGAGATTATTTTTCAACACAAATTTGCATTTTTAAACAAAAATGATAATATTTCAAACAAAAAGATTTATTTTATGTCAAAAAATACTATTTATCTTCATAATACATGCATTTCCAACCAAATGGTTGAATTTTCAAGTAGAAAACAATTATTTTCAAATAAAAATAACAATTTTTAATCAAAAATGGAATACTTACATATTAATTTAAACAAATTATTTATCTCTAAGAAAATTAATTTTCAACAAAAAAGTGAAATTTTTAATAAAATAGTTTATTTATATATTTATATATTTATATATTCATATATTTATATATTTAACCAAAGAAATGTTGAAAAAAATACAATTTCAATATTTCAGTTTCGTTACTGAATATTTTCGGTAGTTTTTTTAGTAATTTGCCATTTAGGAAATTTCCATTTTTCGAAAATTTGTTAGTTGTGTACATTTTCAACGAAAATGATGAATCTTTAACAACAAAAATGAATTTTCAATAAAAGAATTCAACATTCAACCAAGTCGTTAAATTATCAACCAAAAGGATTATTTTTCCATCAATAAGATTAATTTTCAATTGAAAATGTAACGAATATTAAACAAAATAGTTTAATTTTCTACCAAAAATGTGAATCTTGAATCGAAAAAAAATGAATTTTGAACAAAGCAGTTCAACTTTTAACCAAGTGGTTGAATTTTTCACCAAAAAAGATGACTTTTTAACAAAATGGTTTCATTTTCACTACATAATTAAACTTTCAACCAGGCATAAAATTTTTAAATAAATGGAGATGAATTCCGAATTTAAAATATAACAGTAGATTTTTATCCGAAAAGAATGAACTTTTAATCACAAATATTTCGTAAAATCAGGGAAAACCAGTAAAATTTTCTATTGCTTTGAATTTCAAATTTTAAAATTAATTATAATCAAATTAAGCAACCCATGAAAAAAGTAAAAAAATACTTTTGGATTCGTCTCCGAAATATCTAGGTGCACCTTTTTTCATTTTTATAAATAATGTTTTAAACAATTACTTTATTTTTTAATGTTCTGCAATTGTTTTAAACAGAAAAAAAACCCGATCCAAAAACCAAAAACTTTCAAACCATTTTTTAAACAATCTAATAATTTGAGATCAATACAAACTTTGCAAAGCATAATAAAAAAAATAAGTGCCCAATCAAAAAATCGAAAACACCTTCGGATTCGTTTTGGAAATATCTGAGTTTTCTCTGTTTTTAAGCAATGTTGTTTACCATTTGTCGATTTTTCGATTCGACTATTAGTTTGTTTATTATGCTTCGTAAAATTTGAAATTATTACCAAATAATTTAATTGTTTAAAAAGTAGTTTAAAAAAAGCGCACCTTCAAATTTCCAAAACAAATTGAAACATGTTCTTGATTATTCAATTGGATGTTTAGTTTTTTTTATAAAATTTGCAGAATATTAAACAATAACGTGATTATTTAAAAGATTATTTAAAGAAACCAAAAACTATATGTAAATAAGTAGCTTTTACCATATTCAAAATGAAGATAAACATTTTTATGGAAGTATTTTATCACTGAGACGTGTATTAGCTATGCAAAAAACGGATTACCATAACGTGAAGATTTTATAACAAAAACCAAGGTGTTAAGTGCTGAACTGTGTGCAGTTATACTCGCTTTAATATATGCACATTGTATTTGCACTTTGTTATTTGCAAGTTTGCACACACTTGGTGGAATATATAGGTGCAAAAAGCAAGTAAGAGCAACATCCTCATCGAATTTCGAGTAAAATTTAAAATTAAAATTAAATTTGTTTATAATAAACTCAACATTTTTGAAATTTAACGAAAAAAGACGAAATTTCAACAAAATAATTAATCAACATCCAAATAGTTGAATTTACAGGCCAAAAAGACAAGTTTTATATAAAACAGTAAAAGTTGCAACTATATAGTTTAATTTTCAACCAAAAAGATTAATTTTCAACCAAGAAGATTAATTTTTTACGAAAAAAATGAATTCTTAACAAAATACATCAACTTTGAACCAAATGTTTAATATTTTTCGACGTTATGGTTTTGAGCAGGTAAAATGTATTAATTAATTTGATGTTGATTGTTCTTGTCTACTGATCTAAAATAAATATTATTTAATATTGATTTTTTATTTCTGAATTGTAAAATAATTACTCTGAAGCTCCATAAAACCATAAAAAGCAACCAAAACACCATAAAATCAAAAAATATAAAACATTCGAATGTCTGAAAAATTAATCTTACAATAACCATCAAATTATTTTGAACCAAATGGTTGACTTTTCAACCAAGAGGTTTGATTTTTTACCAAAGAAGATAAAAAAAATTATAAATTTTTAACCGACTATTTCAGTTTTCGACAAAGAAAATTATTTTGCTACCAAAAAAGACAAATTTTCAATAAATGACATAAATTTTTAACCAAATAGTTCATATTGTAAAAAAAAATTTAACCGAAATCGCAATAGTTAAATTTTTATTATAAAAAATTAATTTTATAGCAAAAAAAAAGAAGAATATTTTACAAAACAGTTGAATTTTCTACCAAATATTTGAATTTTCTACTAAATTTTTTATTTACTCAGCCAATAAGACATAAGTCTTTTCTTTGAATTCATCTGATTGAAATTTTTTTTTTTATTAAAATTTCTTTGGTTAAAAATGTCACTTTTTTGTTGAAAATTGATTTTTTTAGAGATAAATAATTTGTTTAAATGGATATGTAACTATTCCATTTTGTATTAAAAATTGTTATTTTTATTAGAAAATAATTCTTTTCTACTTGAAAATTCAACCGTTTGGTTGAAAAATCATTTCTTTTGTTTATACAACAATTCGGTATAATATTAAACTATTTGGTTGAAAATAAACTGTTTTGTTCAACATTTATTTATTTTTTTTAAATTCAAGAATTTTGGTATACAATCTTACTTTTTGGTTAAGAATTAAACCATTTATTTGAAAATGTAAATATTTGGATGAATTTAAAAAAAATGAAAATTCAACTACTTGGTAGAAAGTTGAACTGCATTATTAAAAATTTATTTTTTAAGATTCACCTCTTTGGTCGAATATTTAACTATTTTGTTGAAGCTTTTTTATAATAGGTTCAAAATTCAACTACTTTGCTAGAAAATTTATATATTTTGTTGAAAATTCATCTTTTTGGCTAAGGACCTGACTATTTTCTTTGAGACTGAAATATTTTGTTAAAAATTCTCTTCCTTTTAGTTAATTTTTTGAAATAAAAAATTAACGACTCAATGTTTGGATGAAAATTTATCTTTTCTAGTTGAAAGTTCATCTTTGTTGAAAATTTATCTTTTTGTGTAGAAAATGAATCTTTTTTGTTAACAAATTGTTTTGTTGGTTGAGGATTCAAGTATTTTGTAAAAAATTAGTATTTTTTCGTGGAATTTTACAAGTTATAAATTTTTTTTTTTTTTCAAAAATTATATTTTAAACATAAAATTTAACTATTCAGTTTTTGGCGTTTTAGTTGAAAATTTAACTATTTGGTTAAAAAATCATGTATTTTGTTGAAAATTCGACTTTCCGCAGAAATTTTCCTATTTGAAAAATCATCTTTGTCGGTTTATAAATTCAACTTTTCAGTTTCAAATTTAATTATTTTGGTAAAAATTCCACTATTTTAATTCATTTATTTTTAATTTATATTCAGTTTAAATGCTTTTAGAAAATTTGTTCTTTTGAGTTGAAAATTCATATTTTATGGTAAATAAATCATCCTTCTTGGTTGCAAATTAACTTTTTTGTTGAAAATTCTAATGTCTCTGAAATTTGAATTGGTATTTTTTGGTTTGAAAATTCAACTATTCTGTTTAATTTAAAACTATTTTTATGAAGATTGAACTATTTGGTAGAATGTTAACTTTTTTTTAAATAATTTTTTGGGCCTGAGAAAAAAACGGTATTGTTAAAAGTTCGTCTTTTTTGGTAAAACATTAATTTTCTTGGTGAAAAATTTATCTTTTGAGTTGAAAATTTATCTATCTGGCTAAAAATTTATCTTTCTTGGTTGAAAATTCAACTACTTGGTTAAAAGTTGATCTTTGTTAAAAAATTTTTTTTTTAAGATTTACTTCTAAGGTTGAACATTTAACTATTTTGTGTAAAATTCGTTTTTTTTATAATAGTTTGGAAATTAAACTATTTCGTAGAAAATTCATATATTTTTTCAAAAGTTATCTTTTTGTTGAAGGATTTAATTATTTTGTTAAAAATTCGTCTTTTTTTTTGTTGAATTCAAGTGGTTAAAAATAATTTTTTTCTTCAATTAATTTTTTTAACTGAAATTTTTGTTAACTGAAAAAAAATTAAACTAAGTTTATTTTGTATGTTGGAAATTAATTTTTTTTTGTTGGAGATTAAATTATTTTATTGAAAATTCGTCTTTTTTTATTGAATTCAACAGCTTGAAATTTTGTTTTATTTTTTTGAAAAGTAATCTTTTAAACATACAATTTAACTATTTCATTTCTGGTTGTAAACTTATCTTTTCCTTTTTAAAAGTCGCCTATTTTGATGAAAATTTAATTATTTTGTTGAAAATATCACTATTTTGTCAGTCATATTTTTTAAATAAAAAATTAAACTGTTTTGTTGAAAATTCAATTGCAATCGTAATTCGTCTTTTTGGCTTGAAAAACTAACTATTTGGTTGAAAGTTAAACTATTTTTTTTTTAATTTCCATTTTCAACCTAACAGTTGAAATTTCAACTGAATTGTTAAATTTTCTGTTACAAAAATTCATTTTTAATCATCAAAAAACAAATTTTCAACAAAGTAATTAAAATTTTAGCGTGAAATATCAACTTAAATAAACTAAAAAATATTTTTGTTTTTAATTTGAGACAGTTGAAGTTAACCAAAAAAGGCAAATTTTCGACATACAAACTTGAATTCTCAAAACAGATTAATTTTCAACCAAACAGTTGCATTTTAACAAAAAAATTGATTTTCGACGAAAAAAAAAGAATTTTTAAGGAAATGCATAAATTATTAACCAAGCAGTTACATTGTTAACTGAGAAGATTAATTATCTACCAAAAAAATACGAATTTCTAACAAAATTTATAAACTTCTAATGAAATAGTTGAAGATTTTACTTACAAAGATAAATATTTTACCAAAGTGTAGTAGTACAATTTCCAGTTAAAAAAATTGATTTTCAACCAAAAAGATTAATTTTCAACAAAAAATATATTAGCTGATATTTCATCCAAAAAAGATTTAAATTATAAAGATCAACCAAACTGTTGCATTTTTGAAGAAAAGATTAAATTTCTACTAAAAAAGATGAATTTTCAAGAAATTAAATAAATTTTTGACCAAATAGTTGAATTTTGAACCAAGAGGATTCATTTTCTGCACCCAAAAAAAAAACAAAAATTAAAAAAAAAATAGTCAAATTTTTAAGTAAATTTCTAAAACATGAATTTTCAAAATTCCAAAATTTCCAATTTCCGAAATTGCGAATTACTGAAGCTTGAAATTTCGGAGAAAAAATTAAATCTAATAGTTTGAAATTTAAATATCTGCATGCACAATAAACAATAAAATATTATCCTAACAGATAAAAATTATTGAAATTAAATATTTTTTGGAAGAAACTCGAAATTTTCGTGATTAGAAATTTCGGGAACATTCTAATTTGATAATTTCAAAAATTTACTTATTTCCTGAATTTCTAAATTTTTCTAGTTTTAACTTTCACTTCCGGTTTATTTCAGTTTCGTTGCTAAATATTTTTGGTAGTTTTCGTCAGTAATTTGGAACTTAGGAAATTTCCATTTTTCGAAAATTTGTTAGTTGGTTAATTATAATTTCGGATTTTTTCTCAACATTCGGGATTTTTATTTTTCGGTATAATTATTGCATCCCATACATGAATTATTTTTTGAGAAATAAAATTATGAATGTTTAAAAAAGGAATTGATATTAAATTATTTTTTATATTTAAAAACATTTTTTTCATATGAAGGAACATTTTAGCGAGGACGAAACTTACAGGATATCTTCATCATACTACTGTGAATATAAAAAACCAAAACATTTACGCATAATATTTTACGTAACAAAACAATATTTATGAGCCCCAAACAATTCCGTGACATCACCAGGGTCAGAAAATAGAAAAAATTTGAATAACTTTTACTTCTGAATTTATAAATCTTACACAGACTAGCTTTGAAAATAAATTCTGATCTAACAATTACTTGCAATCAATGACTTATTAATAATAATTTAATGTCCCATATTTAAACACTTTGAAAGGTTGTAAATTATTTTTAAAATCATCGTGATTGATAAAACTAAAAAAAATCTTCCTCCATCCCAAAAATGTTATCTGTTCAGTAGAGTAGTCTTAATTTTATTTTCTTGTAGATATGTCACATCTGAGAACTCAAACGATTTCTTCCGGAGCGACCTTTGCGAAAAGCGTTAACCGAAATAGAAAGTTGTCGTGTGAGTGAACACGCGACGTGTCTGAATAAAATTATCAGGTGCATAATATCTTGCTGTTTAACGGAAGGTGGGTACTACAGATGTTAAATATGACAGAAGTAGTGACATTTCAACAGACGCAATGCGGATCTGATTTTGTGAAACACAAAATGGAACTCTGCCAAGTACGACCTTCATACCGAAAATCGAGTCCAGGTGTTCCTTTTGATCTAAATAACATCACAGAAATGCTACAAACAGGTAGAACTGAATCTGAAATACAAAGAAAGAAAATAACTAATCAAATCCTTCAACCCAGTTATACAAATATTTCCAATATTCAATTAATTATTGATTTAATCTTAGAAAAAGCTTAGTGATTTTGTTTAGTTTTAATAATGAAATTCCTTTCCACGTGCCCGTTTTGATATCAATAACATGACAGCTCTATACTATAAACAGGCAGAAATTAATCTGGGATACAACAAAACAATATGACTTGTCAAATCTTCAAACCCAGTCATACAAATCTTTCCAAGATCCAACTAATGATTCATGTGTTCTAAGGAAAGCTTAGTAATTTTGTTATATTTTATTCATGAAATTCCAATCCAGGTGTTCCTTTTGATATCAGTAACATCACAGATCTGCTATAAATAGTTAGGAAGAAACCTGACACACAATAAACAACTAATCAGATTGTTAAACCTAGTTATACAAATCTTTTCAATGTCCAATTTATTACTGGTTTATTCTATGAAGAAGCTTAGTGATTTTATTTAATTTGAATAGTAAAATTCCAATCCAGGTATTTCTTTTGATCTCCATAACATCATAGAACTGCTGTAAACAGGGAGATACTCAAAAACCCAGCCTATCAAAATGTCGCGAACAGATGACAACTGCATAAGGTAACGAATAAAAACTACATATTGTGCAACGTTTTGATGCGATGTTTTAGCTTAATTGGATAATTGGGCATTGTGTGTGAATTAATTTCCAAAGAAGAAGCTTAGTGATTTTATTTTATTCAAAAATTATTCCAAAATATTCAAAAATTTGATAATTGGGCTTTGTGTGTGAAGAAATTTGAAATACAATAAAATAGAATAACTAATAAAATCTTAGAACCCAGCAGTTATACAAATTTTTGCAACATTCAACTAATTATCCATGAATTCTAAGGAATAGCTTCGTGATTTAATTTAATTTTAATAGCACAATTCCAATCCAGATGTACCTTTTGATTTATATAACACCACAGATCCTCTGTAAACAGGTACAAGGAAACTTAAAATACAATAAAATAACTAATCAAGTCTTTAAACCCAGTTATACCAATCTTTCCAATATTCAATTTATAATTGATTTATTCTATGGAGAAGCTTAGTGATATATTTTATTTTGATAGTAAAATTCCAATCCAGGTGTTCTTTTTGATCTCCATAGCATCATAAACAGGAAGAAACACAAAAGCTCATGCTATCAAAATGTTGCAAACAGATGAGAACTGCATAATGTAACAAATAAAAACTACACATTTTGCAACGTTTTGATGCGATTTTTTAACTTAATTTGATACTTAGGCATTGTGTGTGAAGGAATCTGAAATACAATAAAATAAAATTACTAATTAAAGCTTGAAACCCAGTCATGCAAATCTTTCCAACATCGTCATCTAGTCCATTCTCTTTTCTAACTTTGCCAATTTTTCGGGACGACTAGAAAGAGTTAAGTCTAATAGTAACATTTCAATCTAGGTGTTCCTTTTGATCTCAGTAACATCATGGATTTGTTATAAATAGGTGAAAGAAACTTAAAATACCATTAAAAAAAACTAATCAAGCCTTTAAACCCAGTTATACAAATCTTTCCGATACTCATTTATTGTTGATTTATCCTATGGAGAAGCTTAGTGATTTCATTTTATTCCAATAGTATAATTCCAATTCAGGTATTCCTTTGGATCTCAATAATATTACAGAACTGCTATAAATGGTGAAACTAAACGTGAAATGCACTGAAATAAATTAATTAATCCAATAATTAGGCTCAGTTATACAATTATTTTCATCTCCCAGCTAATCATTTATGTATTAAATTCCTATCCAGGTGTTCCTTTTGATCTCCATAAAATCACAGAAATGCTACGAACAGGTCGAAACAAACAAAAAACCCAGGGTATCAAAACGTTGGAAACCGATGACAACCGCATTATTTAACCAATGAAAATTACTCATTGTGCAACATCTTGATACAAATTTCTAGGTCAATTTGAAACAAGTGCATTTCATATTAAGGAATCTGAAATAAAATAACGAATCAAAACTTTTAACCCAGTTATACAAATCTTTCGAATGTCAAATTTATTATCGATTTATTCTATGAAGAAGCTTCGTGATTTTATTTTATTCCAGTAGTAAAATTTCAATCCAGGTGTTTCATTTTATCTCCATAACATCATAGAACTGCTATAGACAGGGAGAAATTCAAAAACCCAGCCAATCAAAATGTTGCAAATAGATGAGAACTGCATAATGGAACAAATGAAAACTACACATTGTGCAACGTTTTAATGCGATTTTTTAGCCTAATTCAATACTTGGGCATTGTGTGTGGAGGAATCTGTACTACAACAAAATAAAATAACTAATCGAATCTTTAAAAACATCAGTTATGCAAATCTTTCCAACATCCAACTAATTATCCATGTATTATAAGGAAAAGCTCAGTAATTTAATTTAATTTCAATAGCAAAATTCCAATACAGATGTTCCTTTCGATCTCCATAACACCACAGATCCGCTATAAATAGGTAGGAGGAAACCTGAAATACAATAAAATGAATAATCAAGTATTTGAACCCAGTTATACAAATTTTTCCAATATCCAATTTATTATTGATTTATTCTGTGGAGAAGCTTGGTAATTTTATTTTATTTTATTTCAATAGTGAAATCCCAATCCAGGTGTTCCTTTGGATTTCCATAACATTATAAACAGGAAGAAACCGAAAAACTCAGGCTATCAACATTTTGCAAACAGATGATAACTGCATAATGTAACAAATAAAAACTACACATTCTGCAACATTTTCATCAAAATTTCTAGTTCAATTTGATACTTGGGCATTTTATGTTAAGGAATCTGAAATAGAATAAAATAAAATAACCAATCATATCTTCTAATCCACTTATACAAATCTTTCCAATATCCAATTTACTATTGATTCATTCTATGGAGAAGTTTAGTGATTTTATTTAATTCCAATAGTAAAATTTTGATCCAGGTGTTTCTTTTTATCTCCATATCATCATAGAATGGCTATAAGCAGGTAGAAACTTAAAACCCCAGCATATAAAAATGTTGCAAACGGATAACAATTTCATAATGTAACAAATAAGAACTGCACATTGTGCAACGTTTGAGCATAATTTTTTAGCCTAATTTGATACTTAGGCTGTGTGTTGGAATCTGTATTGCAATAAAATAAAATAACTAATAAAATCTTTAAACCCAGCAGACATACAAATCTTTCCAACATCCAACTAATTATCCACGTATTATAAGGGAAGCTTCGTGATTTTATTTACTTTTGCTGGCAAAATTTCGATCCAGGTGTTCCTTTTGAGCTCCATAACATCATAAACAGGCAGAAACACAAAACTCATGCTGTCAAAATGTTGCAAATAGATGACAACTGCATAATGTAGCAAATAAAAACTACACATTGTGCAGCATATTGATGCGTTCTTTAGCTTAATTTTATACTTGGGCATTGTGTCTGAAGAAATCTCAAAAACAATAAAATAAAATAACTAATCCAATCTTTAAACCTATCAGTTATGCAAATCTTTCCAGCATCCAACTAATTATTCATGTATTCCAAGGAAAAGCTTAGCGCTTTTATTCAATTTTAATAGCAAAATTCCAAAGCAGGTGTTTCTTTAAATCTCAATAACACCACAGATCTGCTATAAACAGGTAGAAAGAAACCTGAAATACAATAAAATAACTAATCAGGTCTTTAAACCCAGTCATACAAATCTTTCCAATATCCCATTTATTATTGATTTATTCTACGGAGAAGCCTAGTGATTTTGTTCAATTTGAATAGTAAGATTCCAATCAATGTGTTCCTTTTGATCTCCATAACATCATAAACAGGCAGAAAAACAAAATTTTCGACATCCAACTAATTGTTCATGTATTCTGAGGAAGTGTTCATGTGTTTCGTCGACTCGAAATTCGGGATGACGAGTCCAATATTTTTCATCGGCTTGGATTGTCGTCCCGAATTTTCGGAACGACTAGAAAGAGCGAATTCTGATAGTAAAATTCCAATCAAGGTGTTCTTTTTTATCTTAGTAACATCACGAATCTGTTATAAACATGTAGAAAAAAACCTGGAATACAATAAAATAATTAATCAAGTCTTTAAATCCAGTTAAACAAATCCTTCCAATATCCAATTTATTACTTATTTACTCTACGGAGAAGCTTTGTATTTTTGTTTCATTTCAATAGGAAAACTCTAATCCAGGTGTTCCTTTTGATCTCAATAATATTACAGAACTGCTATAAATAGGTAGAAAGGAACCTGAAATGCAGTAAAATGTATAGCTAATCAAATCTTCAAACCCAGTTATGCAAATATTTCCATCATCCAACTCATTATTTAAGTATTCTGAGGAAAAGCTTAGAGATTTAATTTGATTTTAATAGTAAAATTCCAATCCAGGTGTTCCTTTCAATCTCAATATCATCACAAAAATGCTACAAACAGGTAGAAACACGCCAAACCCGAGGGCATTAAAACGTTGCAAACAGATGACAACTACATTATGTAACAAATTGAAACTACAAATTATGCAACACTTTTGGTATCATTTTCTAGTTCAATTTTATACTCGGGTATTTTATCTGAAGGAATCTGAAATACAATATAATAAATAAAAATCAATTCTTTAAACCCATTATTGCAAATATTTCAAACATCCAACTCATTACTTATTCATTCTATCAAGAAGCTCAATGCTAATATTTAATTTTAATAGTCAACTTCCAATCCTAATGTTCCTTTTGATCTCATTAACATCACATAAATGCTACGAATAGTTAGAAAGGAACTGAAATGCAGTAAAATAAATCAACTCATCAAATATTTTAGCTTAGTTATACAAATATTTCCATCATCGGACTCATTATTTATGTATTGTAAGTAAAAGCTTATCGATTTTATTTTATTTTAATAGTCAAATTCCAACCCAGGTGTTCTCTTTTATCTCAATAACGCGACAGAAATGCTACAAACAGGTAGAAACTAGCAAAACTCCAGAGTATCAAAATGTTGGAAAAAGATGACAACCACATTATGTAACAAATGAAAAGTACCCATTGGCCAACATTTTCATGCAAATTGCTAATTCCATTTGATTCAAAAGCATTTTCTGTCGCGAAATCTGAAATAAAATCACCAATCAAATCTTTTAACCCAGTTATACAAATCTTTTCACTATCCAAACTATTATTGATTTATTGTAAGGAGAATCTTGCTGATTTTATTTCATTTAAATAGTAAAATTCCAATCCAGTTGTTCCTTTTATTCTTAATAACATTACAGATCCGCTATAAGTATGTAGGAAGGAATCGGAAATACAATAAAATAAATTAACTAATCAAATATTTGAACCCAGTTATACAAATCTTTCCAACATCAAACTCATAATTGATACATTCTGGAAAGAAGCTTATTGATTTCATTAAATTTTGATTGTCAAATTTCGACCATGGTGTTCTTTTTGATCTCAATATTACAGAACTGCTATAAATCGGAAAAAAGGAATCTGAAATAGAGTAAAATAAAAATACTTATCAAATATCTAAACACAGTTATACAAAGCTTTTCATCACCCAACTCATTATTTATGTATTCCAAAGGAAAGCTGAAGGATTTTGTGTAATTTTAATAGTTAAATTCCAATCCAGGTGTTCCTTTTGATTTCAACAACATCACAGAAATGTTAGAAACAGGTAGAAACACGCAAAACCCCAGGGTATCAAAACGTTGCAAACAGATGACAACCACATTATGTAACAAATGAAAAGTACCCATTGGCCAACATTTTCATGCAAATTTCTAGTTTCATTTGATACAAAAGCATTTTATGTCGAGGAATCTGAAATAAAATAACCAATCAAATCTTTCAACCCAGTTATACAAATATTTTCACTATCCAAACTATTATTGATTTATTCTAAAGAGCAGCCTGGTAGTTTCATTTAATTTGAGTAGTAAAATTCCAATTCAGGTGTTGCTTTTAATCTCAATAATATTACAGATACGCTATAAACATGAAGAAAGGAACCCAAAATACAATAAAATAAATTCACTAATTGAATATTTAAACCCAGTTATACCAATTTTTCCAACATCAAACTCATAATTGATATATTCTGAAAAGAAGCTTATTGATTTCATTAAATTTTAATAGTCAAATTTCAACAATGGTGTTCTTTTTTATCTCAATAACGTTACAGTTATACAAAGCTTCCCATCATCCAACTCATTATTTACGTATTTCAAGGGAAAGCTGAATGATTTTGTATAATTTTAATAGTTGAATTCCAATCCACGTGTTCCTTTTGATCTCAACAACATCACAGAAATGCTACAAACATTTAAAAACACACAAACCCCCAGGGTATCAAAACGTTACAAACAGATGATACAAGAAATTAAAACTATCCATTGTTCAAAGTTTTGATGGGATTTTCTTATTCAATTTGATGCTTCGAGATTTTATGTGAAGAAATCTGAAATACAATAAAATAACCAACCCAACTTTTTAACCCAGTTCTACAAATCTTTCCAATATCCAATCTATTGTTGAATTATTCTAAGGAGAAGCTTGATGATTTTATTCAATTTTAATAATAAAATTCGAATCCAGATATTCCTTCTGATCTCAATAACATCACAGAAATGTTGCAAACAGGTAGGAAGGAATCTGAAATACAATACAATGAAATAACTAATCAAATATTTTAACCCAGTTATACAAATTTTTCCGATATTCAATTTATTATTGATTTATTATAATAAGAAGCTCAGTGGTTTCATTGAATTCAATTAGTAAAATTCCGATCCGAGACGATACCAATCGCAATGAAATATTTATTTTCAAGGTGCCAAATATAATTTTAATTGATATTCCGATTATAACTGCAACTTGTATCTGAATGTCTGTTACGCTAGCACGTTTATAGTTAACCCGTTTTTCACAATATCTCGAATAGCATTTATGCATGCGAATAAATTTAAAACGCATATTCAAATGAAATCTGCAATACGCACGGTTCAGTGTGTGCATATCGCGTGCATTTTATCGCTCGATTGTTAAATGCGCGCTAATTTAGGTTCGCATAACCGATAACGCCAATTTAAATGCAGATCGCGTAATTTATTCAATGCACGATCCATTGTTTCCCTGTGATCAGCTGTCACGTTGTGCTACAAAGTACAAAATTTAAATAGATATGAAGCCAATCAAAAACTACGTCCAGGGGGGGGGGGGTTTCTGACGATTTGTGACGTAGATAGGGAGGGTTTAACGGAGAATGTAGCAGCACGCATGAAAAATATAAATTTTAATAACAATTTTTTAAATTGCTTTAAAAAACTGAAATTAGTAACGCCTTTTTTTAATGATATCCTCTTTTCCCCTCGATATCAAGAAACTTCGCCTTTTTATATATTTTTCGCATAAATACAAACTGAATTCAAACTGAACTCTTTTTGGCTTGCAATGTCAACGATTTTAAAGCCAATTCAACTAGTTTGTTTAAAATTACCTTTATTGTTTAAAATTCATTAAAGAAAAACATCGGCTGATAATTGAACCTTTCAGGTTGAAAATTTCACTATTACATTTTTTTATTTAGAATTCATCTTTTTTATTGAAAAATCAACACGTTACTTGAAGGTTGAACTACATTGTTAAAAATTCATTTCATTCGTTAAAGGTTAAACTATTTTGTTGAAAGTCAATTTTTTTAACTGAGAATTTAGCTGTTCTAGTTTTGGCTGAAAATGAATAGTTTTTAGTTGAAAATTCAACTTTTACATTTTTCATTGAGAATTCGTCTTTTTTGTAAGAAATTAATCTTCTTGGTTGAAAGTTAAATTACTTCAGTAAAAATTCATTCGGTTGGTGGAAGATTGAACTATTTTGTTAAAAATTCGTTATTTTTTCAATTAAAATCAATTTCTTAAACTGAAAATACATTTTTTTAACTGAAAATTTAACTATGGTATTTTGACTGAAAATTGATTTTTTTTTAGTTGAAAATTCGACTATAACATTTTTTATCGAAAAATCGTATTTTCTTGGTTGAAATTTAATTACTTTCTCAAAAAATTATATTATTAGTCGAAGATCTATCTCTTTGACTGGAGATTAAAAATTTTTGTTGAAAATTCGTTTTTTGTTGTTGTTGAAAATCAATTTTGTCAACTGAAAATTTAAGTTTACCCCTTTTTGTTGGAATTGGACCGTTTTTAGTTTAAAATTTAAATCTTTGGCTTAAAAATTCAACAGTTTTGTGGAAAATTCGTATCGCTGGCTTGAAAATCAATGTTTGTTTATTTTTCGAATAAATTAAAGTATTCGTTTGAATTATAACTTCTTGGTTGAAAATCCTTATTTTCTGGTTGAAAATTCAACAGTTTTCCAGACGATTCACCTTTTTGGTTTAAAAATTAATTTTTTTTTGTAAAAATTCTTTTTTTTTAGTTCAAAATGCAACTGTTTGTTTAAAAATTAATCTTCTTTGGCTAAGGATGCCACTATTTTGCTTAAAATTCGTATTTCTTGGTTAAATTCAACTGTTTTTCATTTTAAATAGAAATATATTTTTTGGTTGAAATATCAATGATTAGAATTTATTTTTGATTCAACTGTCATCTATAAAATTCTGTTTTTAATTAAAGTTTAAAGTTTTCTTTTCGAAAATTCAAACATTTGGTTGAAAATCTATCTTTCTAGGTTGAGAATTCACCTATTTGATTAAAAATTCAACTATTTTTTTGAAAATTCGTCACTTTTACTTGAAAGTTCTACTATTTTGTTGTGAGTGGAAGTTTTTTGATAATAATATTGCTGAAAATTTAACCAAATAGTTGAATTTTCAACTAAAAAAGATTAATTTTTAATAAGAAATGGAACAATTAAATTTTCAGTTGAAAAATTAACTTTTGAAACCAGAAAGATTTTTGAGTCAAGAAAGCTACAAAATGCAACCAAATTTTTGTGTTTTCTAAAAAACAGTTGAAGATCCAAGGCGAAAAAATCAATTTTTAATCGTTGAATTGTCGACCAAAAACGATCAATTTTGAATCAAAAATTGAATATTCAAATTTTCAGTTTAATAAATTATTTTCAACAAAAAAGACGAATTTGCAACAAAATTCTGTTTTTTATTGAAGTTTAAAGTTTTTTGTTTGAAAATTTAATAATTCGGTTTAAAATTCATCTTTCTAGGTTGAAAATTCAACTATTTCATTAAAGATTCAAATACTTTGCTGAAAATTCGTCACTTTTACTTGAAAGTTCTACTATTTTGTTGTAAATGGAACTTTTTCATAATAATTTTGTTGAACATCTAACTATTTTATTGAAATGTCATATTTTTCGTTCGAAAATTCAACTGGTTTGTTGAGAATTTGTCTTCTTTCATTGAAAATTCATCTTTTTGGTAGGAAATTTCTTGGTTAAAAATTCAACTGTCTTCTAATAAAATTCGTCTTTTTGGCGTGAAAATTCAAATATTTGGTTACAAATGCAACTGTTTGAATTTATAATTTTTTTATTTGTTAAAAATTCAGCTATTTGGTTGAAAAATCTATTTTCTTCCAAAATTCATATTTTCGGGTTTAAAAGTTTTTTCCGAAAAATTTGGCTTTTTAGATTGAAAAAAGACCTCTTTCGTTGAAACTTCACTTCATTTGGTAGAAAAAATATATGTATATTTTTTTTGTGCTGAAAATTAGAAATTTTTCTACTTGGGATCTTAAGCGTTTCATATAGAATTTATTATGGTTCCTGTAAAATTATTTTATTTAAAAGAACTTATTTTTGAACGGCCCCAGATTACAAAAACATATCAGCTTCTATTAACGCGCCTTTGCTCATAAAGTGGAAAAAGTTTTTTTATATGTATATATGTATATATATGTATATATATATATACATATATATACATATATATATATATGTCACATGTTGTTGGGGCAGCCATTCGCCTGTTTACTAAGGCATAATTTAGTGCATACAAACTTTTGAAGATGGCACTGCATCATATATACTGCAGCGCCATCTTCAGAATGTTTATCTGGGGGTATGCCGATTAAGGCCCGACTAGTGGCTGACTAGAATTTTTTGGTTCTTTTATCTAAATCAGGAACCAACATAATTGTACGTGTATTCTAAAGATTTGGAGAGAATTCAGAAAATTCAAAAGATCTGAAGGAGTTCAAAGTAACTTGAAATGTATTCTAATAATTTAAAGATAAAAACAGATCATTAAAAGAATTCAATGGTCTCTTGAGAATTAGAAAATTCAAAACAGTTCAAATAGTTCAGAAAATTTCAACAGAATTCAGATAATTTACCAAAAAGACGATACAAAAGAGTTCATTGAATTCAAAATATTTCAGCGAATTGGAAAGAATTCAGACATATCAAAATTTATAAGATAATTTAGAATAATTCAGGAGAGTTCAAAGACTACAAAAGACTCGGAGAAAATTAGAACAATTCATGGTGTATGGTAAAGATTTCAAGAGAATTAAACAAAATGTTTAATTCTGAAGAATTCGTTTGAATTCTACAGGATTAAAAATATTCAAGGAAAGTTAAAATAATTCAACGAGTATTCTAATGATTTTAAGATAATTAAAAAACATTAAAAAAAATTCAGTGATACCGTGAATTCAACAAATTAAAAACAGTTTCGAGAGTTCAGAAAATTTGAAAATAATTCAGAGAATTCAGAATAAATCAGGGAATTCAAAGAACTTGGAAGAATTCAGAGAATTCGGAAGAAATCAAAGAATAGTGCAAGAATTCATAGAATTAAGAGGAATTTAGAGAATTCAGAAAAATTCACAGAGTGCAAAAGAATACACAAACTTCAAAAGCATTCAAAGAATTTAAAAAAATTATAGAATATCAAAAGAATGTAGAGAATACAAAAGAATTCATAAAATTCAAAAGATTTCAGAGAATTTTTAATTCACAGAATACAAAAGACTTGGAGAAATTCAAAATAATTCAAGTTGTACTGTAAAGGTTTCAAGAAAATTGCAAAAAACTTCAGAAGAATTGAAAGGAGCACAAGTGAATTCTAAGAATTCGTTTGAATTTTACGGAATTAGAAATACTCGAAGGAAGTTAAAATAATTTAACGTGTATTCTAAAGGAAAATATATTTTCTAAGAATCTCATATCTCAGTTGCCGTGTGAAGTTGCACCATTAATATTTACAACCTCCTGCAAATTTAAAATTACTCTTTTGCGCACACACCCTCATCAGTGACACATGGACTGTCGTCCGTCTAACGCATGTTTCTGATTGAGTAATCTTCAATTGTTAATTACTCATTAATTATTAACTTTACAACAAATTTTTATTATTATTTTCAACTCCATTTTTTGAGGAATTCAAGGATATAAAAATGTACCTTGAGTACCTTGAGCCTTTGCTTGTGACACGAAATGCTATAGGAAAGAAGAAAATAACCAGTATTAATTTAATTACTATTTACTTTTAAAAAACATGTTTATTCAGAAACTAGTTAGTTGGTTTTAAAGCGAGCAGGGAGTTTGCTGACTGAGCCTAGCTAATGCCAGGCACTGGCATAATGTAAGCAGGGATGTTTCTTCATCTTTGCTGCATTTCCAGTCAGGATCAGAACCACTGTCCTTATATCTTTCTTGGGTGAACCCAAGATTTCCTTGACTCTGTACATTCTATAGGTATAAGCCAGGATGGATTTGGCCTATCGGCAACCCTGGATTTGTTCCCAGTATTCCCGGTGTTTTTTTCATATCCAGCTTTTGATGGCCAAACCGATGGAGCAAGACGCTGGTCCCAGTACCGGTTTCGTTCCTATGTATTCACTTGCTGCGCCACATTTTGCCAACTGGTCGTCCTTGTCGTTGCCCTTGATTCTTGTATAACCAGGGAACCATATGAGAGCCTCTTTGTTTTTTCCTGCAAGTTGGTTTAATGCCGGATTTCCCCTTTTACCATTTGCTTTTCACAAATTCTTGCTTGGAATGCAAACGCGGAAAGTTTTGGTGAAGTTGCAGCGTTTTGCTATTTTATATTGACTCATCTCTACAATCGGCAGTATGCTGATTTCACTTGGGAGCCTTGTTTCACTAAGTCCCCCGAGTCGATCTATTTGCTCTTGCCAGGCGGCCCAATCGTGACCGGCAAGGGGACTCACATCCAACAAGCACCCCATTGGGAGGGGCAAGGATACTCCCGCTAAACAAGCACCCTATCGCCAGAAGCAAGAGGACTCACGGTAAACAAGCAACTCATTGTGAGAGGCAAGGGGTCCCACGGTAAACAAGCATCCCATTGTGATAGGTAAGACGACTCATGCTAAACAAGCTACACATCGTGAGAGGCAAGAAAACTCATGCTGAACAAGGTTCTCATAGTGAGAGGCAAGGGGAATCACGCTGAACAATCATGCCATTGTTAGAGGCAAGAGGGCTCACGGTAAACGAGCACCACATCGCTAGAGGCAAAGAGACTCACGCTAAACAAGCACCCTATCGTGAGAGGCAAGGGGACACACGCTGAAGAAGCTCCTTGTCATAAGAGGCAAGGAGACTCACGCTGAACAAGCACCCCATTGCGAGAGGCAAGAAGACTCCCGCTATAAAAGTAACTCATTGTGAGAGGCAAGACTACTTACGCTAAACAAGCTACACGTCGTGTGAGGCAAGGAGACTCATGCTAATCGAGCACCCCGTTGTGAGAGGCAAGGGGACTTATGCTGAACAGGTAACCCATCGTGAGAGGAAAGGGGACTAACGTCCAACAAGCACGTCATTGTTAAAGGCATGTGAACTTCCACTAAACAAGCACCCCATTGTGGGAGGCAAGGGGACTTACGCGAAACAGACACAACATCGTGAGAGGCAACGGGACTCACGCTGAAAAAGCACACCGTCGTGAGAGGCAAGGGGACTCATGCTGAACAAGCACCCCATCGTGAGAGGCAAGGGGACTCAAGCTAAACAAGCATTACATTGTGAGGGGCAAGAGGACCCACGCTAATCAAGCACCCCATCGTGAGAGGCAAGAGGACTGACGCTAAACAAGCATTTCATTGTAGGAGACAAGGGGACTCACGCTAAACATGCATTTCCTTGTGAGAGGCAAGAGGGCTCTCGCTTAACAAGCACCCCATTGCGAGAGGCAAGAAGACTCCCGCTATAAAAGTAACTCATTGTGAGAGACAAGACGACTTACGCTAAACAAGCTACACGTCGTGTGAGGCAAGGAGACTCATGCTAATCGAGCACCCTGTTGTGAGAGGCAAGTGGACTTATGCTAAACAGGTAACCCATCGTGAGAGGACAGGGGACTAACGTCCAACAAGCACGCCATTGTTAAAGGCATTTGAACTTCCACTAAACGAGCACCTCATTGTGGGAGGCAAGGGGACTCACGCTAAACAAGCATCCTATTGTGAGAGGCAAGAGGACACACGCTGAAGTAGCCCCCATCTTAAGAGGCAAGGAGACTCACGCTGAACAAGCAACCCATCGTGAGAGGCATGGGAACTCACGCGGAACAAGCACTCCATCGTGAAAGGAAGGGGACTTACGCTCAACAATCAAACTATTGTGAGAGGCAAGGAGACTCATGATGGAAAAGTAACCCATCACGAGAGCCAAGGTGACTCACACTGAACAGGCACCATGTCGTGAGAGGCAAGAACACTCACGTTAAACAAGTACCCTATCGTGAGAGGCAAGGGGACTCCTGCTATACAAGCACCCCATTGAGAGAGGCAAGAGGACTCACGCTAAACAAACACCCCATCTTGAGAGGCAAGGGGGCTCTCGCTGAATAAGCACCCCATCCTGAGAGGCAAGGGTACACACGCTGAAGAAGCTCCCCATCGTAACAGGCAGGGAGACTCCCGCTGAACAAGCACCCCATTGTGAGAGGCAAGAGGGCTCCCGCTAAACGAGCATTACATCATGAGAGGCAAGAGGACTCAGGCTAAACAAGCACCCTATCGTGAGAGGAAAGGGGACTAACGTTAAACCAGTATCCCCTCAGGAGGGGAAAGTTAATTCGAGTTAAACAAGCACCCCATTGTGAGAGGCAAGGGGACTCACGCTGAAAAATCCACCCATTGTGAGAGGCGAGGAGACTCACGTTAGAAAAGTAACCCATTGTGAGAGGCAAGAGGACTCACGCTAAACAAGCACCCCATTGTAAGAGGCAAGGTGACTCACGTCGAAAAAGTAACAAATTGTGAGAGGCAAGAGGATTCACGCTGAACAAGAACCACATGACTAGAGGCATGGAGACTCATGCTAAACGAGCTTCCCGTTGTTAGCGGCAAGAGGACTCACGGTAAACGGGCATCCCATTGTGAGAGGCAATGAGACTCACGCTCGACAAGCATCCCATCGTGAGAGGTAAGAGGACTCAAGCTGAAGAAGCACCGCATTGTGCAAGGCAAGCGGGCTCACGCTAAACAGGCACATCATTGTAAGAGGCAAGGGGACTCACGCTGAACAAGCACCCTATTGTGAGAGGCAAGGCGACTCACGCTCGACAAGCACCCCATTGTGAGGGGCAAAGGTCTCACGCTGAACAAGCACACCATTGTGAGAGGCAAGGGAACTCACGCTGAACAAGCACTCCATTGCGAGAGGCAAGAAGACTCCCGTTAGAAAAGCATCCCATTGAGAGAGGCTAGGGACTCACGCCGAACAAGCACTTCATCGTGAGAGGCAAGGGGGCTCACGTTCAATGTGCACCCCGTCGTACAAGGCAAGATGAATTACGCTAAACAAGAACCACATTGCGAGAGGCAAGGAGAAGCACGCTCAACAAGTACCCTATTGAGATAGGCAAGGAGACTCGTGCTGAACAAGCACTCCATTGTAAGAGGCAATGAGTCTCACGTTCAACAAGGACCCCGTCGTAAGTGGCAAGAGGATTCACGCTAAACAAGCACCACATCGCGAGAGGCAAAAAGGCCTCACGCTAAAGAAGCATCCCATCATGAGAGGCAAGGGGCTCACGCTAAGCAAGCATCCCATCGTGAGAGACAAGAGGACACACGCTGAAGAAGCACCCCATCATGATAGGCAAGGAGACTCACGCTGAACAAGCTCCCCGTAGTGATAGGTAAGGGGACTCACGCTAAACAAGCCTCCCATCATAAGAGGCAAGGGGACTCACGCTAAACAAGAACCCAATTGTGAGAGACAAGTGGGCTCACGCTAAACAGGCATGACATCCTGAGATGCAAGGAGACTTGAGGTAAACAAGAAACCCATCGTGAGAGGCAACGGTTCACACTAAAAAAGCATCCCATCATGAGAAGAAGGGCGACTCACGCTAAACAAGCAGCCCATTGTGAGAGGCAAGAGGGCCCACGCTAAACAGGCACCTCATCATGAGAGGCAATGGTACTCAAGCTGTACAAGCATCACATTGTGAGAGGCAAGAGGACACACGCTAAAGAGGCACCCCATCGTGAGAGGCAAGGACACCCACGCTGAACAAGCCCCCCATTGTGAGAGGCTAGGGGACTCACGCTAAACAAGCACTCCATTGCGAGAGGCAAAAAGACTCCCGTTAGAAAAGCATCATTTGTGAGAGGCAAGGGGACTCACGCTAAAAAAGTAACACATTGTGAGAGGCAAGAGGATTGCCGCTAAACAATCACCACATGACGAGAGGCAAGGAGACTCATGCTGAACGAGCACCTCATCGCGAGAGGCAAGGGCGCTCACTTTCGACAAGCACCCCGTCGTTAGAGGCAAGAGAATCCATGCTAAACAAGCACCACATCGCGAGAGGCCAGGGAGAGGATCATCAAGCACTTCATTGTGAGAGGCAAGGAGACTCACTATGAACAAGCGCCCTATTGTGAGAAGCAGGACGACTCACGCTAAACAAGCATCCCATCATGAGAAACAAGGGGACTCGGCCTAAACAATCATCCCATTGCGAGAGGCAAGATGACACACGCTAAACAAACACCGCATCATGGGAGGCAAGAGGACTCAGGCTAAAGAAGCACCGCATTGTGAGGGGCAAGGGCGCTCACGCTGAACAGGCACAACATTGTGATAGGCAAGAGGACACACGCTGAAGAAGCTCCCCATCTCAAGAGGCAAGAAGACTCACGCTGAACAAGCTCCTCATACTAAAAGGCAAGGGGAATCACGCTGAACAAGCATGCCATTGTTAGAGGCAAGAAGACTCACGCTAAACAAGCACCTAATCGTGAGAGTCAAGGAGATACACGCTGAACAAGCACACTATCGTGAGAGGCACAAGGACTCACGCGAAACAAACACCTTATTTCGAGAGCAAGGGGACTCCCGCTATACAAGCACCTCATTAAGAGAGGCAAGAGAACTCACGTTGAAAAAGCACCCTATTGTAAGAAACTAGGGGACTCACGCTAAACGAGCACCTCATTGCAAGAGGCAAGAAGACTGTTGTTAAAGAAGTAACTCATTGTGAGAGGCAAGATGACTCTCGCTAAAAAAGCACCTCATCATGAGTGGTAAGGAGGCTCACGCTGAACAAGCATTCCATTGTGAGAGGCAAGAAGACTCACGCTAAACAAGCTACACATCGTGTCAGGCAAGGAGATTCATGCTAATCGAGCACCCCCTTGTGAGAGGTCAGAGGACTTACGCTAAACAGGTAACCCATCGTGAGAGGAAAGGGGACTCACGTCCAACAAGCACCCCATTGTTAGAGGCATGTGAACTTCCGCTCAACCAGCACTCCATTGTGGAAGGCAAGGGGACTCACGCTAAACAAGCATCCCATTGTAAGAGGTAAGAGGACAGACGCTAAAGAAGCTCCCCATTGTGAGAGGCAAGGGAACATACGCTAAACAAGCCCCCACCGTGAGAGGCAAGGGGCCTCACGCTGAACAAGCACCCCATTTTGATAAGCAAGAGGACTCCATGTAAGAAATTACCCCATTGTGAGAGGCAAGTACACTCACGCTTAACAAGCACCCCATCTGACAGGCAAGGGGACTCGAGCTAAACAAACATCCCATTGTGAGAGGCAAGAGGACACACGCTAATCAAGCACCCCATTTTGATAAGCAAGAGGACTCAATTTAAGAAATTACCCCATTGTGAGAGGCAAGTGCACTCACGTTGAACAAGCACCCCATCGTGACAGGCAAGGGGACTTAAGCTGAACAAGCACCCTATTTTGATAAGCAAGAGGACTCAATTCAAGAAATTACCCCATTGTGAGAGGCAAGTGCACTCACGTTGAACAAGCACCCCATCGTGATAGGCAAGGGGACTTACGCTGAAAAAACATCCCATTGTGAGAGGCAAGGGGACTCACGCAGAACAAGCACCCCATTTTGATAAGCAAGAGAATCAATTTAAGAAATTACCCCATTGTGAGAGGCAAGTGCACTCACGCTAAACAAATACCTCATCGTGACAGGCAAGGGGACACACGCTGAACAAGCACCCCATCGTGAGAGGCAAGGGACTCACGCTAAAAAAGCATCCCATCATGAGAGGCAAGATGACTCACGCTAAACAAGCACCCCATTGTGAGAGGCAAGAGAGCTCACGCTAAACAGGCACCTCATGTTGAGAGGCAATGGTACCCCAGCTGAACAAGCATCCCATTGTGAGAGGCAAGAGGACACACGCTAAAGAAGCAGCTCATTGTGAGAGGAAAGAGGGCTCACGCTAAACAGGCACCACATCGTGATAGTTAAGGAGACTCAGGTAAAAAAAGCAAAAATTGTGAGAGGCTAGAGGTCTCACGCTAAACAGGCACCCCATCCTGAGAGGCGAAGGGACTTACGCAAAACAAGCACCCCATCATGAGAGGCAAGGGCACTCACGCTAAAAAAGCACCCCATGGTGAGAGGCAAGAGGGGTCACGCTAAACAAGCACCACATCGTGATAGGCAAGGGGACTCAGACTAAACCAGCACTCCATCGTTAGAGGAAGGGGGACCAACTCTGAACAAGTACTTCTTCGTGAGGGAAAAGGGAAGTCAAGCTAAAGAAGCACCCTATCGTGAGGGGCAAGGGGCTCACGCTGAACAAGCATCCCGTCATGAGAGGCAAGGGTACTCACGGTAATCAAGCACCCCATTGTGAGAGGCAAAGGGGCTCACGCTGAACAGGCACCACATCATGAGAGGCAAGGAGACTCAGTTCAACAAAGCAAACATTGTGAGAGGCTAGAGGTCTCATGCTAAACAAGCACCCCGTCGTGAGAGGCAAGGGGACTCACGCTGAACAAGCTCTCCATCATGAGAGACAAGGGGTCTCACGCTAATCAAGCACCACATTGTGAGAGGCAAGAGGACACACGCTAAACAGGCAATACATCATGAGAGGTAAGGAGACTCAGTTCAAAAAATCAAACATTGTGAGAGGCTAGAGGTCTCACGCTAAACAAGCACCACATCTTGAGAAGCAAGGAGACTCATGCTAAACAAGAGCCTCATTGTGAGAGACAAGGGGACTCTCGCAAAACAGGCACACCGTCGTAGGAGGCAAGGGGACTCACGCTAAACAAGCACCTCATCGTGAGAGGCAAGGGTATTCTCGCTGAACAAGCATCTTATTGTGAGAGGCAAGAGGGGTCACGCTAAGCAGGCACCTCATCGTGACAGACAAGAAAAGTCACGCTAAACAAGCATCCCATTGTGAGAGGCAGGTGGACACACGCTGAAGAAGCACCCCGTCGTGAGAGGCAAGGAGACTCACGCTGAACAAGCACCCTATCGTGAGAGGCAAGATGATATACGCTAAACAAGCACTCCATCGTGAGAGGAAAGGGGACTCACAATAAAAAAGCACTCAATCGTGAAAAGAGAGTGGCCTCACGCTAAACGAGCACCCTATTGTAAAAAGCAAGAGGACTCAATTTAAGGAATGAACCCATTGTGAGAGGCAAGAGGACTCACGATAAACAAGCACCACATCGTGAGAGGCAAGGAGATTCAGGTTAAAAAAGCAAACATTGTGAGAGGCAAGGGGACTCACGCTAAACAAGCACTCCATTATGACAGGCAAAAAGGCTCACGCTAAACAGGCACCTCATCGTGAGAGGCTAGAAGATTCACGCAAAACAAGCACACCATCGTGAGAGAAAAGGGTACTCACGGTAATCAAGCACCCCATTGTGAGATGCAAAGGGGCTCACGCTAAACAAGGACCTCATTGTGAGAGACAAGGGGACACACACAAAACAGGCACACCGTCATGAGAGGCAAGGGGACTTACGCTAAACAAGCAGCTCATCGTGAGAGGCAAGGGGACTCACGCTAAACAAGCACCCCATCATAAGAGGCAAGGGTATTCTCGCTGAACAAGCATCCCATTGTGAGAGGCAAGAGGGATCACGCTAAGCACGCACCACATCGTGAGAGGCAAGGAGACTCAGGTTAAAAAAGCAAACATTGTGATAGGCTAGAGGTCTCAGGCTAAACAAGCAGCCCATTGTGAGAGGCAAGGGGTCTCACGCTGAACAAGCACCCTATTGTGAGAGGCAAGAGGACTCACGCTAAAGAAGCACCTCATCGTGAGAAGCACAGGGACTGAGGTTAAAAAAGCAAACATTTTTTGAGGTCTCACGCTAAAGAAGCACCCCATCATGAGAGGCAAGGGGACATGCGCTAAACAAGCAGCCCGTCGTGACAGGCAAGGGGACTCACGCTAAACAAGCATCCCATTGTGACAGGCAAGAGGACAGACGCTGAAGAAGCACCCTATGGTGAGAGGCAAGGGGACTCACGCCGAACAAGCACCCTATTTCGGATCAAATCGGACGCTTTCCGGAGTGGAAATTTATGGTCCGGGAAGATTCCGGAAATAACAAACACGCAGCATCCTACCAGCGCTTCCTATCGATGGCTTGGATTGATCTCCGGGAAGCTTTCGATTCAACCTCCCATAGACTTATCATCTGTCTGTTGGAAAGCTTAAAGGTTCATCCGCACATCGTGAGGTGCATAGAGAGATTAATGCCGCTTTGGAAAACCAGATTTACTATCTCATTTGGAAAACATCGTGGGATCACTGACAGTGTCACTTTTCAAAGAGGTGTGTTTGAGGTGTGTTTGTTTGTTTTTAAAATGAGCCCTCTCCTCGTTCGCCTTAAATTATTGCCACTGTCTCTCGAACCTCGCCATTCCCAAGGGTACCTCTGCGGCAAACCTGGAAATCGAAAGCATAAGGTCACTCATGTATTTTACTAAAAATCAAGAGAAACTACATCTAGCTCTAGACATTGTGGTTTATTTGAAGAAAGGAAAACTTAATGGAATCCCGGAAGACCCTGAGCTCGTCGACAGAAGCGCTATATGATACCTTGGCGCTGTAGAGACCTATACATACCTGGGCGTGCCACAGAGCCGCATTCAGGACGTGAAATCTATAAAGGGCACTCTCCGATGGAGATACAAATGCCTCATCCGACGAATTTGTTCTTCCGAACTGTCGGCGAGAAACAAATTATCTGCGACGAACATGCTTGTCGTCCCAGTAATACTCTACTCATTTGGAGTGGTTCCATGGACGAAAGACTAGCTCACATCTTTCGATATCGGGTCTCGAAAAGTTATGCGCATGAAAATAAGCACTCACCATAATTCTTTTGTTCCGCGACTTTACATCTCACGCCGTCAAGGTGGTCGCGGAATGCTGAATCTTGAATGTCTTCACAACAGGATTATTCTGGGTACAGCACATATAGTCGCAAATGGACACTAGCCTCTTCTTAAAATGGGCAGGAAACACGAAGAAGTGGACAAAGGGGCGTTTCTGTACAAAGCAGCGGAGGAGGCTGCTGAAACACTCGGCTTCGACTTCAGTATTAGGAGCGAGAAAAATGCATCAAATCTTATCCATCTCGAGTACTCACTCCTGATGGCCCGGATTAAGAAAGCACAGGAGAAAAATTTTTGCGAACAGCTCCTATTCAAGAAGATGCACGGCATCTTCCACAGAAGTGTGGAGGATCTGTCGATGTCGTATGAGCTAACGTTTGCTTTCCCTAAATCACCCGGATTGAAGTCGACCACGGAGGGTTTCATTTTCGCATGTCGAGGCGGTGTCATTTCCACTCTAGCATACCGTCTCCACATTTTGAGCCAAGACATTTCCGATGATAGCTTTATTACCACCTCTTTCGCTCTCACGGCATCAGCCCAAATACCGTTCCACTAAACGCTCCTAGGGAAATAGAGTCAATTGTCGAAAATGAGAAGTGCCGCATATACTGGAACTTCATATCCTCGACAATTTATCTCTTGCGCACTCGAGGCCTGATATAGTTCTTCTTGACTTCGAGAAACGAATCATGTTCGTTATCGAATTTTCGGCACCAGCTGACGAAAACGTCATAGCCAAGGAGAATGAAAAGAAAGAGAGGTATAAAGACCTTATAAGGGAGTTGCGACGGTTATATCCAGAATATTCTGTTAAGCTAATCGTCCTGATCATCGGCGCTCTTGGAAGTGCCAAGGTTTCACTGGTTAGTAGCTTGAAAAGCATCCCTGCGTGTCAAGAAAATGCTTAGACACTTGCGGGGAAAATGCAGAAGGCGGTCGTCCTTGGGTCGCTCCGTGTCCTCAGGGTGCACGAGACTTTTGCGGAATCATCGTATTGAATTCTTTGGCGAAATCCTGCGGTTGTCCTTATGACAAACTTTTCAGGGTCCCACTAGGAGCAAATACCACCTAAAAATGACACCGGCTCCCAGAAGGTGTAATTTAGCGCGATTCTACTGGGAGCCTGTGTCACTTCCATGGATCGCAGTTGCTTCCAGTGGGACCCTGCGGTGGTTTTTTACCCTATTTTTACTAAGATATATAATTATATATTAGAATATGCAGCAATTAGTCTAATTATAGTTTTGTGTAAAATATTGTATAATTTACATATTGATAAATAATTGAACAATTAACCAATTCAAGTTGTATATGTTAACATTTTTTTCTACTGTTGAGACCTGCATATTTTAGGATAATAATTTAAATTTAAAAATTTACTTATTAAAAATACAATAATCAAATCTTTTTATCATATACAATTTTTTTAATGTTTATTTTTTGTAATTATTGTTTAAATTAAAAATAACAATAAATGTATAAAAATGTTGTACAAAAATGAATTTGAAAACACGTGGTCTTCGAACAAAACAAACTTTCCAGGATTCAATTCAGCACTGATTTATCTCGAAGTTTCTTTTGATTTTATTTTATTTTTTTTAATTCAAAAAGTTTTTTCTTTGATATAGATATTCAATTATTTTATTTAAAAAAATATTGATTAACAAACAATTTTTTAAATTGTTCAAATTCGGGAAGTTTCTAGTTCGGATATTTTATAAATCGGAAATTTTCTGTCGGGAATTTTCAAATTCGGTAATATTACAAATTATCGAGAATTTTCCAATTCGGGACATTTATATTTCGGCAATTTTATAATTTCGGGAATTTTTACAGCGACAGACATTTCTTTTTGCAAGAGGCAAATGAAAAATCCCGAAAAAGCGAAATTTCCGACACTGTAAAATTCGCGAATTGCAAAATTCCCGAAATTATAAAAGTGCCAAAATATAAAACTCCCGAATTGAAAAATTCACGAATAATAAAATTATCGGCAGTATGTAATATTACCGATTTTGAAAATTCTCGACAGAAAATTGCCGAGTTATAAAATATCCGATATAGAAAATTCATGAATTCAAACAATTAAAAAATTGTTGTTCATTAAATATTAGCTATTCATTGAAAATAGAATAATCAAATACTTTTATAAAAAAAAATTTTTTATGTTTCAAGTTTTCAAAAATTATTGTTTGAATTTAAAATAACAATAATTGAAAAAATATATATTTCTGGATGAAACATTTTGTTTAAAAATATGCATAGTATTTAAAAAAATACGAAAACCGTTCTCAAAAATCGAATTTTTAATAAAAAAAAAAATAATAAAATAAATTTCGATATAAATCGGTGCTAAATTGAACCCTGCAAAGTTTGTTTAAAAAATGTTATCAGGTTTGAAGAAAATTTAGGGAGAAATTTTTTGTTTATTTCGAATCGCACGTGTTTTTTTAATTTATTTTTTAATACAATTCTTATTCAATAATTGTTACTTTAAATTCAAACAACACTTTGTTTAAACTTTAAACGTTAAAAACGTTTCTTCAACTTCTTTCAAAACTGTTCGGGAAGTTTATTAGTTGAGAATTTTCAAATTCGGGATTTTCATACATCGACAATTTTATAATTTCGGGAATTTTAATTCGAAATTTTCCAATTCGGCAATTTAATAGTTTCGGATATTTCATTTTTCGGGATTATTCAGTCATCCCTTTCCGCATTTTTTCAGTCGTCTCATATTTTTATACCATCTCTTAAAATTATGTAATTTTTCAAAATAAGAAATTTAATTTCCAAATCATCAAAAGTATAAATTTTCGTTTAAATTATTTGAAATCTTTTCAAATTAGTTTTGTTTTCTTCAAACCTTTTATTTTCCTCTTTTTTTTTATCACATAACCCAGTATACCCCTTTTTTCTCCTATATTCTTCTCCACTACTTGGCTCTTTTCTCCATTTTCTTAATTTCCTTCTCACTTCCTTCTTCTTCTGTTTACATTCCTCATCCCATCCACTTCTATCCCCTCCTTCACTAACTTCTTTTTTGCTTGTGCACTCTGATACTCTTTTTATTTCTCCGATCATTTTTTCTATTGCCTCGTTTACAATTTCTTTCCCCATTTTGATATTCCTGACTTTTTTTTAAACTGTTCTTTACCTTCCATTAGCCAATCCCCTCTTCCTGCTCTTTTTACTTTTTCTTCCTTTTTAGCCTTATTTTTATTACTCATTGCTCCCTCTACTGTCACTATTATGGGAAAGTGATCCGAATATTAACAATTTCTTTTCCTCCCTATTCAGTATCTTTTCTTTGGATTTTGTTCCTCGCTCTCCACTCCATTCCCTCACTCCTCTATCTTCTGTTCTCCCGTTAAAATCTCCTCCTATTATGAGCCTAATTTCTTGCTTATTTTCTTCCATCAGTTCCCTCGTCTCCTCTAATTTCTTCTGCATATCACCGTTCACATAAACCCCCACTATCTTCCGCCTCTCTCCCATATTTATCCCTTCTACCAATAATCCTTCTTTTTGCTTTTTCCTTTCTTTCTTATCCTTCCCTGTTATACATTCGTTCCTTAATCCCATGACTATTCCTCCCATTGCTCAGCCTTTTTTATTCTTCCTCTTTGCATTTTTAACTTGCCATTTGTAACCTCTTGGTAACCTTCTCCTTACTCTTTTCCATTCCCTTTCATCTAGCCACGTCTTCATCATTACTACTACATCGCATTCCGCCAATTTTTTCATAAAGTGCCTATCCTTTCTCTCCAATACTGCTATATTCCAGTAACATATTCTCCATTCTTCCCTACTTTCGTTTCTCGTCTCTTTTTGTTTCTTACTATTTCTTATTTTCCTATCTACTGTTCCTTCCTCTCCTAGTTTCCCGGCACCTCATTTCTTACTAACTCTTCCCTTTCTTCGTCCCAATCCCTCCATACACCTTCAGTCTGTATTCTGCCATACTTAACCCACGTTCTTTTTCCCTTAATTCTTTCCTCTTCCGCTATTTGCCCTAACTTATACTGCATCTTCTTTTCTACCCATGTCAATTCATCCTCTATGCTCTCCTAGCTTCGATATAACAACCTCTTTTTGCCATCATTCCCTTTTATGTTCTCATTTCTTTAGTTTCACTAGTGCCATTTTTTCTCCATTTTGCGTTTCCTTTCCTATATTTCGCATTTCCTCTATCTCTACTTTATCATCTATCCTTTTTAGCACATCTTCCACTCCTTCCTTCAATTCCTTCCCTTCTAATCTTGGACCCTTTATCACTGTTTCTTTTTCTTTCTTCTCTCTCTTTCTTTTCTATTCTTTGTTCTATATTTCTCAGTCTTTCCTTCTCATTATTCCCACTCTCCCCACCTCCAGACTCCCGGTTTGAGCTTTCTATTTTTTCCTATGCTGCCTTCCAACTTTTCTACCTTTTTATTAAGCACTTCCTGCTTTTCTACTCTTTGCTCCAAGGTCTGCATCCTTTTGTCTAACTTTTCTCTGACTTCTTCCCATTTCCTTATTTCTTTCGGCCATTTCCCGCCTAATTTCTTTCCTCCTTTCCTCTCCTCGTTTTTCCTGCTTTTCTTCATATATCCCCATTACTTCTATCATCATCTTAAGCATGTCATCCAACTGTACATTTTCTTCTGTTGGCCCTCTATGTTAAACTTTGTCTTCATCTTTCCCCTTGTCTTTCTCCCCTGCTCAATTTGGGTCTTTTCCCCGTGGCGTTGGTTCGATTGAACCAAAACTCTCCGCCCTTGATATCTCCTTCTCTAATGTTTTTCTATACCTTCCGCTTTTTTCCTCACGCTTCGGCGTACAGAACATTTTCTCGTCAGAGTTCCCGCTAGCCATCAAACTGATTTTAATAAACCTCTTGTATCGCCCTACGTAACTTCTGTCCCCACTCTACTACCTCACCCTTCTCACTTGTCTTCTTCCGTGCTTTTCTCCACCTATCCTGCCCTGACTTTGCTACTGGACTGCACCGGTCTCCCCACCCTGCTCCATACGTCATAAACTAACCTCTCACACTACCCAAAATAGACTCAAACGCTCCAAATATCACTCACTTCTTCACTTCTATTATTTTGAACATTCAATCATTCACTCAAAAACACTTCCTTCACAATCTGCCCATTAACTCACATCAAATCTCACGGTAATTAACTAAATTCAGCAACACACAATCACCGCCACCAAACACCTGCATGCCGGAAACGAAAGTCGGCTTTCGAATTAAGTTAGTTCAAATTTTCACATCAAAATATGTAAAGTGTATAATTTTGAACAGATCCACAATCGTCCTGTTAAATCAATTACTATTCACACTTTAAACTTTTGACTTTTTCACGTTGTAGCAATTTCCAATACCAGAATTTGTTATTTATTACCTAACCTATAACTTATAACGCAAACTGTGAAAATTCAAACTATTAAATTCACCCCCGTTGCCGTTTACCAGTGGCCGAAATACACTAGGAAGAAAATCTCCAAGATTTAGGAATAAAAATGGGATATACAGCGAATTTTGTAATTTTTGTATTTAATGTTACGTCCTAGGATGGTAATTAGGAGTACAAACACACAGTGGTCAGGGTAGAACCTGATCTATCTACAGAACGGAAATGTTCTGGACTAAGGGAACAGGTTCAGGGACAAATGAATGCGTGAGGGATCCAAAAAGTAATAAGTAGTAGACATTTATTGAAGATCAATTTAGCAAAATGGGAAATGACATACAAGAGGTTAGGGAGAAACGGCTCTAGAAATTTTGTGGAATAATACTTATAGGAAAACGGAAGGGTGATTACAAATTGACGAAAATGACTACAAGGAGATGAGAGAGAGAGATATTTGATAGCTCCAGGCTTCGTTGATTACCTTTGGTATACTGAAGTTGTAATCCAAATAATCCAATAATTGCTGTTAATCCAAATTGACAGTGAGACACTTCACTACAGAACTAATTGAACTCCGTTAGAACTGGAAAATGCAGTTGAATAAGAGCTGGAATTTATTCTGCCCTTCACGAACGAAGTCGAATCCGGGTGAACTTAGGACTTGGAGAAACTCGCGGAACTCTCTGGTATTTGAACAAGGACCCCTGGAATTTGGTTTCGTAGACAAGGCTGGGACTTAACAAAAGTTATAAATGGTTACTTAGGACATTGCATAAATCATACATTCATATATTTAAACACATGGGGAATCGAGCAAATTTTCAGTACAACAAACTTCCAAGAAGAAAGCTGTTTAGAAAGGTAGAAATATGTTTTCCACGAAAATATTATATATGCTATAGACAAATTAATTAACAAGCATAATTTTTGTGTGGTTTTCAATTATTAGATATTGAAATTCAAATTTTTGCATAAAATATGAGAGAAATTAACAATTTTTGAATACTAATACACAGTTTGACGGTGTTTGATGAATAAGCTCATTTTTTTTGCAAAATAAACTAAAAATGTCTTTCCAGTGACATCTTCCTGTCCGATTTTTCGAATTAACAATAACTGTTATTATTTAAACAATTTCTAGAAATAAATGAAAATTTCGATCTTTTTTCTATAAATATTGTTATTTTCTCTGACGAATCAACTAAAAATGTCATACCAATGACTTCTTATTGTTATTGTCAACTATTTTGTTTTAAAATTAAATTTTTGTTTGAAAATTAATATTTTTGTGATAAAAATTAAACTGAAATCTTTTTTAGTTGAAAATTCGACTGTTGTTTTGATAATTTGTCTTTTGTTTTAAAAATTCATCTCTTTTCATAGAAATTTGATCTTTTTTGATTAAAAACGCAACTGTTTGGTGGAAAATTAATCTTCTTGTGGTTGAGTATTCAACTATTTTGTTTCAAAATTTGTCTCTTTTTGTTGAATTCGACTGTTTGTTATTCATAATTAAAATCTTTTTTCTTCAAACATTCATCTGTTTAGTTAAAAATGTAATAACTGTGTTAAGAACTAATTGTTTTGTAATTGAAAATTAATTTTTTAACTGAATACGTGACTATTCCATTTTCGGTTGAAAACTGAGTTTTTTAAACTGACAATTCAAGGTTCATCTCTTTGGTTAAAAATTCAACTACATTGTTGAAAATTTGTCTTTTTGTTGTTGTTTAAAATTCATTTTTTAACTTGAAACGTAACTTTTTCTTGTTTTCGGTGAAAATTGGTATTTTCTAAATGAAAATTCATATTTTTTAGTAGAAAATTAATCTTCTTGGATGGTTTTGTAAAAAATGTTTCTTTTGTTGAAAATTTGTCATTTTTTGTGTAGGTTGAACTACTTTGTTAAAAATTCATTTGGTTTTAGTTGCAGATTCATATTTTTTTATTGAAAATTAACCTTTTCCATTTTTGATTGAAAATTAATCTTTTTGAGTTGAAAAATCATGTATTTTGTTGAAAATTAAAGTATTTTCTTAGAAAGTAATATTTCTTGATCGAAAATTTAACTAATTTGTTAAAAATCTATTTTTTTGTTTGTTTCAGATTTATCTTTTTTTTATTGAAAATTAAGCTTTTCCATTTTTGATTAAAAATGGATCATTTTTAGTTGAAAATTCATGTATTTTTATGAAAATTCGTTTTTTTGGTTTGAGAATACTTCTTTGTCGGTAGAAAATGCAACTATTTGGTTACAAATTCATGTATTTAATTAAAATTTAATTGTTTTGGTGAAAATTCAAGTATTTTGTTGAAAATCAAACTTTTTTGGTCGATAATTCAACTTTTTTTTAAAATTCGTCTATGTGAACAGAACTTTCGTCCTTTTGGACTGAAAATTCATCTTTTTTTTGTTAAAGATTCGACTGTCTTCTAACAAATTTAATTATTCGGTTGAAAATGTAACTGCTTACGGTTGAAGTTTAATTTTTTTTTAGATTTTATCATTCGGTTGAAAATTCAACTTTATAAGTTGAATTCAACAATTTGGTTAAAAATACAACTATTTTGTTGGCAATTAAACTATTTTCTTGAAAAGTGATCTTTCTTGGTCGAAAATTCAACTGTTTTCTTAAAAATTCATATTATATTCAAAAGTTATCTTTTTTGGTTGAAATAAATTCGTAATTTTTAATTATTACCCTTAATTTGCTTAAATCCGTTTATAAAAGATTCTATGTTAAAAATGTTACCAGATTTAAATTCTGGCCGTTAAGTATTACTGGTCAGGGAAAATGAAGAATTGGTTCAGTAAAAAATTAGGAAAAAGTAACGAAATTTTGAAAATAAAGTTTTTCGGCCATCCTGTTTACCTCATTATGTAATAAAGACATATATTTTCACAAGAATCGCAACAAAATAAAAAAAAAAGGTTGTCCAAACTTGCGGAAAAAGTAGGGGCCAAGGGTCGAGAGTCTGTGGAAATGGCGAGGGGTCGTTAATTTCTCGATCAACTTTCTCCCCCATGCCCTACTGTGTACGTGAACCATAAAACCCATGCGTGCGCTTCCATAAACTGCGCAGTATTTATCTGCCAAAGATAAGGGAATTTTCCGGAACTAGGTCATTCGAAAAGGGCTAGAAACCACATTTAAAGTTAGGTCAATATAATCTAATGATCAGTTCTTCAAAACAATTAAAAAATTAATTTAATTTAATGAAAAAGACGAATTTTTAACAAAATAGTTGGATCCTCAACCAAAACAGATTCATTTTCAACCAAGCAGTTGCATTTTTAACAGAAAACGATGTGATTTCCACCGGAATAGATGAATTTAAAAATTAAAAAGTCCAATTTTCAGTAAGAGTTAAATTTTCTATTAGGAAAGTTTTTTTAGTCAATAAAGAAAAAAAATTATCCAAAATGTTCCATTTTTTTAGCCCAAGAGAGGAGGTTTCTACAAAACGTTTAAATTTTCGGTCAAATAATTGAGTTATCAATCAAAAAGATGAATTTTCGACCAAAAAGATTAATTTTCAACAAACAAGAAGTATTCTCAACAAAATACATACAGCTTTATCAAAATAGTTGAATTTTCAACCAATTTGGCCAATTTTCTACCAAATAGTTGAATTTAAAAAAAACATGTAATACTTGATATTTAAACAAAAAAGAATTTAATTTTGAATACAGAAATAGTTGAATTTAACTCAAAAATACTTGAATCGTCAACTAAAACAGATTAATTTTCAACCAAACAGTTGCATTTTTTTACCAAAAAATTGATTTCCTCCCAAAAAAGACAAATTTTTGACAAAATAAATAAATTTGCAATTAATCAGTTGAATTTTCAACCAAGTGGATTAATTTTCTATTAAAAAAGTGACATTTTTATTAAAATACAAGACTTTTTAACCAAATAGCTCAATTTCAATGTAAAGGTTTAATTTTCTAAAAAAAAATCGAATTTTCAACAAAATACATGAATTTTCAACCAAACAGTTAAATTTATGAACTTAAGAAGATCAATTTTTAACCCAATTGTCGAATTTTTAACATAACAGTTAAATTTTAACCAAAAATTTGAATTTTTAACCAAATAGTTAAATTTTTAGTTGAAAAGATTAATTTTTAACCAAAAAACGACTTTTCGAAAAAGTGGTTCAATTTTCAATCTAAGAAGCCTATTTTCAACTGAAATGAAGAATCTTTAACAAAAAAATGAATACTGAAAAAAGTAGTTCAACTTTCAACCAATGATTTCAATTTTCATAAAAATCTGTAATATTTAATATTTCAACCGAAAAAGATTTTAATATAAATAAAAAACACGTATAAAATTGTTAAAATTAGTTAAATTTCAACCTTCTCCATTTTTGATTGAAAATTTATCTTTTTGAGGTGAAAAATCATGTATTTTGTTGAAAATTATAAAGTATTTTTTTAAAAAGTAATCTGTTTTGATCGAAAATTCAACTGCTTTGTTAAAAATTCATTATTTTTTTTTGTTAAAATTCGTCTTCTTGGTTTAAGAATGCTTCTTTGTCAGTTGAGATTGTAACTATTTGGTTACAAATTCAACTATTTTTTTAAATTTAATTCCTTTGTTGAAAATTCAAGTATTTTGTTGTCCTTTTGGATTGAAAATTAATCTTTTTTTTGTTGAAGATTCGACTGTCTTCTAAAAGATTAAATTATTTGGTTGAAAATTCCACTTTGTAAGTTTAATTCAACAATTTGGTTAAAAATACAACTATTTTCTTGACAATTAAACTATTTTCTTAGAAATATATCTTTCCTGGTCGAAAATTCTACTGTTTTGTTGAAAATTCGTCCTATTATATTCAAAGTTCAATTCTCAACAGAAAAAAATGAATTTTTCAACTGAAATGATGAATCTTTAACCAAAAGATCGGATTCTGAATTAAGTAGTTCATCTTTCAACCAATGAGTTGAATTTTCATAAAAATATGTAATAGTTGATATTTTAAACGAAAAAGATTTTAATTTAAATCAAAATCATGTATAAAATTTTAAAAATTAGTTAAATTTCAACCAAGAGGATTAATTTTATCTAAAGAGATTTTTAAAAAAATATATGTATTGTCAACCAAATAATTGAATTTTCAACGAAAAAATATAAGTTTTGAACCAAAAATGGAATGGTTAAATTTTCAGTTAGAAAAATTAATTTTAAACCAGTAAAAAACAAATTAATTTAATTTATATTTTAGTCAATTTAGTTACATTTTCAAATAAAGTAGTCAATTTTTTAATAAAACGATGAATCTTCAACTAAAAAGTAAATTTTTAACAAAGTATTTCAACTTTCGACCAAATAGTTGAATTCCAAGTTTCTACCAAACTGATGAATTTTCGACAAAAGGTTAATTTCCAACAGAAACAGATTAATTTTCAATCCGAAATTTGCAGTTTTAACCAGAAAATTTGAAATTTCTACAAAAAAATATGAATTTTCGAAACAAACAAAAAAAAATCAATAAAATTATTGAATTTACAAGTCAAAAAGACAAATTTTAATGAAAAGAGTTGAATTTTTAACCAGAAAAGATGACTGTGAAGCTTGTGATAAATAAAAAGGAATTAAAATTGTTTAATTTACATTTCAAGCAAAACTAAATACCTATTGTTATTAACATATTTTATTTTCTGAGTTTATAAATTCTTAGTAAGACTTGGGGAATTGTTTATTCATTTATTATTATTTCGTAAATATAATAATAATTAATTTTAAATTTATTAATTTTGAATTGGACGCCTTGAAAATTTCTAAAACATTTAATACTGAACAATTTAAAAGACACCAAATTTTTATTTTACATTTGAAAAAATCCCATAAGTCGAAAAATCTTTATTTCAAGGCCTTCAAAATTGAACAGTGTCTCAAACTAAATTGTTCAAAATTGTATAATTCAAATCTTTCAAAGTTGTAAAGTTTTAGATTCAAAGCCTAATTGATCATTTGAAAGCGAACAGAATTGAGGCCATTGATAGAAAAAGGGCCCATAGGGTTATGGGAGTATAATAATGGTAGTATAATATCATATAATTATCATAATACCTCTAGATTATAGACTCGGACCCTTTTTTTCACCTATGCAATAATTATTTTAAATGACTTTAACTAAAGTTACTAAACACCTAATTTCAGATTAAGTATGAATTAACTAGAATTTATAGGTCTTCTGTAAGTCGAATTTTGAAAAAGAGACCCATCATGGAAAATTGGCGCGCGGCAGGTGTTCCTCTTAAATCGTCGAAAAAAAAGAAGGAAGGTCTTTCTAAAATGCAGGGGTACGTTAATTACCCCAGATTAGGGGAAATCCTCGAATAAAAACTTTTCCCTCGGACTATCTGAGTCCGAG
Source organism: Andricus grossulariae (assembly GCA_011634705.1). Classification (NCBI taxonomy): domain Eukaryota; kingdom Metazoa; phylum Arthropoda; class Insecta; order Hymenoptera; family Cynipidae; genus Andricus; species Andricus grossulariae. The sequence continues at coordinate 108,008,333 of JAABKJ010007545.1, read as the reverse complement.
CATTTGGCTTGCGAACTACACATGAGCGCGGATCGATCGTACGGTCCGAGTCACGCCGGAACCCTTAATTTTCTGCGCAACGTGAGGAAATTCCCTTACTACTATTCCCTTTTCGAAAATTCATTTTCTACTCGAAAATAATGCAGTTCAAAATGGTTTATAGTCCAGTCCATTTATGACACTAAAGTAACTTAAATTTAGGAAATTAGGTTACCGAAAAATAAATTCAGTAACTTTTATAGTAAGTTTAGAAAATTTTGATTAACATTCAGAAAAGGTATCTGAAAATTGCAAATAGTTTCCAAAAATTCCTAAATGGTGACAGAAATATAAGTTATCGTGAACGAAAGAAGTGCGAAGTTAGCAACTGCGCACTCCTCGCTTCTCGATAGCGTTCGAGGTGGACTTGTGGTCATGGGCGACAATGCACTACAAAAGCTTGTGTTGAATTATAACGATGCAGTAAACCTATTTTTTCCGATATTGAATTATTTCAAGCGTGAAAAGGATTCGAAGTTTGCACGAGAAGATGAAACTGAAATAGTTACAAGATACTGCGATCTGCCTCGTAAATGAACTTCTAAAAAGGTACATCAGGACCGCAAGTGACTAGCAGAGCTGCTTAAATTAATAATAATTAATCCAGGTTTCGATTGAATTGTGAGTCCGCTGTTTACGACAAATGACGCTAGCTAAAGGAAATTTAACTGAATTTGTTGTCGAAATTATTTTTTTTTATAGATATTTATTCTTTTTGCTATAAAATTCATTCGTTTGGTTGAAAATTTAACTATTTTGTTGAACATTTATTTTATTTGCTTAAAAACTTCTTTCTCTAAATGAAACTTAAACTATTCTATTTTTTGTTAAAAATAGACCTTTTTTTAGTTTAAAAATTATCTATTTTGTTGAAAATTTGTCTTTTTTGATAGAAAATTAACCTCTTTGGTTGAAAATTCAACTACTAGGTTGAAAATTTCATTTAAAATTAAAATATTTGGTTGAAAATGCATGTATTTTGTTAAACATTATTCTCTTTTTGTAGAAAATTAATCTGTTTGGTAGAAAATTCATCTTCTTCGTTGAAAATTCAACTATTTCGTTAAAAATTTATTTTTTTGATTGAAGATGCATAATTTTAGTTAAAACTTATTTTATTTATTTAAAAATTTAACAAATTTTGTTGAAACTTTGTTTTTTTTTCCTCGTTGAAAACTGCACTTTTTGGATGAAAATGTAGCCATTCCATTCTTGTTGGAAAATTGATCTTTTTCAGTTGTAATTTTACTTATTTTGTTAAAAACTTGTCTTTTTCAGTCGAAAATTCAATTTTTTTGGTAGAAAATGCATATTTTTGTGTTATCACTTCAACCTTTTTTCAAAAATTTGTCTTTATGACTTAGAAAATCAACATTTTGGATGAGATTTTTTTCTTTATTGATTGAAAAATCTTTCCTGGTTGAAAATTCAACTATTTTGGTAAAAATTCATATATGTTTGGTACTTCACTTTTTATTGAGAAATTATTTTTTTACATCCAAGATTCATCAGTTAGGTTGAAAATTTAACTATTTTTTTGAAAATTTATCTTTTTTTGGTAGAAAATTCAACGAGTAGGTTGAAAATTTAATTGAAAATTAAAATATTTGGTTCAAAATTCATATATTTTGTTAACAATTATTCTCTTTTTGTAGAAAATTAATCTGTTTGGTAGAAAATTCATCTTCTGGGTTGAAAATTCAACTATTTGATTAAAAATTTATTTTTTTGATTGAAGATGCATAATGTTAGTTAAAGCTCAATTTCTTTAGTTAAAAATTTAAACAATTTTTTTGAAAATTCGTTGTTTTTTCTTGTTGAAAACTGAACTTTTGCGATAAAAATGTAGCCATTCTATTTTTGTTGGGAAATTGATCTTTTTCAGTTGTAATTTCACCTATTTTGTTAAAAACTTGTCTTTTTTAGTCGAAAATGTGATTTTTTCTGTAGAAAATGCATATTTTTGTGTTATAAATTCAACTTTTTTTCAAAAATTTGTCTTTATGACTTAGAAAGTCAACATTTTGGATGAGATTTTAATCTTTATTGATTGAAAAATCTTTCTTGTTTGAAAATTCAACTATGTTCGTAAAAATTCATATTTGTTTGGTACTTCACTTTTTGTTGAGAAATTATTTTTTTAAATCAAAGATTCATCAGTTAGGTTGAAAATTTAACTATTTTGTTGAAAATTTGTCTTTTTTGGTAGAAAATTCAATTACTAGGTTGAAAATTTCATTTAAAATTAAAATATTTGGTTGAAAATTTATGTATTTTGTTAAAAAATATTTTCTTTTTGTAGAAAATTAATCTGTTTGGTAGAAAATTCATCTTCTGTGTTGAAAATTCAACTCTTTGGTTAAAAATTTATTTTTTTGATCGAAGATGCATAATTTTAGTTGAAACTTATTTTCTTTATTTCAAAATTTAATACATTTTTTTTGAAAATTCGTTTTTTGTCTCGTTGAAAACTGAACTTTTTCGATAAAAATGCAGCCATTCCATTTTTGTTGGAAACTTGAACTTTTTCAGTTGTAATTTCACTTATTTGGTTTAAAAGTTGTATTTTTAATCGAAAATTCAATTGTTTTTGTAGAAAATACATATTTTTGTGTTATAATTTCAACTTTTTTTCAAAAATTTCTCTTTATGACTTAGAAAGTCAAAATTTTCCGCTGATTATAAGACAATTTTCGTTTATTTCCAGGGGGGATTTTCACTGACTTTCAGTGGATCTTCCCCTGATTAAAGTCAATTTTCATTTATTTCCAGTTGATTTTGATCGATTCCCAGTGGATTTTCACTGATTCTCAGATAATTTTTACTGATTCCCAGTGGTTTTTTACTTATTCCCAGATAATGTTCTCATATACCCAGTTGATTTTCATTACTTCTCAGCGGATTTACGGTCCTGATTGTCAGAAGATTTTAGCTGTTTTTCAATGGGGTTTTCACTGATTGAAGTCAATTTTGACTTACTTCCAGTTGATTTTGACGGATTACCAGTGGATTGGACCCTGATTTCTAGAAAATTAAAATTTTTTTCGTGGATTTTCACTTATTTTCCTTTTTATTTTGACCTGTATCCAACGGATTTTCACTGCTTGCCAGTAAATTTCCGGTGTAATTTTCAATACATTTAAACTCTTTTCCTATGAATTTTCCTCTGATTAACAGACAATTTTTTCATTTATTTTCATTGGATTCTTATTGATTTCCAATGGATTGTGCTATATTTCCAGTGGATTGTCCCCGGATTTCGAGACGATTTTCATTTATTTAGAGTGGATTTTGACTGATTCCCAGTTAAATTGATTTTCATTAATCTCCAGGGAATTTTCACTGATTCACAGTGATTTGTATCCTTATTCTTAGATCATTTTAGCTGTTTTTTAATGGATTTTTCCCTGATTACCAGACAATATTAATTTATTCCCAGTGGATTGGCCCCTGATTTCCAGACAATTTTTATTTACTTTTATTGAATTTCCTTTTTTTTATGTTGTAGTTTGATCGGTACCCAGAGGACTTTAACTACTTTCCAGTCGATTTCTGGTGCTGATTTGTACATTTGAACTGTTTTCCAATGAATTTTCCTCTGATAACCAGAAAATTCTCATTTAATCACAGTGGATTTTTATTAATTTCAAATGGATTTTTATTATTACCCAGTGGATTTTCCCCTGATTATAAGACAATTTTCATCTATTTAAAGTGGATTCCGACTGATTCCCAGTTGATTTTTACTAATTTTCAGAGAATTTTCACTGATTCCAAGCGGATTTTCCACTTCCTTCCAGATAATTTTCACTTATTCCAGGTGTATTTTTACTACTCTCCAATGGATTTATCTCTGATTTCCATAGCGAATCTTCATTTATTTGTAAAGAATTTTCAGTGATTTCCAGTGGATTTTCAACTTCTTCTCCAGATAATTTTCACTTAATAACAGTGGATTTTCACTGCTTCTCAGCCGATGTAAGGTGCTGATTTTCAGAGGATTTAAAATGCATCCCAAAATAGATTTTCTCTTGATTAACTGACAATTTTAATCTATTTTCAGTGAATTTTCACTGATTTCTACTGAATTTTCAACTTTTTCCCCGTAGACTTTTGGTCCTAATGACAAGAGGTTTCAACTGTTTTCCCTATATTTTATATCAGACAATTTTCACTTATTTCTAGTGAATTTTCATTGATTTCCAGTGGATTTTCTTCTTACTCCTAGGCAATTTTCACTTATTGTTAGTGGATTTTTTTTTTAGTTTAATGTCCGATGCTGATTGATAGAGGATATGAACTGTTTTCCAATGAATTTTCTCCTGATTACCAGGGAATTTTGAGATATTTCCAGTGGATTTTCACTGATTCCAAGTTAATTTTACACTTATTCCCAGTGGATTTTCATTGATTCCTAGCGAATTTTCCCCCGATTACCAAACAATTTTTTTTTCTTTCAAATGGATTTTTATACATTCCCAGTTTATTGTCACTGGCTTCCAAAGATTTTTTACTGATTCCTAGCGAATTTTCAGTGACTCATAGAGAAATTGTACTGATTCCCATTGGAGTTTCCTTAATTCGCAGTGGATTTTCCACTAATTTCCAGACAATTTCCACTGATTTTCAGAGAATTGTTACTGATTCCCAGTGGATTTTCCACTTATTCCCAGATAATTTGCACTTATTCCCAGTGGATTTTCACTGATTTCTAGCGAGTTTTGCTATTATTACCAAACAATTTTCATTTATATCAAATGGATTTTTACAGATTTCCAGTTGATTTTAACTGAGTTCCAGAGATTTTTTACTGATTCCCATCGGATTTTCAGTAACTCCTAGAGAAATTTTATTGATTCCCATTGGAGTTTCATTAATTCGCAGTGGATTTTCCACTAATTTCCAGACAATTATCACTGATTTTCAGAGAATTGTTACGGATTCCCAGTGGATTTTCCACTTATCCCCAGATAATTTGCATCTATTCCCAGTGGATTTTCATTGATTCTTAGCGAGTTTTCCCCTGATGACCAAAAAATTTTCATTTATATCAAATGGATTTTTGCAGATTTCCAGTTCATTTTTACTGATTTCCAGAGATTTTTTTACTGATTCCTAGCGAATTTTCAGTGACTCCCAGAGAAATTTTACTGATTCCCAGTGAATTTCCACTTATTCCTAGATAATTTGCACTTATTCCCAGTGGATTTTCACTGATTCCTAGCGAATTTCCCCCCGATAACCAAAAAATTTTATTTATTTCAAATGGATTTTTACAGATTCCTAGTTGATTTTCACTGATTTCCAGAGATTTTTTACTGATTCCCAGCAGATTTTCAGTGACTCCCAGAGAAATTTTATTAATTCCCAGTGGAGTAGTATTAATTTGCAGTGCATTTTCCACTAACTTCCAGACAATTTTCACTTATTTCCAGTGTTCAATGGATTCTTTCAATGGATTATAGATGCTGATTGACAGGATTTGAACTGCTTTCCAATGGATTTTTCTCTAACTACGAGACAATTTTCTTATATTTCTAGTGGATTTTCACCGATTCACAGTAGATTCCCAGTCAATACTCATTTCCAGTGAATTTTCACTAATTCGCTGAGCATTTTGAGTCGATACTCTACTGATTCTCAGAGAATTCTCACTGAATCTCAGTGAAATTTCATCCATCGAAATGTAGAATTAAACTATAATCGAATAAATTAACATTCCCCAGTCATTATTAGAAGGTTCTTCATAAAATATATACTAAGAGAACATAATTTCCCCTTTTTGGCATTCAACCACAAAACGGCACCAAACGTGCTTAAATTACTGCCTATTACCACATGCCGAGAGAGTTCCAGCTACGTATTCTAACGTCAGTCCTATCACCTACAATGGCAGCAGCAGGACGTGTCCTGGGGTCATTCCGCGACTCTCGCAAGACATCCGGTCGATATCTGGCCGCGTTACGAACGATCTCGTTCCATTCGCGAGTAGAAGAGGCCAAGAAGCGAACTGTGAAGCGGCGATATCCTGAAAGGAAGATTCTTTGTTCGAGACAGCGAGTAAGCTGCTTTCGAGCCAAAGACGACGAGGACGCCCGTAGGTTGGACTCGGAGCGCTCCTAATTGACGGCTCTCGCGAATTTTTTCTTAACTGACCGCGAAGCCAGAAGCCTCCTCATCCTCTCTCCACATACTCCTCGTCTTCCCTCGTTTTATCACCCTCTTTCTTTCGCTTTTAATCTCTCTTTCTCTTTTTATCTAACATGACCGCATCCATATGAAAGCGCCAATAGATTAATCATCGTGTTGAAAATTCTACTGTCTTCTAAACAATTTGTCATTTTGGCTTGAAAATTCAACTATTTGGTTTTTGGTTGAAGTTGAATCCTCTTTTTTATTGAAAATTCAACATTTCGGTTGTAGATTCATCTTTATAAGTTGAGCATTCAACTGTTTTATTTCAAATTCATTTCTTTCTTGGAAGATTTATCGTTTTTGGTAGAATTCAGCCATTTTTTATTTGAAATGAAAATATTTTTTGGTTGAAATATCAACTATTACATTTTTTGTCGATAATTCATCTCATTCGATCCTCCTTCGTTTTATCTTTCTCTTTGTTTCGCTTTTAATCTCTCTTTCTCGTTGCCTCTTTTTATCTTACATGACCGAATCCATATCAAATCGATTGAAGATTCATATTTTTTTGGTAGAAAAGTTATCTTTCTTGGTCGAAAATGAACTTCTTTGTGAAAAATTCCACTGACTTTGAAAGAATTCGTCTCTTTGGCTTGGAAATTGAACTATTTGGCTTGTGCTTAAAGTTTAATCTTTTTTTTTTGGTGAAAATTCGACCATGTGGTTGGAAATTCAACTTTTTTGTTCAACATTCGTCCTTTTTTAATAGAAAATTCATTATTTTGGATTGAAAATTCATATTTCTTGGTTGAAAATTGAACTAAATTATTAAAAATTCAGTTTTTATTTGAAAATTCATCGTTTTGGGTAGAATTCAACCATTTTTTATTTGAAATAAAAAAATTTTCTGGTTGAAATATCAACTATTACATTTTTCGTCTATAATTCATCTCATTGGATCACTCCGCATCCTCCCCATCATCCTTCATTTTATCCTTCTCTTTTTGTGGCTTTTAAACTCTCTTTCTCTTTTTATCTTACATGATCGTGCCTCTGCCTAGTTTTTCGAAATCCGCAAATAGAACTGTTTTGGATAGAAAATTCGTCTTTTTGGATTGAAATTTCATCTTTTCTTGGTAAAAACGTTATCTTTCTTGGTCAAAAATGAGCTATTTTGTTGAAAATTCAACTTTTCTGGTTGAAAATTCTACTCTCTACCAAACAATTTGTCTTTTATGTAGAAAACGTTTGAAATCGATTAATTTCAAATTCAATTACAGTCTTCACATTCTTTCTCCTATTCCGTTTTTTCCCATCTTTTTAAAGAATTTCTATTTTTTTCTCTGTTACCAAACATCTTCGCTTTTTCGTTTATAAATGCAAATTGAAATAATAAAACCTAAGAAGATAATCAAATTATTTTTGGTTAAAACTTCATCCTCTTCGGTTCAAAATTCGACTCTTTGGTTGAAAATTTAATCGTTTTGTTGAAAATTCAACTGTTTTGTTAAAAAATCATCTCTTTTATTGAAAATTAAACAGTTTTGTTGAAAATTCCCCTTTTTGGATAGAATATTCATTCTTTTGGATTGGAAATTCCTTTTTTATGGTTGAAAAGTCATCTTTTTGGTTGCGAAATTCATCTTTCTTGGTTAAAAATGAATTATTTGTTGAAAATTCCACTTTCCAGGCTGACAATTCAACTGCCTTCTAAAAAAATCGTCTTTTTTCTTGAATATTCAACTATTTTGTTGAAAACTCATTTTTTTTTTACTTGAAAATTCAAATATTCGGTTAATGTGTAATCTTTTTTGTTTCCATATTGGATCAGTTGGTTAAAAATTCAACTATTACGTTAAAAAGTAATTTTTGTTGTTGTTGAGAATCAAATTTTTTTGTTATCATTCGCCTTTTTGGATAGAAATTCCATCCTTTTGAATTAATATTATATTATATTTTATATATATATACTATTATTATTATTGGATTATTATTTTTTTTTGTTAAAAATTCATCTTTTCATTCAACAATTCGACTTTTTAACTTCTCCTTTTGTATTGAAACTTCGTCTTTTTGTTGTTGTTAAAAAGTGATCTACATCGTTAAAAATTAATTTTTTGGTGGAATACTCATCGTTTTTGATTACATTCAACCTTTTTTACTTGAAATTAAAATCTTTTCTGGTAGAAATATCAACTATTACATTTTTCGTCGAAAATTCATCTGAATGGATTTAAAACGTTGGTTCAAAATTGAACTACTTGGTCAAAAATTCGTTGTTTTTTTCTGAAGATTCAACTCTTTCATTAGAAAATCTAATGAATTTCTTTAAAAACCTCGTTTTTTTGGGGTTCTAAATTAGTTCCTGAACTTAAAATTCAACTGCTTATTATTTTAAATTGAAATATTTTGTCCTCTGAAATATCATCTATTACATTTTTCGTTTAGAATTCATCTTTTCTAGATGAAAATTCATATACTTGGTTGAAAGCTTTACTGCTTTATTATAAATTCATTTTTTAGTTTTAGATTCATCATTTTAGTTGAAAATTCATCTCTTTCGTTTAAAATGAACTATTTTGATGAAAATTCGTTGTTTCTTTAATTAATCTTTTTAGTTCGAAATGCAAATTTGGTCGAAAATTAATCAATTTTTGTTGAGGATTCAACTGTTTTGTTGAAAATTAGTATTTTTTGGTTAAATTTTACTGTTCTTGATTCAAAATTAACATCTTCTCTGGTTGAAATATCAACTATTATATATATATAGTTGAGAATTTATATTTTTTTGTTGAAAATGGAACTACTTGGTTGAAGCTTGAACTACTTGCTTAAAAATAATTTTTTGGTTTTAGATTCATCTCTTCGGTTTAAAATTTAATTATTTTGTTGAACATCTGTTGCTTTTTTTTGGTTGAAAATTAATTTTTGTTTGTAGAAAATTCATTTTTTTAGAAATTTTATCTTTTCGTTTAAAAATGCAAATGTTTGATTAAAAATTAATATATTTTTGGTCGAGGATTGAACTATTTTGTTGAAAATTTGTCTATTTTGATTAAATTCAACTGTTTTTGAGTGAAAATTAATTTTTTGGACTGAAATTTAACTATTCCATTTTTGGTTAATTGAAAATTCAACTTTTTGGTTAAAATATCATTTAGTTTGTTGAAAAATTGTATTTTTTATAGAAAATTATTGTTTTTGGTAGAACAATCATCTATTAGGGTTCAAAATGCACCTGTTTGATTGAAAATTAATCTGTTTTGCTTGAGGATTCAACTATTTTGTTGAAAATTAGTCTTTTTTAGTTGAATTTTACTATTCTTGATTCAAAATTAGCATAATTTTTGGTTAAAATATCAACTATTACATTTTTCATTGAGAAATCATCTTTTTTGGTTAAAAATGGCAAGTGCTTGATTGAAGGTTGAACTACTTTATACATTTTTTAATTTTTTTTTTCAAAATTCATCTCTGGTTTAAAATTGAACTATTTTATTGAAAATCCGTCGTTTTTGGTTGAATTAAATTTATTTTATTTTAAATAATTTTTTTTAAATTTCAAATATCACATTTTTCGTTGAGAATTCAATGCTTTTGATTGAATATTCAAATATTTGGTAGAAAACTAATCTCTTTCTTGGTTAAAAAAGAACGTTATCGTTGAAAATTCAACTTTTCGGGTAGAAGATTGAACGGCCTTCTAAATAATTGATCTTTTTGTTTAAAAAATTCAACTGTTTTATTGAAAATTCAATATATTTCGACTGCAAATAATAGCAGTTTAGGTTTCATACGGAATTTAATATGGTACCTATACATTAATTTTATTTTAAAGAATTTATTCCCCTATTTTCGTAAAAAAAAAACCTATTTCCCCTGTTTTGAGATGATTTTGGGCCGTGAAGTCTGATACCAGTAACAAGAATCTATAACCATAATTTGATCGAAAAAATAGGAATCCTCTCTTTTAGACTCTAGGGAGGAAAATACCCAACTTTTGAAGAATTTTTTTTCGTGATGATCAGACAGCCCGGTTTCATGTGGAATCGGTCTTTGCTCCTTTTATCTGTTTTTTTGTCTCTGTCTTTCGCGAGAGGGACTGAAGGCCGAGTATTGGACCCCGTGTAGGTGACTCGTATGCAAAAGAGAAAGAAAGAATGAAAGAACGAGATGCCTACAGCCGCATTAACGCGTCGGCATTCGCGGTTTCCCCCTTTTAGCCCCCTAAAAATGGGGGGGGGGGGAGGTTCGCTCTTTCCCAATCACCAATGTCTTGGGGCCACCGGCCCCTTACCTTACCAGTTATCTTACGTTACCTATATATACCTTCTTACTTCCCCTGGTACTCTTCAGTCTCTTCACAGTCGAAAAGTCTCCAGGTTTCTTCAATTTTACCTTTTTTTTACTTTTATCTTTTCAAATCTCATATATAATATATAACATAAGCCTTTATGAATGAACTATTTTTATTGTTTATTATTGAAGAGTAAGGACAATATTTTTTATAATTTTTTATCACAAATACCAATTTCCGACGAAAAATATTTTCCTAACCTATTATTGCACAAATATTGTAAATATTGATTGAAGTCTAATAGTTTTTTAATTATAAATAGTAATTTTGGATGAAAAACACCTAAATAACCAATGGTGTAGGTATGGGCCATCCAAAAACTACGTTACCAATTTTTGGCTTTCTTGACCTCCCCTCACCCGAAACTAACGTAGCCGTTGGTTAAAGACGGATTTTACGTTTATAAATTCTTTTAAATAAAATTAATCACGGAGAAAATGGAAGATCAGTTGATACATCTAGATGTGCAGACGGACTACATTGCAGAGTCAACTATAGGACAGTCCTTGAAGATGGCTAAAGCGACTATCTCTAGAAGGTTAAAACAAGAGGTTCAAATCGATCATCTGAGAGTCTCGACTTGGTGTCATCTCGAACGGTCGACTCAAGCGTCATAGAGAGTCGAACCGATCATCACAGAGGGCGGACTGATTTCAAGGAATTTTCCAGGTTTTTTCCAGGTAGAGAAAAATTCAAGGATTTTTCCAGGTTTTCAAGGATTTCCAGGACACTAGACACCCTGTATAAAGACAATTATAACTCTACAAAATGTAAAGAAGAAAAAGATTTAAGAAACAGGTATTACTTTTTATTTTTCGATATTATTTGCATTTATATAATAATCGAAACTTATTCTAAAATACCTAATTAATTATAATATTGCAGCTTCCTTTATATAAATAAAATTAAATCTAAGTTTTTTAAATGCAAGTATAATCGCTTTATTAACTTCAACTGGCGATTCATCTGTAAGAAAAAATTATTGTAATCTTTTCTCGATCCTAAATTCTATTTAAATACGACGAAGTATACAATTTTAATTTCTGACGCATCTATAACATACAAATAAGAACCATAGAAGAATCATTTTCTCAGTGTAGAAAAAAAAGTCAAAATCCACTCAGTTTCAGTCTTAAAAAAACTTAACAGGTAGGTTTGGCGTAGAAATATATTTATATTACAACTCTATTTGTACGTGATATACTGGCCAAGCAATTAAAACGCATTGTAAATTTTTTGTTCTTAACTTTCATGCTCACACCTTCCAAATTTCTTTGAATAGAAAAACTTTTTTTGTTTTTTTAGAAAAAAAATTATATTTATAGGTTCCCACAAAACCCCCATAAGTGAAAAATTGGGTCGAAATGAAAAGCGAAAGAAACTTAAAAATTTCAGAAAAAAACAACACATTTCTATCATTGTTCTAAGAGAAGATGATAAATTGTTTGAACAAATACTTTATTAACTTAAATTAATTATTACCTCACTCGAACTAAATGGTTGACAAAAAGTTGAAAATTTAAGAAAAACTGCACTTTTCTACTATTACTCCAAGAGAATATAGTTATTGACAATAATAATTTGTTCAAAAATTATGTTTATGACCTGTTATTAATTATTACCACGCTCTTAGTAGGAGAAAAGTTGAAAAAGGTTGAAAATTTCAGGACAAAATCGCAATTTTCTTGCGTTACTCTGACAGAAGGTAGTCATAAACAATAATAAATTCTTTAAACAATTATTTTTGTTAACTTTAATTAAGAGTTCGCTATAAATGAAAAGTTGAAAAATTATAAAAAAACGCGACTTTCTACCTATATTCTAAGAGAAAATTGCCATAGACAATAAAATATTGTTTAAACAATTCGTTTTGTTAACTTTGATTAATTATTACCTCATTCTAAAATAAGAGTTGAAAAAAGTTGTACATTTTGGAAAAAAACCGCAACTTTCTAGCATTATTCTAAGAGAAAGTTATAAATATTAATAAATTGTTTGAACAATTATATTTGTTAACTCGCATTAATTATTAGTTCACTGTGATTGGAAAATCGAAAAAAGGTTGCAAATTTCAGAAAAAACGCGACTTTCTACCTCTATTCTAAGATAAAATTGCTATAAACAATGGATTATTTAAACAATTCGTTTTGTTAACTTTAATTAATTATCAGTTCACTCTAAGTGAACACTTGAATAAAAGTTGGAAATTTCAGAAAAAACAGCAATTTTCTAGCATTACTGTAGGAGAAGATATTCATAAACAATAATACATTGTTTAAACATTTTTTTGTTTTTTAATCAAGCATTTCCTCGCTCTAAATGAAAAGTTGAAAACAAGTTGAAAATTTCAGAAAAAATCGCGACTTTCTACTACTATTCTAAGATAAAATTTCTATAAACATTAATACATTATTTTAAAACATTATTTAAAAAACTAATTATCATTAAAAAATAATATTTTATGTACCAGAAACAATTGTTACTAAAATAAATAGCAAAAAATCATAAGCGCCAAAAACAGGCCAAAACCCAAATTGTCACTGATGGGGTTTTTTTTGAGACTTTATAAAACAGACTTATGGGAATGAAATTCAAAAAGTAATTTTTCATTTGCATCCTATGGCTAATTGTCTTCTTTTCTTATAGAAAATACGTGTTAAACTTAATGGGGTTTTCAGAACCTCTAAATATCAATTTTTTTCTGAACAAAAAAAAAATGGTTATTTTTTTTTTTTTAATTTTGGGAGTGAGCATGATAATTATTTTTAAAAAATTGGACCACCCTACTGTAGACAGATTATAAACACCTCTAGCGATAGAGAAAGATGGTTCTGACATAATTTATTCTATATCTGAAACAAGTATCGATTTTTATTCAAAAAAGCCTTTGGTTCGACAAATTGGGATTTGAATTTCCCGCCAGATATCAGCAACTCGATAACTATACTCGTCAAATTGCCGCGAAAATTCAAATTCGATAAATGAAAAATCGCTTTTTTTTATACAAAATAATAAATGTTCATCCTTTATTCGTAAAACAAAGAAAAAGTCTAACTTATTCAGTTTGAACAGACAAAAATTAATATTTTAGGTACTGGTCAACTTTACCTACGTACTTCTGAATGTTACAAATATAATAATATTGTCTACTGAAAGAACATTTCAATCGGTTGTCAATTTTTTATTTTTTTTTGCCGAGAACTATCAACCTGAAATATAACCTTAATTTGAGGAAAACATTTTTAATTTAATATTCCGTAACAAAAATCATTAAATTGGTTTATTTGTTTATAAAATTTGTATGTTGAAAATGCTGTGTTTTGTAAATTTGTTTAATCATGAATAGGCTAAAAAGTACAAAAAATATCACTTCATGCGTTTGTTAAGAACTTAACGTTCTTCAGTTAAAAAAAAATTCAAATTGGATAAATTAAGTCTCTTTTTTTAGACCAAATAATAATAATAAAAGTTTACACTGGAGTCATAAAACTATCAAAATGATGAAAATTTTTATCATAAATTTAAGGTTATATTTCCTTATTTATATAAACATTTGTGTGACATCTGGAAGTTTTCGTTGTAAAAAATAGAAAAATATTGAGAACTTATTGCAACATTCTTTCAGTAGACAATAATGTTATTTTTGTTACATTTAGAACTACAGAAAACCAGTACCTCAAATATTATTTTTCTTTCATTTCAAACTGAATAAATTAGAGTTTTACTTTATTTTATGAATAAACTATGAACTTTTGTTAATAATTTCTACGAAAAACAAACCATTTTTCATTCATCCAATTTGAATTTTCGCGGTAGTTTGACAGCAGGCGCCGCCTAGCGGGTAGTATCTGGCGGGAAATTCAAACCTCAAGATCGTCTTTTTTATTTTAAGTAACTCTAGCATTAGTTTGTTTAAATGCAAAATCTAAATTGGTAAATATTATAACGTGTGCGCCACGAATGCCTCAATTTTACTCATTAACAATATTTGCTTCAGTAATCACGACAAAGTTCTTGAAAATTCCTTGGAATTTTTAAAAATACCAAAAAATCTTTCAAATTCCAACAAAATATTGAAATGTAATGAAAATTCTTTCAAATTTTTAAAAATACCCTAAGATATTTCAAAATAGAATCTTTTGAAAGTTTCAAATTTTTTATGTAACTCAAAATCTTCGAAATACTGAATACCTTTAAATTATTCAAATCTATTGAAAATTCGTAGGATTCTTTTAAAATATTCTGAAACCGGACCTAAAATATAATTCTTTTTTTGAAACTGAATGATTTACACTTTTACTTTGTATTATAAATAACCTATAACAATTTATTATTAATTTGTACAAACAAAACAATGTTTACCTTATCAAATTTGAATTTTCGCGGAACTTCGTCTAGAGCAGGTAGCGCTAGCTAGCAACAAGTATTTGGCGGGAAATTCAAATCACAAGATCGTCTTTTTTAACTAACTCGAGCATTATTTTTTTCAAATGGAAAATGCAAACTAGAGAATTTCATAGCATGTGCGTGCCAAATAACTCAAATTTTCTAAAGAACGATTACTGCTTCTTTGATCGCGAAAAGCAAATTTTATTTCTACAAAATACTTCTATAAAAATTGGAATTGTTCGTTCATACAATTTGAATTTTCGCGGAACTTTTACTAGAGCGCTACCTAGCGACTTGTATCTGGCGGGAAATTCAAATATCAAGATCCTCTTTTTCAATTTTGAGCCAGATTCACTTCTGTAATCGCGACAATAAAATTCAAAACGTCGAATCTAAACATAATGTATCTTGTCACATGGAAACATTCCTTTAATATATATTTGTTATATTTGCAACATTCAGAACTATGCAATACAAAACTGACCAGTACGTAAAATATTAATTCTTTTCTATTCAAGCTGAATGACTTACACTCTTGCTTTGTTCAATGAACTAACTATAAACTTTCATTATTAATTTCTATAAAAAAAGAGATTTTTTACGTATACAATTTGAATTTTCGCGGAATTTTGACTAGAGCGCCACCTAGAGGCAAGTACCTGGCAGGAAATTCAAATCTCAAGATCCTCTTAATCGCGACAAGAAAATTCTGATACAGAAGATTAAGTTGGATCGAAGGCGAATTCTATATCAAATCGTTATTTTAGTAGAAAATAATATTATATTTGCAAAATTCAGAACTACGAAAGAAAAATTAACCAGTAAGTTAGATATTGCATTTTTTCTTTTAAAAATGATTGACTTGCACTCGTACTTCATTTAATGAATAAACTATAAACTTTTAAGAATTAATTCCTATAGAAAAAGTAATTTTTTATGTATACAATTTGAATTTTCGCGGAACTTTGACTAGAGCGCTACCTAGAGGCTAGTATCTGGCGGGAAATTCAAATCTCATGAGCCTCTTTTTCAATTTTAAGTAAGATTTGCTTCTGTAATCACGAAACTAAAATTATAAAAGGGAAAATTAAGTAGGATCGAAAGCGAATCCGATATCAGCACGTCGAAATTGAACATTATTAACTTCGTCACATCCGATGGACGTATTAGAGTGAATACTTAGAGGATTTTCCGACATTGATTCTACAAAATCGTCAATCTGGAGAACAGATTGCTTGAAGGATGACCTTTGAACCTGGGAATCTAGGGGCATTAGTTTGCCCGATACTGGTCCGGATCCCGGTCCCGTTCCCGATGATGTGGGCCTTCTTTGGAGCGAGGTCAATTCTAGGAGGTCGGTGGCGGTGGCGTGGGCCGATCTGAGATGACGACGCAGGTTGCTGTTGTTGCTGTAGACGCGAGTGCAGATCGGACAGACTCGGGGTGAGTCCCAAGTGCCATTTCCTGGATCCCCGGGTCCGGTCAAGGACCCCGAGGTTGGCCCAAATCCGACCATGGATCCCGATCCCGATCCTGATCCTGACTCTGCTCCTGCGACCACGGCGTCGGCTGCAACACACCACCGGACCAAGTCTCAATTAGTCCCATCGCCGTCGTCATCCAAATCGTACGTTACAACCACCGCCAACGTCCATCTCTATCCTGCTTATTTATAGCCATCACACATTTAATATTTACATCATCAATACCAACTGTCATTATTTTAATCGGGCCATCCAAACTCCCTACTAGGATCGTCCAAAAAATTTACTTTCGATTTTTGGTTATCGATGCCCCAGTGCTCCCATATTTGGCTTCCCAACCGCACTACGCATGCGTCGCACCAGCAGCCTCATTGGACGTTGATCGCGCGCTTATTTTAAATGATTAAATATGTAAATCAATTTTTCACAATATATAATAATCATAAAGTAAAAAACAATATTATGAATGATTTAAATTTTACGTTGGTGAAAAAAGGTATTCCTTCCTTTGGATTTAAAATTATTAATTTATTTGTAAGGAGTACAATCAAATAATTATTTCACCTTGCACTCTAAAAAAACTATTTTGTGATCTGAAAATTAACTGTTATTATTTCGACAATGATGATTTATTATGAAAAAATGATTTACACATTTAATAGTTTCAAAAAAGCGCGCCATTTACAGCCAATGAGACTGTAGATGCCACGCATGCGCAGTGCAGTTGGGGAGCCGAATTGGGAGCACTGCGATGCCTTCCCTAATTTCTTTGTTTTCCGGAAAAAGGAATTCCCTCTTTTTTCAAATTGGTCAATATTGACCCGGTCTATCAATATTAATATGGGATTTTTGAAAAAGTCGAAAAAAGTACTTGTTATTAACTTCTTTTAAATAAAAGTTTGGTCACTTCTTAAGGTGCTTTAAGCAAGTCGGTTTTCAGAATAATATAAAATACGGCTACAAGGATGAATTTTTTTATGTAATATTTTTATCACATAATCTAAAGGCTTATAATTGTTCATGAATAGAGCCCTTTTTTCAAAAAATGGTCCTGTTTTTTTTTTTCTGTTGAAAATATGCTGAATTTTCTGCGCCTGTAAACCGGCGAAGCACCACTGGGAGTGTACCCATGGTGAATCAAAAACAGGCGATCAAGATTTCAAAGTGCGTTTCAACTGACAAAAAAAACAATAACAAGACCATTTTTCGAAAAAAGGGCTCTAGTCATGCACATGTATAAGCCTTCAGATTATGTGGTAAAAATATTACATCAAACAATACATCCTTGTAGCCGGATTTTGTATTATTCTAAAAACCGAGTCGTTCGAATCACCTTAAGGAATGTTCAAGGAATAATTTCCACTGAATACATTTTTTATTTTTAATCTTTCAACCCCCTTGTATTCGGTTCAGAAAATGACCCAAAAAATGCAAAATAGCAGTTTTATATCCAATTAATGCTGAAGACGGGATTTTTTTAATTCATTTTTTCAACATGAATTATGTTTATTCAATAACTGACAAGTTTTCAAGTATATTTTAACTAATTTTTAATTGTTTAAGCCATTTTTTCAAAGAAAATCGTGAAAAGTTAGTATTTTCCGAGATAAATTATATAGTTGATAAATTTCAAAAATAATATTTTTTGTTTAAACATACTTTGCAATTGTTTAAACAATTTTTATTTTATCCATCAAATCGTGAAAAGTTAGTATTTTCTGGAATTAATGACAAAATTAGCGAATGTTAAAAATACCATTGTTTTAGAATATTTGGCAATTATTTAAACAATTATTTGTTTTAACAATCGGTTTGCCCTTTGAATCGTGAATATTTATTATTTTCTTGAAATAGTGACGGTGTTAATGAATGTTCAGAGTGATATTTTTTGTGAAAAACAGTTTGTAATTATTTGAACAATTAATATCACTTGCTACTTTTCATAGGAAAGACGGAGAAAATTCTAGTTTTTTCTAACCTGTTATACTATGTCGCCTATTATTCATTATTTTATTATCTCAACAAAATCGATCTAAAGAATGACAATCCATAATTTTTATACAAATTTTTTTTCAAATGATCACTGTTTCAAAAATTAAGTTATAAGTTCCAAAATAAAAATTGTTTATGCAAAAGAAAAATTGTTTTTATATTTGAAAACTGTCTTTCACCAAAAATATCGTTTTTAACAGTCATTAAATGCGTAATTAATTCCATAAAATAATAACTTTTTACGGTTTGCAGGAGAAAAATTGTTTAAACAAATGAAAATTGTTTATATAATTACCAAGTATGCTAAGAAGAAATAATACTCTTGAAATTCATAGACGGTACAAATAATAATTGTTAAAAAATATGTAAAATTAGTTAAATACTTGTAAACTTGTCACTTATCGAATAAAAATAATTCATGTTGAATAAATTCTAAAAAATACCGTTTTTAGTAGGAATTTTGCATAAAACTATTTTGCATTTTTTGGGTCATTTTCCGGGCAAAATTCAAAGGGGGTTCAAAGGGTCTAAATTAAAACTTACTGGATTTGAATTGTTCCTTGAACATTCCTGATGACGTGACTAACTTAATTTATAAAAAATTTATAACAAATACATTTTTTTTCATTTTTTTTTAACTGAGCTTTACCCATTTTAAATTCCATGTTACTTTAAAAAGCTCGTGGCGCAGGTTTATGTTGATTGATTGGAAAAAAAAATAATAATAATAAAACAGGGAATATCTTCTTCCGGAAAACGAACAAATTAGGGGGGGGGGGTCGATCACTAAAAATCTAAAGTCGATTTTTTGAATTTTTGGCAAAAAAAGTTTCTGTGGGCAAAAAAAATTTTTAGCCTATTCCATTTATTTAATTTGAACACTTTTCTATGAACAATTTTGTTTAATTTTTTATTTAACAACATAGTTCACTATCTTTTTTAATTTTCAGAAGTTCCAGTTTTTTTTTAATTTTCAGATTTATCTAAAAATGTCTTATATCTGTACTAAAACTATCTATAAATAATTTCCAGTGGGTGAGAGTGATTTACAAACATTATTTATTACTTATAAACAAATTAATGAAAAAAATTATTTTTCGGGATTGGCACCGTTTAGTTCATTGAAATCCGAGGTTTTTGTATAAAATGTGAGAGAAATTAATGCTTCATTGCGATAAATCAAATAAATGTTATTTGGCAATTTTTTAAACAATTTTTATAAACAAATTCACAGTTTGGCTATTCTTTATCGAATAGGCTCAATTTTTATTCACGCAATTGATTATGAATATCTTTTCTAAAAAACTTGGCTATGATACTTTTTAAATGGACAACAATTATTATTTATTTAAACAATATTCATAAACAAATTGCGAGTTGGGCTATTTTTTAACGAATAGGCTCTATGTCTGTTCACGGAATCGATTAGGTATGTCTTCTCGATAATTCTTTGCTATGATGCTTTTTAAATTGACAATAATTATTAATTACTTGAACAGTATTCATAATAAAATTCAGATGTGGGCTATTTTTCAACGAATAGGCTAAATTATTGTTTACGCTATCGACATAGAATGTCTTTCCGATGACTCTTTGCTATAATAATTTTCCTTCTAACAACTATTATTAATTATATTAACAATTTTTATAAACAAATTCAACGTTTATTTATTTCTAAATTAATAGGCTTAACTTTTGTCTACGTAATCGACTGATAATGTCTTTGCGATGCCTCTTGGCTATGATACTTTTCAAATTTACAATTATATATTATTTAAACAATATTCATGAATAAATTCAGAGTTTGGATATTTTTTAACGAATAAGATCAATTTTTGTTTACAAAATCAGCTAAGGATGTCCTTAATATTTATTTTTGGATAAACCAAAGTTGTGACATTGAAAAGTAGCCAAATTGTGAATTTGTTTATAAAAGTTGTTTCAATAATTCATAATTGTCAATTTGAAAAGTATCATAGCAAAGAGTTATCGGAGACATTCTTGGACGATTCCTTAAAAAAATGAGCCTATTAGTTGCAAAATAGTGAAACTCTCAATTTGTTTATAAAAAATGTTTAAATAAATAATAACTCTTGTAAATTTTCAAAATGTCACAGCAAAGAGTCATGCGAAAGAAATTCTTAATAGATCCATAAACAAAAGTTGAGCCTATTCGTTGAAAAATATTCATACTGTGAATTTGTTTATAAAAATTGTTTAAAAAATTGCAAAATAGCATTTATTTTCAATTAATTGTAATGAAAATTTAATTTCTCACATTTCATACCAAAACTCAATTTCAATGAACTCAGCATTGTCAATCCTGAAAAATGGCTTTTGTTCATTAATTTTTTTATAAAGTAATAAACTTTTTCTTTAATTATACTAGCCAACTAGAAATTATTTCTAGTTAGTTTTAGCACAGATATAATAAATAATTATTATTATATAATAATAATAATTTTTTTAATTAATTCGAAAATATTTTGAAAAAATGGTACTTCTGAAAGATTCAAAACGAAAAAAAGGCCAACTTTGTTGTTAAATAAAAAATTAACCGAATTTTTTCTTTAAAATCCAAACAAGCAGATCTTTTTGGAAATTGAAAAGCTTTTACTTTAAAAAAAGTTCCAAATCGAATAAATAGTGTAGGCCAAAAATTGACTTATACACAGAAAATTTCTTTGCCCCATTTTGAAAATGCTAAAATTAATCGAATCGTAGTTATCGTAGTTAATAGTTGTCTTTTTTTATTGAAAAATTAAATTTTTTTAGATTCCAAAGAATTTCCTATTGGTTCTAAAGTGTTGGCTAATTTTGTATATATACAGTTCTTACTAGTGCAAAAAATGTATAAATTTAAAAAAAATTTTGCTTAATTTATAATTTTTTGAAAATGTGCAAAATACGGGTTTTTTTTATTAGGTCACATTGACACATTTTGAAAATAGATAAAATTGTTGAACCTGAAATTTTTCAGCTTCAACCAAAGAAACACATTGTCATTTTGCTTTTTCAGAATTTTTTTTTCTTGAATTAGGAGTTCAATCGGAAAAAGTTCACGTTCGACATAATCAACTTTTTCCAAAAAAATGTGCATTTAACTCCTTTCAAGAAAGTCTGTTTTTTTGTTTTTTAAAAAAAAATCTAATCAGGCAAGCATTTTTTTTATTGATAATTTTTTTATTATTGTTCACTAGCAAAAACTTTACATATAAAAAGTTCGCTACTGTTTTTGAAGTAGCAGGAAAAGTTTTTGTATTTTTTCCAATTTTGATAATTCAACTACAAAATAGAACAAAATATTAACTGTTTTCAAAATTTTTGTTCGTTTACTTTTTTCGGAAGTCAAAAAACAAATTTTTTCTCTCAGCTCAAACGATTCGATTAATTTGAGCATATTCACTCCCCCGTTCCCCAAAAATATCTACAGCTTCGACAAAGCTATATTTTTAACTTTTACCGTTTTTATAGTTTTTAGAAAAAAAATTACAAAAAAATAAATTTGCTTTTTAAAAAAATTGTTTGCAATCTACTTGAATTTCAACCTGAGCATACTAAAAAGCAAAACAATTTGTTTGATGTATAATTTAATTCTTAGAAACAAATTTTATAAACAAATAAACAATTTTCATACTTTTTCACGAAAAAAATGCATTGCCATCTAATGTATATCAAAGTGACTTCTCAAACTTACTAACTACAGAAAATTGTTAACACTTAACATTTAGCTTTGTTATAAATAATTTAAGTTAACGAATAGAAAATTTGAATCCTTTCTTCGAGGGAAATTTTTTTCCCATCTTTCAAGTATCATAATACTTTACTAGACTTTTTACTATTAATAAAATAATAAAATTAGTTTCGTTATTATTATTAATTATTTAATTATTAAATATTAAATCGTAGCGAAATTCTGATTTAAATCCTGAAATAAGGGTTCTTGGGAATTTAGGGACTATAATTCTACAGACGGATAGACAGACGGACGGGCGGGTAAATCACAGTAAAATGCGCTCAAAAGTAAAAATTAACAATTTTTTGAAAATGTTATTGTTAAGAAAGAAAGTGTTAATACCATGTTACAAAATTCGCGATTTTTTCTTCAAATTAACATTTTTCACTCATAAAATGACACTTTCTTTCTTATCAAAATAAATAATTGATTACTGAAAAAAGACAATTACATAAAAATGTACAAATACCATCATAATAACAAATTTTGTATGTATAGGTAATATGAAATTTTTTTATACAGTGAAAAATTGCCTGCAAATTCAATTTCAAATGTCATAAAATTCTCTCTGGATACTTTTTTTATTTGAAAAATACTAGCATAATCAATCGCGCGCTACGCGCGCGTGTAGTTTTTCCATTTCAGCGGAAAAATAATGTTTAACATAAAATAAAAATTTCGAATAACTATTTGTTAAAAGTTTTCCAATACTGAAATTCGAGCCCTAATTAGATTTTAGGATGATATTATTTTTTTAAGATTATATTTAATCATTTTAATTCTAAGATTCTTGAGACAATTCAAAAAGATTTTTGAAGATTTAATATGCCAAGAAAGAATCTAGAAAATTGTAAAGATAAATTTTATTTTACAGGATTTTGCCAAATTTTAGGAAAAATTCGAATCAGTTTAAAAGATATTTAGGACTCTTAGAAGTTTGGAAGAAATTTAAAAACATTTTATAAATTTCCGGAAATCATTTCTTTTTAAAATATTTTTAATCTCTTTAAATGTTATAAAATTGCTGAATGTTTTTTAAACTGACTCGAATTTTTTGTAAAAATTTTGAAAAATATTTCAATTTTAGGGGATGACAAGATTCACAAAAAATAAAATTCTTGAAAAAGAAAATATCTGAAATAAAAACTTCCCGAAATTATAAAATTGCTCACAATTTGAAATTTCTTAATTGAAAAATTCCCCCGACAATTTACAATATAACCAAATTTAAAAATTCCTGAATATGAACAATTAAACAATTATTAAATAATAAATAGAATACTTTTATCAGATAAAAATATTTTTATTTAATTTATTTATTCATTACTCTCATATTTGGTAATATAAACTGTCAGGAATTTTATTATTCCGAAATTTTTAATTTTGGAAATTTTTAATTTTGGAAATTTTAAATTCTAGGAATTTTCTACTTAGAATATTTTCTTTCTCGGGAATTTTACATTGTCGAGAATTTTTTTTCGGGATTTTTTGGTCGTCCCATTTTTAGAAGTCATTAGAAATCTTTTTAAATTTTCTTTAAAAATAATTTTTTTAACAAAAAATAATTTCAAATTTTCCGAGGAATATTAATAAAAACTTTTTATTGTCTTGAAGCCTTCAAAAATGGTTAAAAACCTTCTTTTTACGAAATCTTCCGAAATCTACATTTTGTTATAAATTTTTAAATATTTTTTTATCTTTTCAAAACTTCTTAATCCTCTAAATATCTTTTAATTTAATTTGAATTTTCTGTAGAAAATTTGTTAAATTCTGCAAAATATAATGTTTTTTAAATATTCTAGATACTTTTTCGATTATTTTAGAAATGTTTTGAAACCTTTTTAAATATTCTTTTAAAATTATTTTTTTTTAATAAAAAATTATTTGAAACTTACCCAGGAATCTTAAGAAAATTTTATTATTATATTGAAACCTTTCAAAATTCTTAATTCAAAAATTATATTTTAGAAAATTATAAATCTACATTTTCGTTAAAAATTTGTTAAAATCTTCTCCAAATTTAAATTACTTTCGAATCTCTAAAAATATTCTCTTAAAATTAATTTTTCAAAATAAAAAATCATTTAAAATTTTCCCATGAATCTTAAGAATATATTTTTTACTATTTTGAAACCCTTCATCCTTAAAAACTTAAAAAACTTAAAAATTTTAATTAGAAATCTTCAAAAATCTAAACTTTGCTTTAATTTTCTTTAATCTTTCCAAAAGTTCTAAACCTTTTAAATATCTTTTAAAGAGACTCGAATTTTTCCTAAAATTAAAAAACAAAACCTTTAAAAGTAAAATAAATTTCACATATTTAGGAAATTACTGAAAATCCCAATAGATAAAAGTCTCAAGAAAGAAAACAGTCAAAATAAAAAATTCCCGAAATTATAAAATTGTCGACAATTTAAATTTTTAAAATTAGAAAATTTTTGTTTAAAAGAATTGTTCATCCTTTAAAATTTTGAATTATTTGTTAATCCTTTCAAAACTTTTAAACCTTCCAAATATTTTTTTATTTGATTTGAATTTTTCCTAAAAGTTTTAAACAATTCTGCAAAATGAAAAAAAAATCGTTAAAGTCTTCCAGATTCTTTTTGGATAATTTTTTTAATGTTAAGATGTCTTTTTAAATATTCTGATAAAATTAATTTTAAAAACAAAAAACATTTGAAATTTTCTTAAAAATCTTCAGAAAATTTAATTCCCGAATAGAAAAATTCCCGAATAATAAAATTCCGGAGAGTTTATAATACTAACGAATTTGAAAATTCCCAGGAGAAAATTAAGGAATTATAAAATATCCGAATTAGTAATCAATTGAACATTTTTTTTAATAAATTGAACTTATTTATTAAAATACAATAGTCAAATGCTTCATAAAAAAATATTTCTAATGTTTAAAGTTTCTAAAATTATTGTTTAAATTTAAAATAACTATAATTGAACAAAAATCCAAAAATATATTTTTTCAATTATTGTTATTTTAAAGTCAAATATTAATTTTAGAAACTTTAAATATTAAAAATAATTTGTTTGATAAAAATATTTGATTATTGTATTTTTAATAAATAAAAATAATTATAAACAATTTTTGTATCTGTTTATATTCGGTAATATTATAAACTGTTTCGGAATTTTCCAATTCAGGAATTTTATTATGTGGAAATTTTATGATTCGGGAATTTTACAGTGTCGGGATTTTTCAGTCGTCCCTAAAAAGCTTCAAAATTTTATTTTGAAATCGTCAAATATCTTTTAAAATGATTCGAATTTTTCCTAAAATTTGGTAACTAAATATCTTAGAAATTCTTTTTCGATAATTTTGGAAATTTGTTGAAAGGTTTTGAAATATTTTTAAATATTCTCTTAAAATTAATTTTTTAAAATAAAAAAATCATTTTAAATTTTCCCAGGAACCTTGAAACATTTTTTTATTATTTTGAAACCTTTCAAAATCCTCATAAAGCTTAAAAATTTTATGTTCAAGTCTTCAAAAACCTGCAATATATTTTAGTTTTTTTGAAATTTCTTCAAGATTTCTAAACCTGCTAAATATCTTTTTGGATTATTCGAATTATTTAAAAAAAAATGTTAACAAATTCTGCTTTAATATCTTTTATATTCTTTTTCGATAATTTTGGAAATTTTTTAATATCTTTACAAATATTCTCTTAAAATTAAAAAATTTACCAAGAATCTTAAGAATATTTGTTTATTATTTTCAAACCTTTCAAATAATGTTAAAATTTTATTTCCTAATCTTCAAAAATCTACATTTTATTTCATTCTTAGTCATTCTTTTTCGATAATTTTGGAAATTTTTATATATTTTTTTTACAAAGTTTTCCTAAAATTAACTTTTCAAAATAAAAATAAAATTATTTTAAGTTTTAATTAATTATTTTGAAACCTTCCAAAATCCTTAAAAAAAACTTCAATATTTTATTTTGAAATCTTCGAAAATCTATATTTTGTTTACATTTTTTAAAAATCTTCTCAAAACTTCTAAACATTCTAAATACCTTTTCAAATTATTCGAATTTTTCCTAAATTTTCTAACAAATCCTGCTTTCAAATCTCCTACATTCTTTCACGAAATTTTAGGAAACCATTTTCAGTACTTCAAAATGTTTTTCGATTGTCTTTTAAGACTAATCTTTTAACATAAAAAATTATTTAAAATTTTCCCAAGAACCTTAAGAAACCTTTTTGATTCTCTGGAAACTATGTATGTATGCCAAAAAAATAAATAAAAAATCACACATTCAAATCTGAATATAAAATTCGAAATTTGAAATCACAGAATTAGAATTTTTATTTCAGTAGAATATTCAATTTAAAAAACTAACATTTTATTAGAGTAGTTAATTAAAAAAATGTTTACTCGAAATAAATTTTTTTTTTTTTTAATTTTTCATAGGAATTTGGTAGATAAAAATGCTCTGAATTAATACAGAGCTCTCTTGAATAATTAAATACGGCCTTTAAAGCAACAAAGCACAGAAAACCATCAAAGTCACTTGTTAAAATTTAAATAAGGGAATTATTTACGATCATATGAGACTGTGGGCTCGACAAAAATAGGAATTCTGCAAACAGCTTTTCAAGATTCCTGAATATTTTATAAATTTAAATGGAACCTAGGCTAGGCTTTAGGCACTCTATTATTTTGTAATTCAGCACGTCGCTACTTCACGACGTCAACTTATTTATTTATTCCTTCTTCTATGCGACAAATTAGGGAATTAAAACCCTGAGGAATATGAGGCATAATTTACAATTATTAATTTAAATTTATCAATCAAATTTGTTGTAATACCAATTTGCGTGTTTTATCAACTTTCTATTTCATTCAATTTAAACTTTCAATATTGAAAATTTAAACAATTTGCATTCTAGATTAATTTTCAAGCCCGTAAAAATCTATTTAACAAGATTCTAAATCATTAAGTCACAATGTAGGATGTAAACTGCATTAGTCAATTTTTTAATTTAAATTTCGCGCCAGAATGACATCAAAATGATAGGTTATGTCTAAGTGTGACCGATTTATGGCGCGAGATTTAAATCGCAACAAATTCTTTTTTCGATTTCTCACATACGGGAAGTATTTTGTTAACCAGAGTGTCAAGCTTGTCTTCAAAAAAATTCCAGGACTTTTCCAGGTTTTCCAGGTTCTCATTTTTCCAACTTTAACAACAATTTGATGACATTTTTCAATCCAAATAATTTGTTGCTGTTGATATAATCAAGGTGAGTTCAATTCCGTGTGTGGCGAACTTTTTTTATCAGAATTGATTAAAATTTGATTGAGCTACCGAATTTAAATGATCGAATTTTAAACAAAACGGATTAAACTTCAACCAAAAATATTTGCATTTTTAACGAAATAATTTTATTTTTTAGAAGAGAGTTCAATTGGTAACAAAACGTATAGATTTTGAATCCAAAAGGACGAATATTCTGTCCAAATAGACGAATGTTCAACAAGACAGTTGAATTTTCAACCAAAAATGATGACTTTTCAACAAATTACTTAAATTTTCTAATTACAAAAATTGAATTTCCAACCAAATAGTCGTATTTTGGAACAAAAAATATTAAACTTCAATCAAAAGCAGTTGAATTTTCAACGAAAAGATGAATTTACAAAGAAAAATCAATCTATTTTTTAAATTAAAAATTTAACTTTCAACCTTAAAAAATGAATTCTTCCCCAAAACGACGAATGTTAACAACAAATAATTGTTTACCAAAAAAGACAAATTTTCAAAAAATACATAGAATTTCAAATAATTTGTTGAATTTTCAACTAAAAACGAAACATTTTCACTAAAAAATATTTCAACCAAATAATTGAATTTTCAACCAGAGGAATACAAGAATGTCAAAGATTTTGAAAAGGGTACAGTACACCAGATTACAAAACATTTCAAAGATTTAAACAATTGTGTTGTGAAAATTCGCTCTTTTGGATTGAAAATTCACCCTTTTTTGTTAAAAATTAAACAGCCTTCTGAAAAATTGAATTCTTTGGTTGAAAATACGACTGCTTTGGTTAAATATTTTTTGTTTGAAAATTCGATCATTTTGGTTAGAAAATTTAAATTCTGGTTTGAAAGTTGAACTACTTCGTAAGTTTTTTGTTTTTAAGATCCATCTTTTTAATGAAAAAGCTCTTTCTTTGAAAATTGAATGATTTTATTGAATATTAATCATTTGGTAGAAAATTAATATTTGGGGGTTGAAAATTCAACTGTTTTGTAAAAAATTCATCTTCTTGGTTGAAAATTTGTCTTTTTTGGATAAAAGTAGACCAAATTTGTTAAAAATTCATTTTCTTTGTTGCAGATTCTTCATTTTAGTTAAAAATTAAACTATTTTTTTGAAAATTTAATTATTTTATTAAAAATTAAATTGTTTTTTAGTTGAAAATTTAACTATTTTATTAAAAATTCTTTTTTTTTTGGTTTAAATGTTCAACTTATTAAATATTAAACTGTTTTTGGTGGAAGTTTATAATATTTTTTGTTTCAAAATTCAACTATTTGGTTGAAAATTCATTTTTGTGGGTAGGAAATTTCAGAATTTGATTAAAAATTCAACTATGTAGCTCAAAGTTCAAGTATTTTGTTAAAAAGTCATCCTTTTCATACAAAAATTAATCTATTTTGTTGACAATTTGTTTTTTACCGAAAATTTACCTTTTTTTTTGAAAACTCATTTTTTGTGTAGAAAATTAATCTTCTTGTTTGAAAAATCGTCGTTTTGGTTGATAATTCATCTTCATAGGTTGAAAATTCAATTGTTTGGTTAAAACATGAACTATTTGATTGAAAATTGATCTATTTTGTTAAAAATTCTTTTGTTTTGTTGAAATAGCAAATATATAATTTTTCATTTTTGTTGTTGTTGAAAACTCAACTTTCCTTTTTTGAGATTTTAAACGAATATAAATTATTTCAGAAAGATTTCAAGCAATTTCAAAAAGATTTCAAAGATTTTTCCAACATTTGAAAAGATTTGTCAAAGATTTCACAGAAATTTTAAGATGTTACAAAGATTTTAAATACTTAAAACAATTTCAACGAATTCAAAAAGATTTCAAAAAGGTACACAAGATTTCAAAACCTTTCAGAGATTGTAAACTGCTTTACATTTTTTTTTTTAAATTTCACAAAGACTTTGAATATTCCAGTGATTTCAAATGAATTAAAAAAAGTTCACAAATATTCCAAAGAATTCATAAGGATTTCAAAAGATTTCAAGAATTTCAAAGTTTTCAAGTGAACACAAAAGATTTCACAACAAAAAATTAAAGAAAGATTTCACGAATATTTCACAGATTTCATAAAGATTTCAAAAAATTTCACAAAGATCTCAAGGATTTTAAAGATTTCAAGGATTGCAAAGATTTTACAAAAAAATTGTAATATTCTAAAAGATTTCACAGAAATTTCAAGATTTCATAAAGATGTTAGATTTTTCAGAAGATTTTTAATGAATTCACAAAGATTTCACAAAGATTACAAGGATTTCAAAGAATTTACAAAGGTTTAAAAATATTGCCAAAAATTTCACAAAGACGACTTATATTCGCAAAATATTAATTATTTATTTATTTATGGTTCTGCTTTCTTTAGAAATTTGTGGCCAATAAAAAAAGAAATGCTAATTTTTTTATATGGATAAGAAACGTTTATTTTATTGTTTGATGTCAAAAAAGGAGACCTTTTTTAGTTTATACATTTTATTAGTTATAGATTTACCTCCTTGGTTAAAAATTTGTTTGTTCTTTTTTTTTTTTATTATTGAAAACGAATGTCTTGAACCGCAACATAAATTATTTCATTTTTGGTTGAAAATCAACTTTTTGATCGAAAATTCATATTTTCGGTTCAAAAATTCAACTGTTTTGCAAAAAAGTCGCCTTTTTGGGTTCAGAATTGAACAAATTGCTTGATTTTTTTTTTATTGTAACTGAAAAATGTTTATTGATTTAAAATTCGTATTTCTTGAATTAATTCAACTATTTTTAATTAAAAATTGTAATCTTTTTTAGTTGAAATATAAAATATTTTTAAAAATCACTGGACACCCTGTTCCAAAAGAAGAACTAAGATTTGAAATATATTTATTTTGCATCTTCTTATTTTTAGTCTTCGCTTTTGCTACCACCAGTGGAACGCCAAATCGTTTCAAATTGTACACAAACCGAAGAACCTGAAATCGCACCAGAAGTCAAATTGAGTCAGCCACTGGCACCAAAGGGTAAATTTCCTTGTCGAATGGGAAAATGTCAATTTGATGACGGTCACTGTAGAATGTTAAATCATCTTAGATACTGCCACAAAGACAGATTGTGCGAGGTAAAATTTTGTTTTTCAGTTTTTAAAATTTCCATGAATTTTCAGGGTGGCGACTTGACCGGGAAAAACCCGGGAATTTACTTCTGATCGCAGAAAAATTCAAGTTTTCATTATTTTAATAATTTTGGTCAATTTAGAAAAGTGATTTCTATTTTATCTACCGTCGCAGATTTTTCAGATTATCTCAGTTTACTCTAATTAAATCATAATTTATTATTGAATTTTTATTATTTTTCTTTATAAGAAAAACCTTTTGCAATTTTTTGCTTTGTGAGATTTTTTTCGCTTACCTAAGTTTGATAATCGAATTCATTTACTCCTAATTTATATATATTTATTTACAATAATTTATTATATAAATAATTTTATAACATAGTTATCGTCTTTACTTTAGGACAAGGAGTTTTTGTAAAGAAATATAATTTCACTTGGAACAGGGAATTCTTGACATGGAACGGTAATTTAAAAAAAAATATAATTCGGATTTAGAAGAAAGGAATGTAAAAGAATTCCTGTGCCAAAACAGAATTTGTCACAATTTTATGGTTCACTCTTCAAAACTTTAGATAAAGTGTGAAAATGTAACTACTTTGTTGAAAATAAATTTTTAAACCAAAAGTGGATAAAAATTCAACTAGTTGGTTGAAAATTGATATTTTTTATCTAGAAATTAAACATTTTGTTTGAAAATGTATGTACTATGTCAAAAATTCGCCTTTTTGTGGAAAATTAATCTTTATGATTAAAAATTAATCTTTTTGGTGTAAAATGCAACTATTACAGTTGAAGATTCATCAGTTTAGTTAAAAAATCGTCAGTTTGTTTGAAAATTAATTTCTTCGACTGAAAAATTAACTGTCTATTTTTGGTTGAAAATTGATCTTTTCTATTTCAAAATTCAACAATTGGGATGAGAATTTGTATTTTTTAATTGAAAATTCAACCATTTCGTTGAAAATCCACGTACTTGGTTAAAAAAGAAATTTCTTTTAGCAGAAAATTATCTTTTTCTTTGCAAGTTAATCTTCTTGTTTAAAAATTCTGCTTTTCGGTTAAAAATTCAAGTATTCCAGTTAAATATTTATCATTTTAGTTGAAAATTCATCTGTTAGGTTAGAAATAAAATTACTTGGTTGAAAGTTAAACTCTTTTGTTAAAAATTAATTTTTTTTGTTAAAAAATGATATTTTTAGTTGAAAATTCATCCTTTTTGGTAGAAATTAATCTTCTTGGTTGAAAATTCATCTCGTTGGTCAAAAATTCCACCATTCTGATTAAAGATTCTTCATTTTAGTTAGCTTTTTGTGGAAAGTAATTTTTTAAAGTGAAAATTCGACTTATTCCAATTGAATATTCCATAGTTTTAGTTGAAAATTCATCTGTTTGGTTGAACATTCATTTTTTGAACTTAAAATTTAATTATTTAAATTTTGATTGACAATTTATCTTTTTTTAGTGAAAAAAAATTTTTTATTGTTGAAAATTCAACTATTTCAGTTGAAGATTCATTGTTTTAAACTCATCTTTTTGGTTTAAAATTTAACTATTCCAGTTGTATATTCATCATTTAAGTTGAAAATTCATCAGTTATGTTAATTGAACTATTTTCTTGAAAATCGTTTTTTTGTTGTTGAAAATTAATGTTTTCAACTAAAAGTTTAACTGAATATGCTGCTTTTATTTGACCGGGAAAATTGAAAAACTTGACCGGAAAAAACCGGGAAATGACCGGGAATTTGAAATCGTCCGCCGAATCGCCACCCTAATTTTATTTTGAGAAAAGTTGTACTTTTACTGTTTCATAGACAAGTATTTATTTTTAAAAAATGTGTAAATATTTTAGAGCACGAGCATTGATGGGAAAATTTACACTCGTCAATGGGAGATGGATCATCTCTCGAATATTGAATTCGACCTGGCTTTCTCTATTCCCGAAATGGGAATATTCTTCTTAATCACATCCATTGATTCCAGTGGAAATTTCACGGGAAGTGTGCAAATGGTGCACACCAATAATGTAGCGAAGGAGTTCAACTGCAAGCTGGAAATGAGCGGAAATCATAGAACTTGTAGTTATGAAGGATTCGTAAGTTTCGAATTTCAATTATTTTTTCTTAATATTGGGAATGAAAAATTAACAGGGTGGCCACAGTTCAAGGAAAACTTGGAAATTTTGTTGGTTAGGGAAAAGTCAGGAATTTTTGAGAAAAAAAATCGCAAAAGTGGCAAATTTCTGTGAGATTTTTTTTCTTAAATCACTTTTTAGTCACGTGTTTAAGATAGAGTTGCTATAGTCATTTTTAAAAATGAAAGGATCAATTTATTCACTTTTCTTTCAGTAAATTAATCCATTTGATAGCCACTAATTAATCCACCTATTTTTGAATTTTCTTGAATTCTTTTGAAATCTTTTAGGGTATTTTAAAGGATTCCAAGAAATTTTTAATAGATTTTAATAATTTGAAGGGGGTTTAAAGAATTTAAATGACTTCAGGGTATTTTTAAAAATTTCAAGAGTTTTCAGAAGATTTGAAAGGATTTGAAATATTGTAGGGTATTTTAAAAAGGCATTTTCAATTGACTTCAATAATTTGAGAGGAATACAAGGGATTTGAAATATTTTAGAGTATTTTAAAATATTCCAAGGCATTTCCAAGAGCTGTATTTAGTTTTAAGGGATTTAAAGAGATTTCAAAGGATTTTTAAGAATTGGAGGGAATTTTAAAAGATTCTAAGGAGTTTGTAATTTACTTCAATCATTTGAAAGGATTTGAAATATTTTAGGGTATTTTAAAAGGTTCTAAGGCATTTGTAACTGACTTGAATAATTTGAAGAGATTTCGAAGGATTTGATGTATTTTAAAAGTTTCCAAGGCATTTTTAAGGGATGTAACACAATTTCAAGGTCTTTCCAAGGATTTTAATGATTTTAAAAGTTTCCTAGAAGTTTTTAATAATTTAAAGGGATTTTAAAGATTTCAGGGGATGCTAAAATATTTCAAAGGATTTTAAATATTATTTTATTTAAAATTTTAAAAGATTAAGATTAATATAAGGAATTTTAAAAGATTGCAAGGAAGTTTTAATTGACTTCAATAATTTAAAGGGGTTTCAAAGGATTTGAAGTATTTAAAAATAGTTCAAGGGATTTTCAAGAGATGTAAAAATTTCAAGGGTCTTCCAAAGATTTTATTGATTTTAAGGGAGTTTACAAAAATTTCATGTGGTTGTAAAGAATTTCCTATTTCTGCATTTTCTTGAATTCTTTTGAAATCTTTTGGATTATTTTAAAAGATTCCAAGACATTTTTAATAGATTTTAATAATTTGTAGGGATTTCAAGGATTTTAGTGTATTTTAAAGTCAAGAACTCTGAAAAATTTCAAGGGATTCAAGAAATTTCAAAGGATTTGAAATAATTTAGGGTATTTAAAGAAATTCCAAAACATTTTCGAGAGCTTTAAAAAATATCAAGGGATTTCAAAAGATTTTAAAGGATTCAAAATATTTTTTTGTACTTGAAAAAGGCATTTTCAATTGATTTCAGTAATTTAAAAAGAATTTAAAGGATTTAAAATATTTTAGGGAATGTTGAAAGATTCCAAGGAATTTTTTATTTACTTTAATGATTTTAAGGGATTTCAAAGGCTTTGAAATAATTTAGGGTATTTTAAAAGATTCCAAAGCATTTTCAAGAGATTCAAAAAATTTCAAGGGCTTTCCAAGGATTTTAATGATTTTAAGGGATTTGACAAAAATTTCATGCGGTTGTAAAGAATTTCCTACCTCTGAATTTTCTTGAATTTAAAATATTCCAACAAATTTGTAATAGATTTTAATAATTTGAAGGTATTTTAATTGAGTATTTTAAAAAGGTATTTTAAAAAGGCATTTTCAATTGATTTCAGTAATTTAATAATATTTCAAAGGATTTTAAATATTTTAGGGAATTTTTAGAAGATTCCATGGAATTCATAAATGATTATAATAATTTAAAGGGATTTTAAAATTAATTAAAATATTTTAGGGTATTTTAAAAGATTCCAAGGCATTTTCAAGAGATTCAACAAATTTCAATATCAAAATATCGTTTTCGTGGAAATCCCTTAAAATCTCTGAGAAATAGTTCGAAATCTTACGAGATCTTTAGAAATGTTTGAAGTTCCTTATAATTCATTGAAATCTTTAAAATCCGTGGGAAAATTGCCGAATTTCTTGAAATCCCTTACAGTATATTAAAATCTTTTAAAAGCCATTAAAATTCCTCAAAATTCCTTAAAATACTTTATGTTTGAAAATCCTTTGAAATTCCGTTAAATATTTTTAAATTCTCTAATATCCGTGGATATCTCTTGATACCTTGTGAATTCTTCTGAAATTCCGTAAATTTTTTTTAATCATGTGAAAATTCTTTGAAACTCTTGAAATCGCATGAAATCTTCAAAATCACATAAAAATCCCATATAACCATTTAAAATCAGTGGAAATTCCTTAAAATCTCTAAAAATCAGGTCAAATTCTTGACTTTCCGTGATATATTTCGAAATCTTACGAGATCTCCAAAAATCTTGAAAATACCTTTACAATACAATGAAATCACGAAAATCCGTGGGAATCGTTTCGAAGCCCTTGAAATTCCTCGAAATATATTAAAATCCATAAAAATCTTTTAAAAGGCATTAAATGACCTCAAAATATTTTAAAATATTCGAAGATATTTTGGAATTCCCTTAAATCATCGACACCCCTTTAAATCCCTTAAAACCGTTTAAAAACTGTGAAAATCCTTGAAATCGCTTGAAATCTTCATAATCCCATAAAAATCCCTTATAATCCTTTAAACTCTGTGGAAATTCGTTAAAATTTCTAAAAATTAGTTAAAGTCCTTGAATTTCCGTGAAATATTTCGAAATCCCTTTACAATAAAAGTTCTCAAAATCCTTTATAATATTTGAAAATCTATTGAAATTCCCTTGAATCGTCGAAACCCCTTTAAATCCCTTAACACCGTTTAAAAACTTAAAATTCTTGAAATCGCTGGAAATCTTAAAAATCCCATAAAAACCCCTTATAATCCTTTAAACTCCGTGAAAGTTTCTTAAAATACAAATCCTTGAATTTCCGTGAAACTTTTCGAAATCTTAAGAGATCCCTTGAACTCTTTATCCCTTTACAATTAATTGAAATCCCTTCACTATTAATTGAAATCTTTAAAATTCGTGCGTCGAAATCCTTCGGTATCTTTTGAAATCCTTTGAAATCCAATAAAATATCTGGAAATCTGATTAAACTCCTTAAAGTTCCTTTAAATCATGTAAAATCCCTTGAAATTTTAAGATTCTCTCTGAAATTGTACTAGGTAATTTCTCCAAACTCATGAAATATTTTAAAATCATTTGTAATATGTGAAACCTCTTGTAATTACTTGAAATCTTTTGATTTTCCTTGAGATTAAATTCCGTGAAAATTTCTTTGTAATTCTTTTAAATATTTTCATATCTTTAAAATCTTTTTAGATCCCTTGAAACCTTGTTCACAGTGAAAATAATTGATATATTTTTGATATATACTTACTGAATTCAATACATTTTTCATATTTTTTAATTGTTTTCAATTCACTTGTATTTTTTTTATTCCCCTTGAATTTTTATGGATATCGAATTCTTCTAATTTCCCTCAAATGCTTCTAAATATGCTCTAATTTTACTGAAATCAGTTACATTTTTGGAAATTTTGGTCATTATTTGCATTTTTTAATCATTTAAATTGAAAATTCTTCTATCCCATTGATTAAATATTCTATATGCAAAATGTTACAAGATTTGAATTTTTGTCTTTAAATATTAATGTTCAGGGAGAAAATAAAATTTTTCGGCCACCCTGAATTGACTGAAAAATGTTGCAACGCTTTTTAAATTTTAATGGCCCCCATATTTGGAAAATTTAAATCATCGTAATCGTTAAATTTCGAAGTTCTCAATTTTCAATATTTATTTTTACAGCCTCGTTCCTGTCGTACGCCGGCAGACGTTGCTTTTAATAACAGCCTACACATATCATCGCAAGATATGCGTCGAATGGCTGATAAAAGAAACAAAGTGAACTGCATTTTTACTATAACGCGCGAAGAAAAGAAAAATATTCCTGTCGAGAAAAATGCAAAATAACTTGTTTGTTTTCTTCTCTTCTTTTTAAGTATATTTGCCTCGACAAAGAGGCAATTTGACTGGTTTGAATGGTACCTTTTTTTTTTACTTCAAATGCGAACCAATTTTACAGAAAATAAGTTCAAGTCAAAGATCCAGCAAGTTTTTTTTTGTATTGATGACTCAATACTTTATGCAACCGTTTGATGGTGAGAGTTTAAAAGCTGCTCATGTTTATTGCATTTATAATATTATAACATCGAATTAAATATTGTATGTAGGCACTGGATTGTTTATATGAAAGGAATTGTTTAGTTTGTAAGTTTTTAATTTAAGGACAAAATTTTTCAGTAATAATTACTATACTGTAAGATACTTTTTCATCTAGTTCCTAGTAGAATTTAGTGTTTAGCGTTATATTGAAAATGTATTTTATGACGACTGCGGTGAGACCTTTTCTATTTTTACATTCGAAATTATCGATTGTAAAATTCAGGGAGTGATAAATAAATAAGCGATTTTTGTAAGATCGAGGAATTTTTTATCTAGTATAAAAAGTTGTGATTTTAGAGCGTTTATAAATTCGAAGGAAGTTCCCAGGAACAGGGACCTCAGCTGTTGAATAGTTCAAGTTTTGGTAAAAAAAGGGGTCTTTTTTGAAAATAGGAGATTAGAAGGGGATTTTATTTATTACTACAAATTTTGCATATCTTTCCTTCAGAAAGTTTTCTAGGCATTTTTGCGTTCAAAAAATTATTTGTAGCTAGTTTTTATCTAATTATTTAGTCCAAAATTGAACTATTTTCGTATAAAATTCAACTATTTGGTTGAAACTTAAATTTTTCGTTGAAAATTTATAATTTGGGGTTCAAAATTCAACTGTTTCTGGGCAATCTGTGTTTTGTGGCTTGAAAATTCAACTAATTTGTTGAAAAATCGTCTTTTTGGTTTAAAAATTGATCTCTTTTGGTAGAAATTTCATGTTCCTTTATTGGAATGCAACTGGTTGAAAAGTAATCCTGTTTTATTGAGGGTTTAATTATTTTATTAAAAATTATTTTTTGGATGAATTCAACTGTTTTTAATTTAAAATAAAATCTTTTTCGGTTGAAAATTCGACTATTTAGTTAAAAGTTCAATTACTTTGTTAAATATTAATTTTGTTGTTGAAAATTCCTAATTTCGAGCTCAAAATTCAACTGTTTTGTAGACAATTCGTCTTTTGTGGTTTGAAAATTCAACAATTAGGTTGATTTTTTTTCTTTCATCTTTTTTTGTAGAAATTTCAGCTTTTTTGTTTAAAAATGCACCTGCGTGAAAATTAATCTGTTTTAATTAAAGATTTAACTACTTTATTGAAAAGTCGTATTTTTTAGGTGAATTAAACTGTTTTTAATTTTTTTTAACAATTTTTTTTGCTGAAAATTGAACTATTTACTTAAAAGTTCGACTACTTTGTAAAAAATTCATTTACTGGTTAAAATTCATCATATTAGTTTAAAATGAAACTATTTTTTGAAAATTGGACTGTTTTGTAGAAAATTGAACTATTTGATTTGAAATTCAAATTTTTTGCACAAAATTCGTATTTTTTTGTGGAAAATTCAACTAGTTCTGAACTAAAAATATCAATTTTCAACTAAATAGATGAATTTTCAACTAAAATTGATAAATTTTCAAAATAAAAATTTGTATAGTGAAATTTTAAACAACAAAAAAAAACAAGTTTTCAACAAAATAAA
This sequence comes from Andricus grossulariae, assembly GCA_011634705.1. Taxonomy (NCBI): domain Eukaryota; kingdom Metazoa; phylum Arthropoda; class Insecta; order Hymenoptera; family Cynipidae; genus Andricus; species Andricus grossulariae. Next base: position 107,969,936 of record JAABKJ010007545.1, on the reverse strand, counting down.
ATTTTTACTTTAAAGAATTATATTTTCAACCAAAAAAATAATGAATTTTCAACAGAATAGTTCAATTTTCAATTGTAATGATTAATAAAATTGGAATTGTTCAATTTTTAATAAAAAATATTAACTTTAATAATTGAATGTTCAACCAAAAATGGACTAGTAAAATTTTCAGGTAAAAAAAAAATTTCAACCAAAAAAAAAAGGTTTCAACAAATAGTTAAATGTTCAACCAATGTGATGAATTTGCAACTAAAATAATGAATCTTTAACTGGAACAATTGAATTTTAAACCAAAAAGATGAATTTTCTAAAAAAAAAAGACGAATTTTTAACAAGAGAATGCAATTTTCAACCAAAAATGCAATAGTTAAATTTTGAACCAATATCATGAATTTTCAACTAAAATAATGAATCTTTAACGGGAATAATTGAATTTTAAACCAAAACGATAAATTTTCTACCAAAAAAGACGAATTTTCAACAATAGAATAAAATTTTCAACCAAAAATGGAATAGTTACATTTTCAGTACAAAAATTAATTAAAAAAAAAAGTATTCAACAAAATAGTTGAATTTTCAATCAATATGATGAATTTTCAACTAAAATAATTAATATTTAACTGGAATCATTGAATTGTAAACCACAAAGGTCAATTTTCTACCAAAAAAGACGAATTTTCAAACAAACCGTTTGAATTTTCAACAAGAGAATCAAATTTTCAACCAAAAATGGAATAGTTACATTTTCAGTAAAAAAATTAATTTAAAAAAAATGTATTCAACAAAATAGTTAAATTTTCAATCAATGTGTTGATATTTCAACTAAAATAATGAATCTTAAACTGGAATGAGTGAATTTTAAACCAAAACGATGAATTTTCTACCAAAAAAGACGAATTTTCAACTAAACCGTTTGAATTTTCAACAAGAGAATAAAAAATTCAACCAAAAATGGAAAGGTTTTCCAGTTAAAAAAAAAATTATAATTTTCTGGGGAAAAAAAATTTCAACAAAATAGTTAAATTTTCAATCAATGTGCTGATATTTCAACTAAAATGATTACTCTTAAACTGGAATAAGTAAATTTTCTACCAAAAAAGACGAATTTTCAACAATAGAATAAAATTTTCAACAAAAAATGGAATAGTTAAATTTGCAGTTAAAAAAAAAAAAATTTTTCATTAAAAAAACAGTATTCAACAAAATAGTTAAATTTCTAACCAATAAAATAAAATAATGAATCTTTAACTGGAATAATTGAATTTTAAACCAAAAATGGAATAGTTAAATTTTCAGTTAAAAAGATTCATTTACAACAAAAAAGAAGTTTTCAACAAAATAGTTAGTTTTTCAACCAATGTGATGAATTTTCAACTGAAATAATGAATCTTTAACTGAAATAATTGAAATTTAAAATAAAAAGATTAATTTTCTGCCAAAAAGACGAATTTTCAACCAAACAGTTTGAATTTTCAACAAGAGAATAAAATTTTCAATCAAAAATGGAATAGTTACATTTTCAGTAAAAAAATTAATTAAAACAAAAACAAAAATTCAACAAAATAGATGAATTTTCAATCAATGATCTGATATTTCAACTAAAATAATTAATCTTAAACTGAAATGAGTGAATTTTAAACCAAAATGATTAATTTTCTACCAAAAAAGATGAATTTTCAACTAAACAATTTGAATTTTCAACAATAGAATAAAATTTTCAACCAAAAATGGAATAGTTAAATTTGCAGTTGAAAAAAAATTATTCAACAAAATAGTTAAATTTACAATCAATAAAATAATGTATAATAAATAAATAAAATAATTAATCTTTAACTGGAATAATTCAATTTTAAACCAAAAATGGAATAGTTAAATTTTCAGTTAAAAAGATTAATTTTCAACAAAAAATAAGTTTTCAACAAAATAGTTAAATTTTCAACCAATGTGATGAATTTTTAACTAAAATAATGATTCTTTAACTGGAATAATTGAAATTTATACCAAAAAGATTAATTTTCTGCCAAAAAGACGAATTTTCAAAAAAATAGTTTGAATTTTCAACAAGAGAATAAAATTTTCAACCAAAAATGGAATAGTCACATTTTCAGTAAAAAAAATTAATTTTCAAACCAAAAAAGTATTCAACAAAATAGTTAAATTTTGAATGAATGTGATAAATTTTCAACTACAATAATGAATCTTAAACTGGAATCATTGAATTTTAAACCGCAAGGGTCAATTTTCTACCAAAAAAGACGAATTTGCAACTAAACCGTTTGAATTTTCAACAAGAGAATACAAATTTCAACCAAAAATGGAAAGGTTAAATTTCCAGTTGAAAAAAAAAATAATTTTCATGAAAAAAAATTTTCAACAAAATAGTTAATTTTTCAACCAATGTGATGAATTTTCAACTAAAGTAATAAATCTTTAACTGGAATAAGTAAATTTTAAACCAAAACGATGAATTTTTTACCAAAAAAGACGAATTTTCAACTAAACAATTTGAATTTTCAACAATAGAATTAAATTTTCAACCAAAAATGGAATAGTTAAATTTGCAGTTAAAAAAAATTAATTTTCAATAAAAAAAGTATTCAACAAAATAGTTAAATTTTCAAGCAATAAAATAAAATCATGAATAATAAGTAAATAAAATAATGAATCTTTTATCTGGAATAATTTAATTTTAAACCAAAAATGGAATAGATAAATTTTCAGTTAAAAATATTAATATTCAACAAAAAAAAGTTTTTAACAAAATAGTTAAATTTTCAACCGATGCGATGGATTTTGAACTAAAATAATGAATCTTGAACTGGAATAATTGAATTTTAAACCAAAAAGATGCCTTTTCTGTCAAAAAAGACGAATTTTCAAACAAACCGTTTGAATTTTCAACAAGAGAATCAAATTTTCAATCAAAAATGGAATAGTTACATTTTCAGTTGAAAAAATTAATAAAAAAAAATTGCAACAAAATAGTTAATTTTTCAACCAATGTGATGAATTTTCAACTAAAATAATGAATCTTTAACTGGAATAATTGAATTTTAAATCAAAAGATTTTTTTCTGCCAAAAAAGACGAATTTTCAACAAAACCGTTTGAATTTTCAACAGGAGAATAAAAATTTCAACCAAAAATGGGAAGGTTAAATTTCCAGTTAAAAAAAAATTTCAGCAAAAAAAATTTGCAAGAAAATAGTTAATTTTTCAACCAATGTGATGAATTTTCAACTAAAATAATGAATCTTTAACTGGAATAATTAAATTTTAAACCAAAAAGATTAATTTTCTGCCAAAAAGTCGAATCTTCAACCAGTTTGAATTTTCAACAAGAGAATACAATTTTCAACCAAAAATGGAATAGTTAAATTTCCAGTTAGAAAAATTAATTTAAAAAAAATTTGCAAGAAAATAGTTAATTTTTCAACCAATGTGCTGAATTTTCAATTAAAATAATGAATCTTTAACTGGAATAATTGAATTTTAAACCAAAAAGTCGAATTTTCAACCAAACAGTTTAAATTATCAACAAGAGAATAAAATTTTCAACGAAAAATGGAATTGTTACATTTTCAGTAAAAAAATTAATTTTCAAAACAAAAAATATTTAACACAATAGTTACATTTTCAATCAATGTGATGAATTTTCAACTAAAATAATTAATGTTTTACTGGAATCATTGAATTTCAAACCACAAAGTTCAATTTTCTACCAAAAAAGACTAACTTTCAACCAAACCATTTGAATTTTCAGCAAGAGAATCAAAATTTCATCCAAAAATGGGAAGGTTAAATATCCAGTTGAAAAAAAAAATAATTTTCAGAACAAAAAATGTTCAACAAAATAGTTAATTTTTCAGCCAATTAATTTTCTGCCAAAAAAATGAATTTTCAACCAAACCATTTGAATTTTCAACAAGAGAATAAAAATTTCAAACAAAAATGGAAAGGTTAAATTTCCAGTTAAAACAAAAAAAAATAATTTTATTACAAAAAAATGTTCAACAAAATAATTAATTTTTCAACCAATGTGCTGAATTTTCAACTAAAATAATGAATCTTTAACTGGAATAATTGAATTTTAAACCAAAAGATTAATTTTCTGCCAAAGGGACGAATTTTCAACTAAACCGTTTGAATTTTATACAAGAGAATACAAATTTCAACCAAAAATGGGAAGGTTAAATTTCCAGTAAAAAAATTAATTAAAAAAAAAGTATTCAACGAAATAGTTAAATTGTCAATCAATGTGCTGATATTTCAACTAAAATAATGAATCTTAAACTGGAATGAGGGAATTTTAAACCAAAACGATGAATTTTCTACCAAAAAAGACGAATTTTCAACTAAACAATTTGAATTTTCAACAATAGAATAACATTTTCAATCAAAAATGGAATAGTTAAATTTGCAGTTGAAAAAAGAAATTATTGAACAAAATAGTTAAATTTCCAACCAATAAAATAGCGAACAATAAATTAATTAAATAATGAATCTTCAACTGGAATAATTGAATTTCTGTCAAAGAAGACGAATTTTCAACCAAACCGTTTGAAATTTCAACAAGAGTATCAAATTTTCAACCAAAAATGGAATAGTTACATTTCCAGTTGAAAAAAAAAAATAAATTTAAAAAAAAAAAGTTTTCGACAAAATAGTTAATTTTCCAACCATTGTGATGAATTTTCAACTAAAATAATGAATATTTAACTGGAATCATTGAATTTGAAACCACAAAGGTTAATTTTCTACCAAAAAAAAGAATTTTCAACCAAACCGTTTGAATTTTCAACAAGAGAATCAAATTTTCAACCAAAAATAGAAAAGTTAAATTTCCAGTTAGAAAAGTTAATTTAAAAAAAAATTGCACGAAAATAGTTAATTTTTCAACCAATCTGCTGATTTTTCAACTAAAATAATGAATCTTTAACTGGAATAATTGAATTTTAAACCAAAAGATTAATTTTCTGCCAAAAAGGACGAATTTTCAACAAGAGAATACAAATTTCAACCAAAAATGGGAAGGTTAAATTTCCAGTTAACAAAAAAAATAATTTGCAGCAAAAAGAAAATGTCAACAAAATAGTTAATTTTTCAACCAATGTGATGAATTTTCAACTAAAATAATGAATCTTCAACTGGAATAATTGAATTTTAAACCAAAAAGATTAATTTTATGCTAAAAAGACGAATTTTTAAACAAACAGTTTGAATTTTCAACAAGAGAATAAAATTTTCAACAAAAAATGGAATAGTTACATTTTCAGTAAAAAAATTAATTTTCAAAAAAAAGTATTCAATAAAATAGTTAAATTTTCAATCAATAGGATGAATTTTCAACTAAAATAATGAATATTTAACTAGAATCATTGAATTTTAAACCACAAAGGTCAATTTTCTACCAAAAAAGAAGAATTTTTAACCAAAGCGTTTGAATTTTCAACAAGAGAATCAAATTTTCAACCAAAAATGGAAAAGTTAAATTTGCAGTTGAAAACATTAATTTAAAAAAAAATGCAACAAAACAGTTAATTTTTAAACCGATTTGAAGACTTTTCAACTAAAATAATGAATCTTCAACTGGAATAATTAAATTTTAAACCAAAAGATTAATTTTCTGCCAAAAAAGACGAATTTTCTACTAAACCGTTTGAATTTTCAACAAAAGAACAAAAATTTCAACCAAAAATGGGAAGGTTAAATTTCCAGTTGAAAAAAAATTTTCAGCAAAAAAAATTTGCAAGAAAATAGTTAATTTTTCAACCAATGTGATGAATTTTCAACAAAAATAATTAATCTTTAACTGGAATAATTAAATTTTAAACCAAAAAGATTAATTTTCTGCCAAAAAGACGAATTTTCAACCAGTTTGAATTTTCAACAAGAGAATACAATTTTCAACCAAAAATTGAATAGTTAAATGTGCAGTTAGAAAAATTAATTAAAAAAAAAATGTGCAAGAAAATAGTTAATTTTTCAATCAATGTGCTGAATTTTCAATTAAAATAATGAATCTTTAACTGGAATAACTGAATTTTAAACCAAAAAGACGAATTTTCAACCAAACAGTTTAAATTATCAACGAAAAATGGAATAGTTACATTTTCTGTAAAAAAATTAATTTTCAAAACAAAAAATATTCAACACAATAGTTAAATTTTCAATCAATGTGATGAATTTTCAACTAAAATAATTAATATTTTACTGGAATCATTGTATTTCAAACCAAAATATTAATTTTCTGCCAAAAAGGACGAATGTTCAACTAAACCGTTTAAATTTTCAACAAGAGAATAAAAATTTCAACCAAAAATGGAAAGGTTAAATTTCCAGTTAAGAAAAAAATAATTTTCAGCAAAAAAAAATTTCAACAAAATAGTTAATTTTTCAACCAATGTGATGAATTTTCAACTAAAATAATGAATCTTTAACTGGAATAATTGAAAAGCCTTATAACTTTAATGTCAACTTTTCCCTAACCCTGAACAATTATTCGAAAAATACCAAAAAGTGACTTTTTCCATGCATTTTCCCATGCAAATTTCAAGTCCCAACAGGCAGCACATAAAATCAAAATTTTAAAAAAAGAAAAAATAGGACCTTTATTTTTTTGGATTTCGAAACTTTTTGGCGGGATCGTTAGCATCTAGCATCAAAAAAATGTTTGCAATGCATTTTTGGACCACCCTAGTGCGCACCATATCTTGAAATCGCTGGATACAAGACTATCGAAAAGTCGAACAATAGGGTTCCATGAGTTAAGTTTTAATCTGTGAATGAGAGAAATGGTTGCTCCTACAGCGAGGTTAGACTTACGAACAGCTTTATCTTTCGCCCTGACAAAAAGTGCAGATTGGGTGAATGGGGTTCCCAGGTAGATATAACTTTTAACAATATCAATCTCGGAGGTTCCGTACATAAAAGGTGGGTATTTTTTGTCATGGCAATGACCTCCCTTTCTGTAGATTACTATTTTTGTTTTTTCTATGTTGACTCCAAGCTCATTTATCCTACAGCCATCCAATAATCCTTCAAGAATCTTACGCATTCCAACCAGGGAGACCGCAAAGAAAGCCAAATCGTCGGCGTAAGCTAGGAGCAATATTTCCAACGAATGGTCTATTGATACACCTCTCATACCTCTGGCATACATACATTCTTGTAAATCATTAATTAAGAATGTAAACATTGTTGGACTTAGAACCTCCCCCGGCATGACCCCTTTCATTACATCTACAGATCCGGACACGCTCTTATTTCCCTTGATCGCAATATTAGCTTTAGACTAAAAATCTATTACCAATCTAATAAATTTTGACCCGTAACCTTTTGAGATTAATTTGTTCCATAAGACATTATGACTAACTGAGGGAAAGGCTGCTTTGAAATCCACATAGAGTGTACTTTTTTACAGTGTGTCAAACCACGGCTTCGAACGACTCAGCTTTTTGGACGGTTTTACGGTCATGTTAAGTTCTGTCCCTGTCTCTTTAATAGCATTAATTAAATTTTTTGAAAGGTCATCTATCGACAGCATTGCAGAGTTAATATTCGGTGGGTACTGGATAATTTCTTTAAATTTATCAGCAAAGTCATCATTCCAATTGAAAAAGGGGGTGCTCGAATTGTTCGCATAATTTAAAGTCCAGTGATCTAATAATTTCAAAACTATAGGAAAGTGATCCGATCGAGTTGGAACTCTCAGCACTTGGAAATCCTCGATTGAGTGAATTCCCACACTATTAGACCAGGCAAAATCTATAATTGAAGAACTTTTTTCTCTTAGGAATGTACATTGAGCTGGGCAGTCGCTTTTAGTTCTCCCATTCAGGACAAAACACCTATTTTTTCAAAGCTTTCTACCATCTGTTTTCCCCTTTTATCTAGATCAGCGACCAGGCTTGTTCTTATGTCGTAAAAATTTGAATTGTTACAGAGAGTTTCCTCCCCTAATTGATTCATTTCTCCAATTTTACTGGTAATATCTCCTTCCACAATTATCGAGTATTCCGGATATTTCAATGACAGGTCAAAGATTATTTCGTTTATATTGAACAGAAATTTTAAAAATTAGAATTATGGTTAGTGTATATTGATCCAATATCTATATTGAGACTATTACCTTCGAGTTTAATAAAAATATAATCCTCTGCTGTACATATCGTTCCATTTTATATTTGTTTGCGTTGTTGATGATGAGTAGACCCCCCTTTTCTCTTCCTTTTGAGAATTCCCTGGTAGCCGAACTGTAGACAACTTGACAATCGATATTACGTTGAGGATACGTAATTTGAGGTGAAGAAGTAAGCCATGACTCACTCACACATATGATGTCATCTGTAATAGTGTATTGATAGATATCCTCTAGATTATTAAATCCCCTTGCATTCCAAAATATAATTCGAGTTGCTGGTACTGTAGGCGAAGCGTTTATGAATTTGGGATCGTTTTGGTGTTTTCTCCTCCCGGCGTTTCCTTTAAAAAATCTTTGATTGAATTTCCTTTCGGAGTATGCTTGTTTTTTTACAAAGATCTAAAAGATTTCGGATAGATTACAAATATTTCAATGATTTTCCAAAGATTCGAGAGGTATTCAAATAGTTTCACAAATATTACAAATATTTGATATATTTCGCGAAGATTACCAAAAATTTCACAAAGATTTGACAAAGGTCGCACTGATTTCCAAAGATTTCATAAACATTTAACATGGGTTTCAATGATTTCCAATGATTTTAAAGATTTCGGCTAGATTTGAAGCACTTGGCAAAGACTTCAATGATTTTCCAAAGATTTCAATAATTTCACAAATATTATCCAATATGTCAAAAATATTTCAAATATTTCAGAAGGATATCAATTAATTGCATAAAGATTTAAAATATTTCCGATACATTTTAAACATTTCAATGGTTTCCCAAAGATTTCAAAAGGATCTAAATAATTTAACAAATACCACAAAATATTTCAAATATTTGGCAAAAATTTCCAAATATATCACAAAGATTTGTCAAAGGTCGCAATGATTTCTCAAAGATTTCATAACAATTTCCCGAAGGTTTCAATGATTTCCAAAGATTTTAAAGATTTCGGATAGATTTAAAACACTTGACAAAGACTTCAATGATTTCCTAAAGATTTCCATAATTTCACAAATATTACCCAATATTTACAAAATATTTCCAAAGATTTCAGAAAGATTTCAATTATTTCACAAGGATTCAAAATGTTTCGGATAGATTAAAAAGATTTCCACGATTACCCATAGATTTCAAAAATATTTCACACAGATTTTAATCTTTTCCAAAAGATTTCAAAGGTTTCAAATATTTCTCAAATATTGAAAGAAAGAAAAAAAGAAATCACAAAGATTACGCAAAGATTATAATGATTTCCCAAAGGTTTCGGATAGATTTGAAAGTTTTCACATAGACTTCAATGATTTCCCAAAGATTTGAATAATCATGCATATATTACCAAATATTTCCAAAGATTTCAGAAATATTTCAATGATTTTTTAAAGATTTCATCAAGATTGTAAATATTTTGCAAAGTTTTCGAATAGGCTCAAAAGATTACACAAAGACTTCAATTATTCCACAAACATTTTAGATCGATTTTAAAGGGTGAACCCAGATTTCAATTATTTCTCAAAGATTTTAGAAAGATTTCAAAGGTTTCGGATAGATTCAAAAGATTTCAATGATTTCCGAAAGATTTCATGAAAATTTAGACATTTTCACAAATATTACCAAATGTTTCAAATATTTTGCAAATATCTGACAAAATTGCAATGATTTCCCAACTATTTCATAAAGACTTCAATGATTTCCCAACGATTTTAATAATTTCACAAATATTATTCAAATGTTTGAAAAATATTTTAAAGATTTCACACAGATTTCGCAAAAAATTCAGGTAGATTTCGAAGATTGCACAAAGATTTCAATTATACAAATTACAAATTTCACAAAGTTTCAATGGTTTTCCAAAGATTTTAAAAATTTTGGATAGATTGAAAAGACTTTACAATGACTTCAATGATCTTCCACAAGTTTCAATAATTTTATAAATATTTTATTCATATAATTTCAAAAAATATTTCAAATATTTCAGAAAGATTTCAATTATTTTACAAAGATTTAAAAGATTTCGGATAGATCAAAAACATTTCAATGATTTCCCAAAGATTCCAGAAGGATTTAAATAATTTCACGAATATTACAAAATATTTCGCAAAGATTTCCAAAGATTTCACAATGATTTGACAAAGATCGCAATGATTACTCTCAAATTTCATAAAGATTTTCCAAAGATTTCAATAATTTCACTTATATTACCCAATATGTCAAAAATATTTCAAATATTTCGAAATGATTTCATAAAGATTTCACAAAGTTTTCCATGATTTGCGAAAGACTTCAAAGATTTCGGATAGATTTAAAACACTTGGCAGACTTCAATTTCAAATATTTTCAAAGATTTCAATTATTTCACAAAGATGTAAAAGATTTTGGATGGATCAAAAATATTTAAATGACTTCCCAAAAATTTCAATAGGATTTAAATAATTTCATAAATATTACAAAATATTTCGCGAAGATTTCCAAAGATATCACAAAGATTTGACAAAGGTAAATTATTTCACAAAGATTTCGGATAGATCAAAAAAATTTCAATGTTTTCCTAAAGATTTTAAAAGGATTCAAATAATTTCACAAATATTACAAAATATTTTCAATATTTCGCAGAGATTTCCAAAGATATCACAAACATTTGACAAAGGCCGCAGTGATTTCTGAAAGATTTCATAAAGATTTCACAAAGGTTTCAATGATTTCTAAAGATGTCAAATATTTCTGATAGATCAAAAATATTTTAATGATTTCCCAAAGATTTCAGAAGGATTTAAATAATTTCACGAATATTACAAAATATTTTGCAAAGATTTCCAAAGATTTCACAATGATTTGACAAAGGTCGCAATGATTTCTAAAAAATTTCATAAAGATTTCCCAAAGATTTCAATACATAATTTCACGAATATTACCCAATATGTCAAAAATATTTCAAATATTCTCAAAGATTTCAAAAAGATTTCGATTATTTCACAAACATTTTAAAGATTTCTGATAGATTAAAAAGATTGTAATGATTTCCTAAAGATTTCAAAGGGGTTTAAATTATTTCACAAATATTACAAAATATTTCAAATATTTCGCAAAGATTTCCAAAGATATCACAAATATTTGACAAAAGTCGCAGTGATTTCTTAAAGATTTCATAAAGATTTCACAAAGGTTTCAATGATTCCCAAAAATTGTTAAGATTTTCGATAGATTTAAAACACTTGACAAAGACTTCAATGATTTCTCAAAGATTTCAATAATTTCACAAATATTACCCAATATGTCAAAAATATTTCAAATATTTCCTAAGATTTCAGAAAGATTTAAATAATTTCACAAATATTACCCAATTTGTCAAAAATATTTCATAGATTTCATAAAGATTTTACAAATATTTAAAATATTTCGGACATATTTTAAATATTTCAATGATTTCCCAAAAATTTCAAAAGGATTCAAACACTTTAACAAATATTACCAAATATTTCAAATATTTCGCAAAGATTTCCAAAGATATCACAAAGATTTGACAAAGATCGCAATGATTTCTCAAAAATGTTATAAAGATTTCACAAAGGTTTCAATGATTTCCAAAGATTTTAAAGATTTCGGATAGATTTAAGACAGTTGACAAAGACTTCAATGATATCCCAAAGATTTCTCTAATTTCACATATATTAACCAATATTTAAAAAATATTTCAAATATTTCAGTAGGATTTTAATTAATTGCACAAAGATTTAAAATATTTCGGGTATACTTTAAATATTTAAATGATTTCCCAAAAATTTCAAAAGGATTTAAATACTTTAACAAATATTACCAAATATTTCGCAAAGATTTCCAAAGATATCACAAAGATTTGACAAAGGTCGCAATGATTTCTCAAAGATTTTAGAGAGATTTCAAATAGATTTAAAACACTTTACAAAGACTTCAATCATTTCTCAAAGATCTCAATAATTTCATAAATATTACCCAATATGTCAAAAATATTTCCAATATGTCCAAAGATTTCAATATTTTCACAAATATTACCCAATATGTAAAAAATATTTCCAACGATTTCAATTATTTCACAAAAATATAAAAGATTTTGGATAGATTAGAAAGATTTCAGTGATCTCCCAAACATTTCAAAAAGGCTTAAATAATTTCACAAATATACAAAATATTTCAAATATTTCACAAGGATTTCCAAAGACTTCATAATGATTTGACAAAGGTCGCAGTGATTTCTCAAAGATTTCATAAAGATTTTAAAGATTTCGGATAGATTTAAAACACAAATATATTTAATTAAACGACAAATATTTCAATTATTTCCCAAAGATTTTGAAAGGATTTAAATAATTTCACAAATATTACAAAATATTTCAAATATTTTGCAAAGATTTGACGAAGGTCGCAATAATTTCTCAAAGATTTTATAGAGATTTCACAAAGGTTTCAATTATTTCCAAAGATTTCGGATAGATTTAAGACAGTTGACAAAGACTTCAATGATATTCCGAAGATTTCTCTAATTTCACAAATATTACCCAATATTTGAAAAACATTTCAGAAGGATTTTAATTAATTGCACAAAGATTTAAAATATTTCGGGTACACTTTAAATATTTCAATGATTTCATACAAATTTCAAAAGGATTTAAATACTTAACCAAATACTACCAAATATTTCAAATATTTAGCAAAGATTTCCAAAGATTTCACAATGATTTCACCAAGGTCACAATGATTTCTCATAGATTTTATAGAGATTTCACAAAGGTTTCAATGATTTCCAAAGATTTTGGATAGATTTAAAACACTTCACAAAGACCTTAATCATATCCCAAAGATTTGAATAATTTCACAAATATTACCCAATATGTCATACAAAATATTTCAAATATTTCGCAAAGATTTCCAAAGATTTCATAATGATTTGACAAGGCTCGCAGTGATTTCTCAAAGATATCATAAAGATTTCACAAAGTTTTCATATGATTTCCAAAGATTTTGAAGATTTCGGATAGACTTAAAACACAAGTATATTTAATTAAACAACAAATATTTCAGTGGTTTCCCAAAGATCTTGAAAGGATTGAAATAATTTCACAAATATTACAAAATATTTCAAATATTACCGCAAAAATTTCACAAAGGTTTCAATGATTGCCAAAGATTTTAAAGATTTCAGATAGATTTAAAACACAAAATTAAATCCTTTTGAAATCTTTGGGAAATTATTGAAATATTTTCGATCTGTCCGAAATCTTGAAATTTAATCTCAATTTAATCTCAAAATTTAATTAGTACTTTGCCCCTCCCTAGTGGATTTCTAAGGGGGCATTGCCACCTGTGCCTCCTAGGGCTCCGCCGCCTCTGGTAAGTGCCACATTAAGGTGCTCCGAACGAGTCGGTTTTTAGAATAATACAAAATACGGCTACAAGGATGAATTGTTTCATGTAATATTTCAACCACATAATCTAAAAGCTTATACGTGTGCTCGACCAGGGCCCTTTTTTTGGAAAATGTTCTTGTTTTTTTTTTTGTTAATTGAAACGCACTTTGAAACGGTGAGCGGCTGTTTCGGTTCACCATGGGTACACTCCCAGTGGCGCTTTGCCCGTCCCCAGGCGCAGAAAATTCAGCATATTTTCAATTAACAAAAAAAAAACAAGACCATTTTTCGAAGAAAGGGCTCTAGTCATGCACATGTATAAGCCTTTAGATTATGTGGTCAAAATATGAAATCAAGCAATTTATCCTTCTAGTCGTATTTTGTATTATTCTGAAAACCGACTCGTTTGAAGCACCTTAAAAGTGACATTTGTCTACTGCTTGTAGGCTACTTCCTTTCTTGAAAACCATGAACTTACACCCTTACTTATCTATACTACGAATAGCAAGGATAGACCTAGTTTTCATTTTGAAATTCTACATTATGCTCTCTCTCTCTCTCTCGCGAAACGTCACATCTGACCTATTTTTTTCGGTCGAAGATTAATTGATGTCTCGTTTATCGAAGCCCGCAGGATCTTCTACTCTAATCACAATGAGAATAATTCCAATGCCAGCAAACTGATTTAATCTCCACTTGACGTAAGCGCAACGACCATCGTTTCTTAATTCCCAAAGACGATTGTAGAATTCTAGCGACGTTCACTTGAAGAGTTGCAAAGACAATTAATATTATTAAGCTCCATTGGAATTGAGCCACAAAGACAATTAATTTTATCAGAGACTGGAAAAAGATTAAGGGAACCAACCCTACAGTAGATAGGACCACATTTAAAAGAATTTAACTGCATCAGTTTCAAAAAGTAAAGAAAGATTTTTATTTTTGAATAAAGCTGCCATATTCAGTTGGATATTTTTATAGACAAAAATATCACGAAATTGGTCAATTAGCTGTAATAAACATTTTTATCATACCCGGGCAAAGGCACGATTTTTGTTCCTATATCCATCAATAGATAATCGTTTCTGGCATTGCTATTGGAGATGACAGAATACTCAATTCTCGATAATAATAATTTATCATTAGTATACACTAGGACCCCGATTTAATAACCCCCGGTTTAGTAATTCCTCGAATTGCTGGCCCACGTAGTTTCTCAGTTCACAGGGCGAAAGACGGTTCTGACTCTCGCCTCAGAAGGGCCACAGTGCACGAGTACTCAGTCGAGTTAATTGCGCAATATTATGCATTCCAATTGGAAACGGTGCAGATGGCCCTGACTGTTTACGTTTCAATTCCCTCAATTTAGTAAGAAGGCTATTTGCAGGCATCTTCCGATACTGTTACTAAATCAGGGTCCCAGTGTACTTACAATTAAAATCAATTTCCACATTTTCTACATTGATCCAATTTGAGGATGTTTACAATTGAAAATTCGAAAACTTGTTTATGTTTGAATGTTTATAGTTTATAATCATCAAATTTTGAACATCTTTTTGAAATATATAAGTTAAACGTCTTAGTAGTCGTGACCTTAGTCTTAGTAATCGTGACGCCATTTTATTACTTTTTATCTGATTTTAATTAATTAAAATTCCATTTGATAGTATAAAATGCTAAAAATAAATAGGGTTTATCATAAAATATTTTATCACAAAAATATATATATAAAGTCAAGTTTTTAATTCTGAATCTTCCTGAATGAAAAAATTTCAAACAATAATTCTTACAGCTTCGTTAATTGCAAAACTTAAAACATGCATAATTTTCAATGGTAAATTGTCCAAATTGAAAACTCTAATTTTCAGGGTGTATGATTCAAAATTCTTAAATTTTGGATGATTTTGAAGATCAAAAATCAAGTTTGCAATCCTAAATCTTTCAAATTTAAGTAATTGTCAAGGTTTTACAGAATTTTTAAATGTAAAATTAAAAACTCGCACGATTTTAATTTTTTAATTTCAAAATTGAAAACTCTTCAATTCTTATGATTTACTATTTAAAATTTTACAATTTTGAATAGTTACAATTGAAAATTCTGCAATTTCAACGATTTGCAATTTTAATTTCTTCGGTTCGAAAGATTTATAAATAAAAATTCTTATATTATGATGATTAAGAAAATCAAAAATTAAGAGTTTTCAATTCTAAATCTTCCAAATTGATGAAACTTCAAATGTAAATCATCAAAATTTTAAATTGTAAAACTTAAAACTTTGCGTAATTTTTAACTTTTAATTCACAAAATTAAAAACTCTTTAATTTTAATCATTTACAAATTAAAAACTCTTTAATTTTAATGATTTACAAAATAATTTCCTATAATTTTAAACAATTAAAATTGCAAACTCTTCAGTTTTAAAGATTTATAAATAAAAATTCATAAATTTGACTGATTTTGAAAATGAAAAGTCAAGTTTTCATTTCTAAATATTCCAATTTAAAGAAATTTCGAATGTAAAGCATTAAAATTACAGGTTTTGAAATTGCAAAACTTTAAACTTGCATAATTTTAAATGATAAATTATCAATATGAAAAATTCTTAAATTTTAACGAATTACCATTCAACGTTCTACAATTTTGAAGAGTTACAATTGGAAACTATTCAATTTTAAAAAGGTAATAATAAAATTTCTCAAATTTTAATGATTTTGTAGATCTAAAGTTATGTTTTCAATAACACTAAATCAACAAAATTGAAGAACTTTTATATGTGAATCATGAAAATTATTGCTTTTTTCAATTGTGAAACTTAAAACATGAATAATTTTTATTTTAAAAGGTCAAAATTAAAAGCTCTCCCATTTTGGCGATTAACAATTTAAATTTCTACAATTTTGAAGATTTTTATTTCGAAATTCTTTAGATTTAACGATTTGCAGTTTAAAATTCATTAAAGTTAAAAATATAAAAATAAAAATTCTTAAATTTTGAATTACAGAATTTTTCATTGCAAAACTTGAAATTTCCATAATTTTTATTTGTTACTTAACAAATTAAAAACTTCAGTTTTAAATATTTACAATTCGAAGTTCCACAATTTTGAAGAGTCACAATTGAAACTTCTTGAATTTTGAAAATATAATGTAATTGCTAATTATTCAATTTTTAAATTTATATTCTAAAGGTATGTAATTTGGAACATTTCTTCTAATAGTTCAATTTCAAAGATTTAGAATTCAAAAATTCTTCAATTTCGAATATTTTTGCAATTGAAGGCTCTTCAATATTTAATCCATATAATAGAAAATTATGTAATTTTGAACTTTTTCTTAGAATTGTTCAATTTTGAAGATTTACAATTTAAAATTCTTCAATTGTGAACATTTGCAATAACAAATTCTTAACTTGTGATCATTTTGAATACTAAAAGTCAAGGTTTAATTTCTAAATCTTCCAAATTAATGAAACTTCAAACGCAGAATCAACAACATTACAGAATTTTTAATTGTAAAACTTAAAACTTCCATAATTTTTAATTGTTAATTTTCCAAATTAAAAATTTCAATTTTGAATATTTACAATTCGAAATTCTACAATTTTGAAGATTTTTATTTCAACATGCTACAATTTTATTAATCAGCACTTTATAATTCTTTAAAGTTAAAAAAAATATAGATGAGAATTCCTAAATTTGGCAAATTTTGATAATTTTGAAGAGAAAAGTTCAAGGTTTTATTTCTAAATCTTCCAAATTAAAGAAATTTCAAATGTAATGCATCACAATTACAGAATTTAAAATTTTAATGGTTAATTTTTCAAATTAAAAACTCTTCAATTTTGAATGCTTGCAATTGAAAGCTCTTAAATATTTAATGTATATAATAGAAAATGATGTAACTTTGAACGTTTTTTTTTCAATAGTTTAATTTTGAAAATTGACAATTTAAAATTCTTTAATTGAATCAATTTGTCAAAATTAAAAAATTTTCAATTTTAAAAACTGACAATTCGAAGTTTTACAATTTTGAAGAGTTACAATTGAAACTTATGGAATTTTGAAAATATAATAGAATTGCTAATTATGGAATTTTCAAAATTTATATATTTAAAGGTATGTATAATTTTGAACGTTTTTTTTCTTTGAATAGTACAATTTTGAAGATTTACAATTTAAAATTCTTCAATTGTGAATATTTGCAATTGGAAATTCTTAAAATTTGATAATTTTCATCATTTCGAAGTCAAGTTTCCATTTCTAAATCTTCCAAATTCATGAAACTTCAAACTCAAATTCATCAAAATTACAGAAATTTTAATGATGAAACTTAAAACTTGCATCATTTATAATTTTAAATTGTCAAAATTAAAAACTCTTCAATGTTAGCAATTAGCAATTCAAATTTCTACAGTTTTGAAGATTTTATTTCAAAATTCTACAATTTTAGCGCTTAGCAATTAAATATTTTTTCAAGTTAGAAATATTATAAATAAAAATTCTTAAATTTGGAGAATTTTGATCATTTTGAAGATCAACAGTCAAGTTTTTATTCCTAAATCTTCCAAATTGAAGAAATTTTTAAATTTAATGCATCACAATTACAGAATTTTCAATTGCAAAACAAAAAATTTGCATAATTTTCAATTGCTAATTTTTCAAATAAAAAGCTTCAATTTTCAATATTTAAAATTCGAAGT
The DNA here is from genome assembly GCA_011634705.1 of Andricus grossulariae. Taxonomy (NCBI): domain Eukaryota; kingdom Metazoa; phylum Arthropoda; class Insecta; order Hymenoptera; family Cynipidae; genus Andricus; species Andricus grossulariae. Next base: position 107,951,711 of record JAABKJ010007545.1, on the reverse strand, counting down.
TCTTCATTTTTGAAGAGTTACAGTTGAAACTTCTTGAATTTTGAAAATATAATGTAATTGCTAATTCTTCAATTTTTAAAATTTATATTTCAATGGTATGTAATTTTGAACGTTTTTTTTTAATAGTTCAATTTTAAAGATTTACAATTTAAAAATTCTTCAATTTTGAATATTTTTGCAATTGAAGGCTCTTCAATATTTAATGTATATAATAGAAAATGATGTAATTTTGAACGTTTTTTTTTCTTTGCATAGTACAATTTTGAAGATTCACAATTTGAAATTCTTCAGTTGTGAATATTTGCAATTGCAATTTCTTAAATTTGGAGAATTTTGATCATTTCGAAGTCACGTTTGCATTTCTAAATCTTCCAAATTAATGAAACTTCAAACGCAAAATCATCGAAATTACAGAATTTTTAATTGTAAAACTTAAAAGTTCCATAATTTTTAATTATTAATTTTCCAAATTAAAAATTTCAATTTTGAATATTTCCAATTCTAATTTCTACAATTTTGAAGATTTTTATTTCAACATGCTACCATTTTAACTATCAGCAATTTATTATTTTAATTTTATATAATTTTAATTTATTTATTTAAAGTTAAAAATATATAAATAAAAATTCCTAAATTTTGCAAATTTTGATAATTTTGAAGATCAAAAGACAAGTTTTCATTTCTAAATCTTCCAAATTAATGAAACTTCGAACGCAACATCATCGAAATTACAGAATTTTTAATTGTAAAACTTAAAACTTCCATAATTTTTAATTGTTAATTTTCCGAATTAAAAATTTCAATTTTGAATATTAGCAATTCGAAGTTCTACAATTTTGAAGATTTTTATTTCAACATGCTACAATTTTAACGATCAGCAATTTATAATTCCTTAAAGTTAAAAATATATAAATGAAAATTCTTAAATTTTGCAAATTTCGATAATTTCGAAGATCAAAAGTCAAGTTTTTATTTCTAAACCTTCCAAATTGAAGAAATATTAAATAAAAAGCATCACAATTACAGAATTTTTAATTGCAAAACCTAAAACTTGCCAAATTTTAATTTGTTAATTTTTCAAATACAAAAATTTTTAATTTGGAATGTTTGCAATTGAAGGCTCTTAAATATTTAATGTATATAACAGAAAATGATGTAATTTTGAAAGTTTTTTTTTGTTTGGAATATAGTGCAATTTTGAAAATTTACAATTTAAAATTCTTCAATTCAAAAAATTTGTCAAAATAAAAAAATCTTCAATTTTAAACACTGACAATTCGAAGTTCTACAGTTTGGAAGAGTTACAATTGAAACTTCTTGAATTCTGAAAATATAGTATAATTGCTAATTATTCAATTTTCAAAATTTACATTTTAAAGGTATCTAATTTTGAACGTTTCTTTCAATAGCTCAATTTTGAAGATTCACAATTTAAAATTCTTCAATCCTGCATATTTGCAATTGCAAATTCTTACATTTTGAGAATTTTGATCATCTTGAATACTAAAAGTCAAGTTTTTATTTCTAAATCTTCTAAATAATGGAACTTCAAACGCAAAATCATCAAAATTACAGAATTTTTAATTTCAAATTGTCAAAATAAAAAACTTACATTTTACCGATTTATAATTTGAAGTTCTACAATTTTGAAGATTTTGATTTCAAAATTCTTCAGTTTTAACGATTTTCAAATTAAAATTCCTTAAAGTTAAAAATATATAAATAAGAATTCTTAAATATTGAGAATTTCTATCATTTTGAAGATCAAAAGTCAAGTTTTTATTTCTAAATCATAATATTTAATGTATATAATAGAAAATGATGTAATTTTAAAGGTTTTTTTTTTTTTTTTGAATAGTTCAATTTGGAAGATTTACAATTCAAAATTCTTCAATTGAGAAAATTTTCAATTGCAAATTCTTCAATTTTGACGATTTGTAGTTAAAAATTCTTAAATTTTGAGAATTTGATCATTTTTAATATTAAAAGTCAAGAATTTTCAATTCTAAATCTTTCAGATAAATGAAACTTCCAACGTAAATCATCAAAATTACAAAATTTTTATTTGTTAATTTGTCAAATCAAAACTGTTCAAATTTATAGATTTGCAATTCGAAGTTCTACAATTTTGAAGAGCTTCAATTGAAATTTTTTGAATATTCAAAATACAATATAATTTCAAATTATTCTATTTTCAAAGTTTGTATTTTATAGTTATGTACTTCTGAACGTTTTTTTTCTTTTTTGAATAGTTCAATTTTAAAGATTAAAAATTTTTAATTCTTCAATTTTGAATATTTTCAATTAAGGGCTTTCTAATATTTATTGTCTATAATAGAAAATGATGTAATTTTAAACTTTTTTTTTGAATAGTTCAATTTTCAAGATTTTCTATTTCTAATTATTTAATTTTGAATATTTGAAATTAGAGGCTCTTCAATATTTATTGTCTATAATAAAAAATGATTTAATTTTGAACTTTTTTTGGAATAGTTCAATTTTGAAGATTTAAAATTTGAAATTCTTCAATTTTTAATATTTACAATTGAAAATTCTTCAGTTGTGAACAGTAAAAATGACAACGTTGATTTTTATTTGATAAATTCTTATAATTTTTCACACATATAAAATATGTTTCCCTAAAATAAAAATATAAAGTTTGCAGGAAGTTAAAGTTACTTGGATCAGTGACTGGAAATTTAACAAGTTACTATTTTCACGAAGTATCTGTACCGTAAATTGGGGTTAAGCGGGGCGTGTTGTAGAAACGGGTTCACCGGTCACTTTATTTTTTTATAATTAATTATCTCCTTCTCTATATAACAAATTAAAGATAAACGATTATTTTCTCTTTCGCAAATGTTAAGCTTTATTTCAAGTCTTGTTTGGTGCAGTTATGGTCCGTTTATCCGAGCAAGATTTATACAAATATATTTATCATCCTACAAAATAATTTTTGAAAGAATTTTCATTTTTTTCGGAAGAGCGGCTCACAGTATTCAATTACAAACTAAACCAAACATTGTTACCCTTAATAATCACGTTCAGGTAACTTTATTTCCCTTAAGTTATTAGAAAACTTATAAACTTTTCTGCAAAGTTTTCCTCCAAGCACATTTTTCAAACTTTTTTTTATGAGTGAGCGACTTAGCCCCATATTGCGGGGTAAAGTCGCTCACACTTCAAGAGATGATAAATAGTTGTTTATGAATTAAATGTATGTTTGTATTTTATAGTACAAAAGAGGGTGAGATAAAGGTTATATACCTGAAGGATGAATACCTGATTTAAATTCCTTCGGGCGCTCTATTGTAAAAAATCGAGAAAAACGTGCCGCTTCGCCCCATGTTAAGAGAGCAATAATTACATTTTTTTGAAGAACTTTCCGAACACTGCATCTGATTTCAAATTATCATAAAGTTAGATAAAAATGATTGTTATTTCGATCTGTGATAAGGAGAATTTGATATTTCAATTCCAAGTAATAAATTTCCATTCAATCGTAACAACAATGAATTGCCAATTAATAATATAAAGATATATAAAAACAACACTATGATTCCAATTTTAAATTCTACAATTTAATCACTTAAAAAAAATAATTTGAAAAGCATGGTTTTATTTTTCATGCCTAAGTTTTTAATTTTTTTCACAAATTAATGAAGAAAGGGTTTGGCAAGTTGGAAAGCTACCTAAAAAATATTCGGTATTTAATGATTTTTCGGAAATTTTTATTCGTGGAGGATTTCAATTTAAAGCTATTATAGTGAAATAGTCAAATTTCAAATATGTTCAAGTATTAAATTAGTAATTTTGAATTTTTCGTTCCTTTGAATTCTTTTTCGTTCTTTAAATTCTATGTATTTCTTTTTATTCTTTTTTATGAATTTCTTGAAGTCGTCTAAATTCCTTCATTTCCTGGAAATATTTTTAAATCCTTGCTATTCCTTCAATTTTCTGAATTCTTTAAATTGGTTTAATACCCTAAATTTGTAAAATTTCCCAAATAATGAGAAATCCCTGAATTTCATGTACTTCAAAATAGTCCAAAGAATTTCGAAGAATTCGGAAGATTTGAAGGAATTCAGAAATTTGAGAGAATTCGGAGTATTTAAGGAATTCAGTCATTTAAAAGAATTCAGAATATTTACGGAATTAGGGAAATTTAGAGAATTTCAGGGATTTCCTGAATTTTTCAAATATTTTAAATTTAGGGAATTCAAGGACCTCAGGAAATTCGAGGACTTTCCGAAATTAGGAGAATTTCAGGAATTCAGGGGCGTCAGAGAATTTAAGGAATTTGAGGAATTCAGAATATTCAAGAAATTCAAGGAATTCAGAATATTTAAGAAATTCAGGGAATTCAGAATATTCAAGAATTTCAGAGAATTCATAATATTAAGGATATGGAAGGAATTTAGGATATTCGAAGATTTCAGGGATTTCAGAGGAACAGAAAATTCAAAGAATTGAGGAAATTCATAATGTTCAAGGTATTCAGAAAATTTTACGGATTTCGGAACATTCAAATAATTCAGAAAATTCATAATGTTTAAGGATTGCAGGAAAGTCAGAGGAATCAAGGATTTAAGGAAAATCAAGGATTTCAGAGAATTCAAGGAATTCAGAGATTTTCAGAAATTTAGAGAAATCAAGAAATTCAGAGAATTCAGAATATTTAAGAAATTGAAACATTCAGAATATTCAATAAATTCAGGGTATCTAAAATGTTTCTAGAAATTCAGGGATTTCAAGATATTCAATTAAATTATATTTAAGGAAAATTGAGGATTTCAGAGAATTCAAGGAATTTAGAGATTTTCATAAATGTAGAGAATCCAAGAAATTCAGAGAATTCAGAATATTCAAGGAATTAAAACATTCAGAATATTCAATAAATTCAGGGTATTTAAAATGTTTCTAGAAATTTAGGGATTTCAAAATATGCAATGAAATTATATTTAAGGAAAATCAAGGATTTCACAGAATTCAAGGAATTTAGAGATTTTCATAAATGTAGAGAATCCAAGAAATTCAGAGAATTCAGAATATTCAAGGAATTTGCTATTTTAAAGAATAAATTGCACATTATCTAGCAGCCTACAAAAAGTCCTTACTACATTTTCAGATTTTTTTATACAATACGTATAGTTTTTTATAGTTATAGTTTTATAATGTAGAAAACTGTATAAAGACTATGTTTCCCTCTGCAGAAAATTTGTTTAAAAACACGTGCTTTTATAATTTCGTCACAATTTTCTATTTTAAAGCCTATAATTCCACACTATTCTGTTCAACCTGTAGAATTCCATTTTCTGTCTTTAACCAGTTGTCAATCTCATGTTTCCATAAATCAATATTTAAAGAATACAAATTTTCCTCCATTTATGTTTCAGTTTCTCGACTTCATGGAATTCGAGTATTCAATTGTATTCAATGATTCGATAACATTGGTCGCCTTTGGAGCTTGCAGAAATGCCAGACATTATTCAAATATATTTGCATTATGATTATTAAAAGCTAAAAACAATTACGATGTACTTTAGAATTTACATTCTCAAATATATTTTATTTTATGTGCAAAATACACATTGTTTCGAATGATTTGATCACTTCAAAATTATATTATTCAGTAGGTTTGAAAATTTAAGAAATTTATGAATTGTTCTTCAACATTTCTTCATATTATTATAGGATATGCGAGAACCATTTCATTATCTAGCAGATTCCATCCTGAGAAATGTGTTATGTATAAATGTGAAACATTTATTTTCTAACGGCAAAATTTTTGTCTGGTAATATATTTCATGGTACTATCTTCTTTATATTTCCAATTTTTGTTTCATTTTTATACTTAACACATTTTTCCAGGATGAAATCTGATGGATAATTAAATGGTTTCCGTATATTTTCAAATTTCCCGCTTGTTAGTTCGGGGCGAGGGGCGGGAGTTTCGCCGCCATGCACTTTAGTTCATTTTATTCCCACTTGGTGTCGCATTCGCTAAATGTCGTGCTCTCTAATTCCTCCTCTAAGTCCCACGTAGTGGACGCACTGTGCATTACTTGCATTTCGGCCGACCTATCGATCACACGTCTTCACGAGAACGTGCAATGTTCTCTTTGAATAAAGTCTGAATTGTTATGTTTAAATCCTGTTGTAATTATTCTACCCTCATGAAGTAGTGACAATTATTCATAACTAAACACCACCACTTATATAATTTGAAAACGATTAGAAAGAAAAACGGTTAGTTTCTATCTATAAATCTAATCCATAGACGCTCCTATGCAACTATTGCTAATCAATTCTAAACAAAAATTTGAAAATCGGTCAAGAATTGTAGGCTGTAGGTTTTTTTAAATAGTAAATTCCCGATTCAGCCCACTGGCGGCGACTGTTTCCTCGGCGCGCCTCATTTCGTTTTACTTAGCTCGTGATATCTTGTGATATACAAAACGAAATAATATGTAGCTTGCGTAGACTCATTCCTTAATCCCTAAGGAACAACTTTCTCACTGGAAGTTCTCTCAGAATCAACGATTTGTACCTTTTTTTTAATGTAAACACGGGCGAACGGTACAAGCGGGGATTGTCGGGAGATTGCATAAGGTTCAGGGGCACTTTCAAGCGGTCGAGCGCACATCCCATTCTTCGATTCGGCCCTTCAATTGTACAATTTCAAAAATTTGAATCATATTATAGCAATCTCCTTTTGTATTATTTTTAAAATTTTTACTTTTCAATGTAATATCTTAAAATCGTTCATTTTTAGTTAAAGATTTAAACAAATAAATAATTTCCAATTGAAAAATATTTGTTTGGAAATTTTCAAGAATGAATAATAATTCTAAACGAAGATTTAAAATTAAAAAATTAAAAATTGATTTCAAAATCAAAAAATATATAAATTAAACTATCTGAAATTGATACATAAGTAATTGAATAATTTCGGTAATTTTAAGTGGTTACAATTTTAGAGTTCTGAATTTCCATGTTGAACGCTATATTTTTAATTTTTCCCTTTCATAGGTTTTAATTTTGCAGTTAAAATTGAATTGGTTGAATATTGGAAAGTATAATTAGCAATTTAAAGATGATTAATTTTTAAGTGATTTAAATTCACTTTAAATAATTGAAATTTGAAAGGACTTGAGTATAAAAAAGCTTTAATATCATAGTTTTTGGTGATTAAATTTTGTTTTCAGTTTTAAATGAAGTTCGCATTCGTTTAAAAGCACTATTTACTTTGAAAGTTTTATTTAGAATAATTCAATTCATTTCTTGATTTTAGATAAATTTGTCTGATCAGCTTTAATGTTAAAACATAATTTTTGTATGTAATAACAATAAGATTGAAAATTATAGAATTTCAGAAGTTTTTATTTTTAAAGATTCAATTTAGGTTTCAACTTCAAATTATCACATTTTAATCGCTTTGAATTTAAAATTATTTAAATTCAAAAGTTTTCAATTTTGAATTATTTAATTTTGAACGATTTTAATTATAAATAATAAAATTTCAATTCCTCTGAATTTTCAATGATCCAATTTCCAAAATTCGAATCTGATAATATTCAATTTTTAACGTTTTGACATTGTCCTATTTTCGAAATTTTAATCTGAAATCATTCAATTTCGTGATTCTTCAATTTAAAATTAAATTGTCAAAAATCGTTCTATATATATTTTATAATTTTAGACGCTTTCTATTCTAAACTATTAATTATTAATTATTCTTTTAAAAATGTTTAAAACATGATATTTAAAAATTGGTTTAATAATGGATTTTGACATTGTTGATATGATTCAAAGTCAATAGATCTCTTGCAAAAAGTTTTGCTGGAGCTCATCGACTTCCGCAATTGATCATATAGGTGAAAAACTGTGGTTTTCGCAAAGGGAGTATATTTTTATCTAAACCGGGAAAAATCACGAATATTTACCGGGAGAAAGCCCGGAGACGAAAATTTAAAAAATAGTGGCCACCCTGACTGAAATAACCAAGATGAATAAATCACTCTGTTATTAAAAATTATATTACTTGTTACAGTCTTACGATAAGCAGGCTTTCCATTCGGCGACACCGCCACCTTTTGGTCTGACAGGAAGTCAAAGCGCGGGTCTTCCGGGAAGTTACGGTGCTCCTCACTTATTTATTCCGGCAATGCACCAGCCACATCAGCTGCATCAGCCTCTGCATCAGGACGGAGGCAGCAGCACCGGTCAGAGGACAAACGCAAGTTCTCAAAACAAAGGTCAGACAAAGCCTGGCTACAGTCCCAGTAATTACTGGACCGGCGGTAACTAATCTCTTGACGGAAGAAGCAGAAAATAATAAAGTAAAAACCGAAGGAAGCACACATTATTCTAGACAAACCCAAGACTCGTCGGTGGATCGCGCGGCGACATTAATTTAGACACAAAGGACTTGATTCACTTGAACGAGGGACTAGAAACGATTTTTCACGCAACTAGATACCCTAATAAAATATACGATTTGTGCCAGAACTTACATGGTGAAAATGAATGGGGGAGAGTAAAAGCATGGAAGGATTAGACAATTTTATTCACTTTGCTACTTATGGTGAAAACGTTCGAGGAAAAGGAAAAGAAAGACAAAAAACACACACAAGTATATATATATATATAAAATAAAAAAGTTGATACAAAAGAACAATACCGAGAAACCCTAGCGCGGTTCAAAAATAAGTGTACCGTACAGTTTACACATCTACAGATGGCGAGGGCTTCTTCCTTTTTCCATGTCGCGATAAACAATAAGAATGTACACATGTAATTGCTTAACACATAGTGTCACAGGTGAGGTGATTTTTCAAGACCTTTTGTACGGAATTAGCTTTGTTCTAGCGCATTTAAGGCTGAATGTCGTTGTGCACTTGCAATTAACAAATTCGTCGGACGGTGCGTAATGCTATTTATTAATTAAGGCCGAACTTTACTTTCGTACTCTTGCAATACTCTTGATCGCCAATCCGTCAAAAATACGCTGCGTGTTTTGACGATACAAAGGAGAAAAAAAGAATAATTGTTTAGTTCTTCCACCGAGGGTAGAGCTCGTGCCAAATGAAAGTTCCTGTCATTGTCTCTGACAATGTTTGTCACTCTGGCGGTAAAGAAACGAGTCTGAGAAATTGCGCAAAGTTTATCTCCCTCTCCCATTTTTCTCCCCTCTTTGTTTCAATGTATAATTAGTGCAATTACCAGTACGTTGCGTTGACTGTGAAAAGAGAAATTGATAGTTTTTGGATTAGGTTAATAAAAGATGCTTTGAAACGTTAAAACTGATTGTTGCTGTATAGAGAGTGACATATTGGGGGTAAAATATAAAACTGGTAAAATGTTGCTAGGTCGCAACTGTGTGTATTTAATGAACGTTTTAAGCGGAAAGTGTGGATGAAAAAAATCACTCCTTATAATGGAAAAAGTTATCGCAAGGCATCTCTTTTCATTTTTTTAAACTCATTTAAACGACCTTGCGTTTAAAATATTAGGAATTGTTGAAAAGAAATTGCGACTGGCTTTAGGTTTTTCTTGCATTACAGTTTAGAACACGGAACTGTATAACCTTCAAGATTAGAATCGTGACTTTTAAGAAGTCGTAGCGCTTTATTAGCGAATAGAGACCGATTTTTGAGAAAGGTTGTCTTTTGTACAAATTATATAACGTTTAAACGTAGGTAAGATTGTAAACGGACGACTACTAATTTTTATGCACCTGTGATGTTTTCGTTCTCGTTCTTTAGCGGTCGTTTGTTTTTTGTTCATTTCAAAAAAGAATACAAAATTAGATCACTGAGACAAATGATTAATCTTTTCACACCAAATCTCTCTCAAGTATCCTGACGCATTTCAGACCTTTCGTGCCAAGTACTTATAATTGCACTGACTCGCCCTTCACTCTCTCTGCATTTTTTTCATTTTATAGATTCATAAGAGATCATTTAATAAAGATCATTTGATAGAGATCATAATTTCGCTTGATCATTTCTTCAACTTTTCTTTTACTCGTTGTTTTCAACGACTCCTCAAAGCTCTGCTTTAGAAATTTTTTTTTTTTGGTCGAAATCGAAATCTTTTTAACACTGAAGATTTCATAAATTTTTTACACGGAGCAAAAAGGAGAAAAAATATTATGGCTAGTAATTGTATTTGTCAAGTTGAATCGGTAAATTATATTCTACGTAGAAAATTATTGTTGATTGTTTCTTTTGTATTAAATAAAGTACCATCTAAAAAGGTGAAGCATCGCAAAGTTTATTTTTCAAGTTAGAGATGCTTGGGATGTCGCCAAGAGTGTTGGATTTATTATTGAAATTATTATTAAAAAATTGAATAAAAAAGTTGGTATGTGCGTGAAAAAAGTTTGAAAATAGATTAGACCCGTTTGTAATGAATGTAAATTTGTCCTGATGTTTCTTTGACAAAGTCGATCACTTCGCTACGCCGTATGATTCCCAAAATCATTATCTGTACACATTAAGTATAACTGCTCATTTGTGTATCATAAAGATATTCATACAGATCAGCCGGAAACACGATAATAGGTTCTCTTTTGGTTTTCGGATGTTTTTTTTAGTTCACTCAACTTTGTATACACTTGGATGATAATAGAGAAAACAATACTGTAAGTGTAGTGTACTGAAGAATTATATATAAAAAAGTAAATAAACAAACCGCAAGAGTATCGAGTGCTCGAAGCAAGAAAACAAATGGCTTACTAAAAGTGTCCAGAGAAAGTGTGTTTTTTTCATATTGATTATATCTTAATAATTTTTGTATTTTTGTCAAATATTAACCGATCGATCGGAAATGCAAAATGCATTAAGCCATTACTGCTAACTATTAAATAATAATTATTATTATAAATAATAATAATAGCTACTACTGTGTATAAATATGAATATCTTAAGAATAAATGTATTGAAAGAAGCATTGTTTGTTCTCCATTTGCGATTCAAAAGTGGAGATGTTTCAATAGATTTTGATAATAATTACTTTTTTCGAGCGATAGCACTATTTTGCTACTATATCGAAAAAAATTACACTAAAGACACTATTTTCTCTCAATTGTCCGTTAATGACACTATTACTTTAATTTTCATTGTAAAATATTTTTGAACAAAATAGTTAAATCCTCAACCAAAATATTAATTTTCAACTAAACAGTTGCATTTTGAACCAAAAAGATGAGCTTTCTACAAAACAGTAGAATTTTCAACAAAAAATATGCAATTTCAAGACAGAAGACTAATTTTCATCCAAAAAAGATAATTTGTCACCAAAATACATACATTTTTAACCAAGTAGTTAAATTTTCAACCAAGAAGATTAATGTTGTACCAGAAAAGACAACAAAATACATATATTTTTAACTAATTATTTGATTTTTTAAACTAACAAAGATCAATTTCTAACCAAAAATAAACAAGTTAAATTTTCGTTTATGGTAATTAATTTTCAATACACAAAACGAATTTTCAACAAAACACATTAATACCACATAATATTTAAAATAAAATTAATACGCATAATACCAAATTGTTGAATTTCGAGCCGAAAATACGAATTTTCTATAAAACAGTTGAATTTTCAACCAAGAAGTTAATTTTCAACTGAAACGGATTAATTTTTAACCAGACAGTTGCATTTTTACCAAAAAAGGTGAAATTTCTACAGAAAAAGATGAGTTTTCAAACGAAAAAAAAACGAATTTTTAACCAAATAGTTTAATTTTCTATTAAAAAATACGATTTTTCAACCAAATAGTCTAATTTTTTACCAAGATAATGAATTTCAAGCCAATAATACGAATTTCATACAAAACAGTTGAATTTTCAACAAACTAGTTGAATCCGGAACTAAAACAGATTAATTTTTATCCAAACAGTCGCATTTTTAGTAAAAAAATTCTTTTAAAAAAGACGAATTTTCAACAAAATGCATAATACCAAATTGTTTAATTTCGAGCCAAAAATACGAATTCTCTGTAAGAAAGTTGTATTTTTACCAAAATAGGTGAAATTTTTACAGAAAAAGATTAATTTTCAAATTAAAAAGACGAATTTTCAACAAAATAGTTGAAATTACAATCCAAAAAAATTTGTTAGTCACGGAAGAAAGAAAGTTTCAATCAAATTATTGAATTTCCAAGCCAAAAAGACGAATTTTCAACAAAGCAGTTGTTTCTTGAACACAGAAGGTTAAGCTTCTACCAAAAAAGATAGATTCCAAACAAAATACATACATTTTTAACCAAATAGTTTAATGTTCTATCAAGAAGATTAATTTTCTATCAGAAAAGACGAATTATCAACAAAATACAAAAAGTTTTAACCAAGTATTTGAATTATTAAACTAACAAATATCAGTTTTTAACTAAAAGTAGACTAGTTACATTTTCATGTAATCTTCAATGCCTAAAACGAATTTTCTACTAATCAATTTCATTTGGTACAAAATAGTTGAATTTTCTACCAAATTGTTAAATTTTCAAGCCAAAAATACGAGTTTTCTACTGAGAAGTTAAGTTTTCAGTAAATTAATTAATTTTTAACAGAAAAAAAAACTAATTTTGAACTAAAATGAATACTTAACCAAAAAAATGAACTTTTAAGAAAGTAGTTCAATTTTCAACCAAGGAATCCAATTTTCAACAAAAAAATGTAATAGTTGATATTTCAACCAAAAAAGACTTTAATCTAGAATAAAAAACAGTTGGATTTAACCAACAAAAACAAATTTCCACAAAATACATCAATTTTGAACCAAACAGCCAAATTTTCAACACAAAAGTTAATTTTCATGCGAAACAGAGTAATTTTTAACCAGGCAATTTTTTACCAAAAAAGGTGAAATTTCTACAGGAAAAGATGAGTTTTCGACCATGAGGTATGACCTTTTAAGAAAATTGTTGAATTTGCAACAAAATAAGTCAATTTTGAACCAAAGAATAACATGTTTAACCAAGAAAGATTGAATTCTTAACCAATAATTTAATCAACTTTTCAACCGAAAAGAATGAATTTTCAACCAAAAATATTTACCTTTTCTTATGGGTTCCTATAATTCAGTTCTCATTTAATTAAGTGGAAAAAGAGGATAAACAGAAAAGACTTAAGATAAAGAGAAAAGGCATTTGGATCATTTATAGACTAAATAAGAATATTTCAAATAAACATTGAAGTTTATTTTTTATACTTTAAAAATATTGGGTTAGAAAACTGGAAATTTTGCAAATATTATTTAAAAGCTTTTTTAAGATTTGAGATAACAGTATCTGGAAGAAATGCTTGTTTATTGATTTTTAGTCTTCTTGAAGATAAACTATTTTTCAGAATTAGATGCGTCTTGGCTTTACATTAAATGAAATTCAGTTTCATATTTCAGGTTTGTCAGTTGTGTATCATTTTTCAAATTTACGCGCCTTTAGCCACCTTGCGAAATGCGGATATTTAGGGAAATTTTTCGTGGAAAAATGAAAATTCTAAACATAACCTATCAAGGCATTCAAGTAATCAGCACGTTTCGTGCGCACGTTTTCTGGGGTTTCAAGTTTTTATTGTTTTCACTACGAAGTACTTCGTGGTTTTTACAGTTTCTGGACTGCTGGAAATCGAATTCATGTAAATAATAAAGATGTTTTAATTCGCCAAAATACTATAATTATGTCAAAATGATGAAAGTGAAAAAGTTGTTTTTGCCGATTAGGACTTACAGCACAAAAAGGGACAAAAAATTTCCCTATCAGAACACTAAGTTTGTTAAAAATTCTCAGGTTTTAAAGACAAATGATGATAACTGGAATCCAGGAATTAGTAATAGGCTTAGAATGTACCAAGAAGATGAGGTGGCAGCTGAAATTAGTGCGAGTCATAAATTCGAAGAACTTCATGAGGATATGGATGAATTTGAATCTGATTTCATGAATTCTGGAACATCACATAGAATGCATGAAAGGTATAAGTTTTTATAAATTAGATAGAACTCAAGGACAGATCCAGAAATTTTTTTGGAGTTGGCAATTATGAATTTTCTTCAATTACTTATTTATATGAAATGGGTTTGAGTGTGCTCCCCAATTATTTGAAAGAACTTTTCAAATTGAATATAATAAACCGATAAATTCCACTTTATTAATATTTTTCTATTATAGTGTTCACATTCATAAAAAATCTGAAAGCACGTACATATTTAGGTCTGTGCATAAATTACGTAGAAAATTCAACTCCTTGGTCGAAAGGTGAACTACTTTATTAAAAATTCATTTTTTTAGTTGAAGATTCATAATATTAGTTGAAAATTCAACTGTTTGGTTGAAAATGAACTTTTTTGTCGAAACCTCATATTTTCGAGTTGAAAATTCAACTGTTTTGCAGGAAATTCATCCTTTTGCTTTGCAAATTCAACTATTTGGTCGAAAAGTCGATATTTACATTCTCATCCTATAATGAGAAGGTATTAGATTTTTTTAATTTGACCCCCCCCCCCCTTTCCTGTTTTGTTCAAATGTCCACATTTTGAGACTTCCTGAATCCGAAAAACAGGTTTTTACAAAATATCTGTCTGTCTGTTAGTCTGTAGATTTTTAGTTTATTAGCACGATAGCTTTCGAAAAATTAACAGATTGGATTAGCCTTTGGTATACTCTTCATGTGTCCTAAAATGAAGGTCAAGTTCGTTAGCTAGCTATTTTGGACAAAAATTCAAAAAGTGAGCACATTTTGTAAATTGTTGAGACCACTTTTTTTCAAGATTTGAAAATTCTATATACGCTTATTAGTAGTGCTCAGAAAGAAGAACAAAATCTCCTAATCATTTTTTCTGATAACAAAAAATTACCGGATTTATAGCATTTTCAAAATTCCAAAAAACAAACAAAAATGAACATTTTAAGCCAAAAAACGCACGATATGAAAAAAGTCACAAAGAGAAAAACGTTGCTTTTTGAACACCCTACAACATATTCATAACAACTTTTTGAATTTTTTGAAAAATCAAAAATTCTCATTTTGATCGCACACAAAAATAATGAAAAATAAAAAATTCAATTTTGCTGTCAAAATATGCAAGATACGACAAAATATGAATTGACCAAAATTGTGCACCTGAAAAAGATCTACAAATTTGTTATTATTCACTTTTTGATATGACGCGTAGTTTTTTCTTTATTCGTAAAAAACAGCATTGAAAATAGAAAAATTAAATTTTTAGATGAATAGCACAAGCTACGAAAAAATGAAGAGACAAAATATGTTCATCCAAAAAAGAGGTACAAATTTGTTATAATCTTGTTTCGATAGGATGCGTAGTTTTTTTTATTCGTGAAAATAACATTGACAGTAAAAAAAATCAAATTTTTGGAAAAACGATGCAAGGTACGAAAAGAGGTGAATGAACAACAATTGTGCATGCAAAAAAGATTTACAATGTTGTAATCAATTTTTGTTATAAGAATACATTCAAAATGAAAAGAGGTAGTTTAGAATTCTGTTTTTTTAATTGTGAATGATTTTCATGCTCATTTTGCATAAAATTATTCATGATAAAATAGATTTCTTTTTGATCTTAAGTAAAAAATAATTAACTTTTTTGAAAAATGGCACAAGCTAAAATAACATTTTAACGAATAAAATTTGGAGTCGAAATTATATAATTATTCTTAATTTGAAATCAAACTTTTTAGTTTCTATCATGCGGTGCACAGAACCGAGCGTGGAACGAAGTTCCATCGAAGTCGAACACGAAGTTCAAAAATCTAGAGGAACCGAGCGTTAAGCGCGTTACAAATACGTCTGAGCGCGAAGCGCGAGATCCAACAGCCGCGCGCCCTAGGCGCTCTCAAACTTGCTGAATTGAAATTTATAGTTTTTCAATAAAAATGTAACTTCCATTTTTGGTTAAAAATTGATCTGCTTTCGGTAAAAATTAACTTATTTGTTGATAGCTCATATTTTCGAGTTGAAAATTCAACTGTTTTGTAGGAAATTCATCTTTTTGCTTTGAAAATTCAACTGTTTGGTCGAAAATTCAATTTTTTGTGTTAAAACTCCGACTGTTCTGTAACAAAATTGGCTTTTCTAAGTTGGAAATTATTTTTTTTTCAATTCAAATTTAACTATTCCACTTTTGGTTAAAAATTGCTCTTTTTTAGGCTAAAATTTCAACTATTTAGTTAAAAATTCGCTTTTTTTTTTGTATGAAATTATTGTTCTTAGTTAAATATTCAATTATTTGGTTAACCCTCAAACGGTACACTGGTGCGAATTTATTTTTATTTTGCTGGCATTTACGCAGGCACAGCTGAAGCGGCTTATCCCCACTACATTAAATATATATGGTAAATATGCGTAATATATGCTAGATGTTTATGACATATTCAATATGTTAAATAT
This sequence comes from Andricus grossulariae, assembly GCA_011634705.1. Classification (NCBI taxonomy): domain Eukaryota; kingdom Metazoa; phylum Arthropoda; class Insecta; order Hymenoptera; family Cynipidae; genus Andricus; species Andricus grossulariae. Next base: position 107,935,296 of record JAABKJ010007545.1, on the reverse strand, counting down.
TTAATATTAGCTTGCAAAAAACAAATTTGCACCAGTGTACCTTTAGTAGAGGCCAGAAAGGAGTGTACCGTTTTTTTGGTTAAAAATGTATGTATTTTGTTGAAAATTCGTGTTTTTGTTAGATAATCAATTTTTTTGTTTGTTAAAAATGCAACTGTTTGGTAGAAAATTAATCTGTTTTGGTTGAGGATTCAACGATTCTGTTCAATATTCGTCTTTTTGGTTAAATTCAATTGTGTTTTATTGAAAATTAAAATATTTTTTGGTTCAAATATCAATTACTATATTTTTCATTGAAAATGTATCTTTTTAAGTTAAAAATTCAACTCTTCGGTTGAAAGTTGAACTACTTTCTTAAAAATGATTTTTTTTTTAAGGTTTACAATTTTAGTACAAAATTCATCTCAGGTTGAAAATTAAACTATTTTGGTTGAAAATTTATGTAGTTTGATGAAAATTCGTCGGTTTTGGTAGAAAATTAATCTTCTTAGTTAAAAAATCAACTATTTGGTTAAAAATTTATCTGTTTTTTTTTTAATTTCTTTTTTGGATTATAAAGAATTTTGAAAATCAACTTTTTCGATGAAACTTCATATTATCGGGTTAAAAATTTAACTGTTTTGTGTAGAAAATTCAAGTCTTTTGTATAGAAAATTCAACTGTTTTGTAAAGGATTCATTTTTTGATGAAAATCTAACTACTACCATTTCTGTGTAAAAATTAATCTTCCTAGTTTAAGAATTCAACTATTTTGTTGAAAATGTCTGTAATTTGATCTATTTTGTTGAGAATTTGTCTTTTCTAGTTGAAATTAATCTTGTAGTTGAAAAGTCTAATATTCGGTTAAAAATGTACTAATTTGATTGGAAATTCATCTGTTTTATAAAAGCTTGTCTTCTTATTTTAAAAATTACACTATTTGGTTCAAAATGTATGTATTTTGTTGGGAATTCTTCTTGTATAGTAGAAAATTAATCTTCCTGGATGAAAATTGTACGTTTTGGATTACATTTTTTCTCTTTGTTGACTGAAAAATCTTTCTTTGTTGAAGATTCAAGTATTTTGTTTAAAATTCGTATTTTTTTTATTCAGTTCAACTGTTTTTGATTTAAAATGAAAATATTTTCTTTGTTAAAATATCAACTATTACATTTGTCGTAGTGAATTCGTCATTTTTGGTTGAAAGGTTTGATAATTAGGGGGTTCAAATTTTTCAAGGAAATTAAGAGGCCCTGATATACAATTTTTTACTTTATTAGAACTTGATGGAACTAATCAATGAGTTAATTTACTACAAATGAAGATTTCTATTAATTTATTTCATAATCTCCGAATGAAATGAAATAAAATATTATTCTCCTCTTCGTTGCGTTAATGTATACCGAAACTTTCGTTATTTTCCTTACTGCAATATTGCCATCAATGTTGAATTCGATCTGTTAAGTCTCCTACTGAATCCTAGAATCCTCCACTATATCATTTTTTTCGGTTATTCAGTTGTAATGCAATTATTAATGGCCATTACTTGAAAACGTTAATTTTGTTATTTAATTTAGTTTTGTCCTTTTAGCAACGAAACGAAACAAAAGTAGAAATTCTAAAATATATTACTATAATTTTACTGTACTTAGAATTTTTCCCAAAGAAGCACGACTTTTTATTCAGAATGCCTAAAGAAGCTAAAAGGTTGTCAAATTTTTACACTTGACATTTGTCTATACTGCTGTTTGTGATACTATCTTTTATTCTATCTTGATCAAGTAAATCCTGTAATTTATTTGTTTCTAATTTATCTTTTATTTTTCAGTGAACTTGCAGTCCAGAAGGAGAAGTTGAAGACTAAAATAACCTTTAGCAAATACTTGAAAGAAGTTGAGCCCAGTTTCTTAACTTTTGCCGAAAAAGAAGAAATAAAATCTCTCCACGAAAGGGATCCAAATGAATGGTCTCTTGAAAGATTGAGCGAGAGTTTCCCAGCCTTGCCCGCCACGATAAAAAAAGTTCTGCATACCAAATGGAGTCCTAAATCTGTGGAAACAGTCTTGCGATATGATGACAAGGTAATCAGTAATTGGGAAGCTTTTCGTGCAGGAGAATTGCCTTTGACACCAACAATGGAAAAACATCTTCAGAATTTTAAGGATAGACACATTGTTTTAACCGACAGAGAAGCACTGGCGAAACGATTCGTGCCTCCCAAAATAGAATTCCCGAAACCAAAAAGTAAGATCTTCTCAAGAATCGCTGAGACATTTTTGCTTCCGAACGTTGATCAAAAAGTGAAAACAGATGATGAAAATACTGATTTGGACATTAGTAAAAATATTAAAGACGAAAGCAGAGATTTTGAAGCCAATGCAGATGTTGATGAGAAAAATGTTCTCTTTAAAAGCAATAAAAATTCGAATAGCACAAATGCGTATTTTGAGTCCAACAGAAATTCTCACAAGAAACAAGTTGCCTTTAAAAGCAATAGAAGTTTGAACAAGAACAACACAGATTTTGAATCCAGCAGGAATTTTGACGAGGAAAATGTACGTATTAAAAGAAACAGAAATTGGGACAACAAAAACATAGATTTTGAGACCAGCAACAATTTTGATGAGCAGAATCTTCGTTTTATAAGCAAGAGAAATTGGGACAACAAAAAAACGGATTTTAAGACCAGTAGAAATTCGGATTGCAAAATTAGGAATTTTGAGGAGAATGAAAATATACATCAGGTTCAAAGTTTGACGATTCAGGAAAGGTACCAGAATACTGAAGTTTCCCCGAAGGAAGAAAATCAAATGACCCTGCTTTCACAGAATCTCAACGAAAATGATCACAGAGGAAAAAACAAGCGTCTGACCTTTGAGGAATTTTTGATCAAAAACGTAGGCCAGACGAAAGATTCTTCTGATCCAGAAGATATCGTTTTGAAAGAAACTTATAAAAGACACATGGAAAAAATTGCATTTGAAACAAAATCTGCTAGTTTTTCAACAAAAGAACCTGGAATGGAGGAGGGAGATTTTAATTCTGAATCAGAAGTTTTCAGCGTCGAAAGAAATCTGTCATCAGTTTCTTTAAATGAAGATGAAAAAGCATCGGAATCAAGGATTTCAACGAGAAGAACAAGAAGAAATGAAGTCTCCAATTTTAATAAAGAGCCACAAACAGATCTTATTTCGAAAAAAGAGGATAACGAATTGTCATTGAGCGCCGATAGAAGTGGTGTAGATACTTATGTAAAAGAATGGATAAAAAAAGGAGATGATATAGATGATGATCCACCTTTTATAAAAATTCCGAAAAACAGGTACAAAGAGGGAATGACCTACAGAGTGAGGAATTGTTATTACGATGACGACGGTGAATTTTTGTACAAAGTTCCCGGATTGCACAACTGAATTTTTTTAATGCAATTTTCTACGTAGAATTTTCAGTGGTGTTTTATTTGTAATTATTGTAAATAATGAATTAAAACCTGTGAAAATAATGAACAATGTTTCCTAATTACATTATTCTATCACATACAGAGTGAGAATATCTTTTTGCGTTTTTATATTAAAAGAAAATATTTTTATTTGTTTCCAAGAATATTTTGTATAGTCCAAACGTTGAATATATACAAAAATTTTCGTTTTATTTTTAGATCACTTCCAATCAATGGGGTGTAAAATTTGTTTAATAACTATAGGATTTTTCTGTCCAAGAAATGTCGTTTAAAACTCATGAAATATAATATATTTTGAATTTGAAATATTTATTTTTTTCGTTTTAACGTATGGAATAGAAATGATTTATCTGTCTTAAATAGACTGGAATAGTCCTAACTGACCTTCACTTAAATCGAACACAGCATTGTGAGCACCGCCTCTCTCTCTCGGCCCCGCGGCTCCTCTCATCAAGAAACCGCCGAGGGATCAATTCTCGGAATGACGTAAATGGGAGATACTTAAATGGGATTCCCAGTGTATTTAAGAAAGCGAATGTTTTTTACGTTCTTATCACCACAATTTTGCTTTGAAATTATATACTGTTTTGCAAAATTAGACACTTTTACAATGAATGCTTTTTCGGTAAAAAAACTCGTAAAATATTAAAAAGCATACACATAAAATAAGAAATAAAACGTCAAAGTAAAAACGAATGCATATACAATTTACGGTGGTCCGAAAATGCATTGAAAATTGTTTTATTTTTGAATTTTCATGCATGTCGCCCCTAAATTTGTTTGAATTCATAACAAGAGCGAGTTAAAAAAATTATATTTAATGTTCCCGCAAGCCCCATGAAGTTTAACGTGTATTTCCCATTAGAAGAAAAGACGTTTTTGTAAATATCATTCAGAATCGTGAACATTAGTTTAATCGAGTTGAAACTCAACATTTCTCTTTACAATTAGCCACAGAATACGAATCAAAAATTACTTTGTAAATATCATCCCCATAAGTCTGTTTTATAGGGTCCCAACAAACCCCATAAGTGAAAAATGGGATTTTACTAGTTTTCGGCGCTAATTATGATTTTTTTGCGGTTTTTCTTTTAAATATAAATGATTTCTAATGCATAAAATACTACTCTCTATTGATAATTATAAACAAAACGCATTTATTTTGTGTGGATTCGAACAAATTTAAGGGCAATATGCATGCAAATTCGAAGAAAAGAAATGTGGACATATCTGAATTCTACAATCAAGTCTTAAATTTTCATGTGATAGGAATACCAATTCTAATAATATTTTAAATGACTGCCATTATGTAATTATAGGCGTTCATTTTTTCTATCATCGTATTGTGTAAACAAATTTGTGTCTGTTTGCTTTTTTGTTCATCTTAATTGTGATTTTAAATTCACTTCCCATTATATCCTATATGCATTATTTCCCCTGCAATGCATTTTCTGAATTGAAGTGTTAGCAGTAATATAATTATCAAAACATTCGTTTTTACTGCGACGTTTTTTTTTTTGAATTATTTAGGCTTTCAATTTTGTTTCAGTTTTTATTTTCACATGAATACATTTATCGTGCACGTCTTATTTTACTTATTTTGCAAAACAGTATTCAATTTAAAAACAAAATATAGATGATAAGAAAATGTCAAAAAACTCTTTGTAGTATTTCTAAACTGTAACACATTTTAAATATTTAGAAAAATAATGTTCAGTAAGTTTTATATTTTTAAACATTTTACCTAAAAAAAACAGTAAAAATACAAAAACATGGGTTAATTATTTTCTTAAAATGTATAAATTTTGGTCGGGGGACACATTCAGAAAAAACTATTTCGTTTTTAAATTGGCGTGCCAACATACGCACTTGCATTATTCAAACGAATAGTCCAAGAGCTGGTGACGTTTTTCGTGAAGTAGGAGTATAAGTCCTAGTTTGTTGCGAATATATCTGGGAAATGCCCCTTCTTTCGAAAGCCATAAATGCCAGACGCCCTGCCTGGGGCGTTTGGGCACCTGAGCCAGGTGAAAAAATTGGATAACCGGTCTGTGGCCGGGTTACCCGACCGGATCCCGGCCGGTATGAAAGCCGGGATCCGACCAGTTTACCGTGACGCTTTTAGCCGGATCCCGGCCAGAATCCCCGGCCAGCGCCCGGTTTAAACTGGGGCCATCCGGCCGGCTCTCGGTCGGATCCCTGTTACCATTTCTACACGGGCTTAAAAGATTATACAATCTATTTGTTTGAGATGGAAAAGGCTTAAAATTACTCAATATTAAATCAGGTGCTTTCAATATTGCCGAATTTGAATTCTATTATAGAGCTAAAAACTTTTTTATTGCAATATAATTTGAAAAATTTCAGAAATATTGATAAATTTTATATTTGTGACTTTTGGGAAGTCAGGGGCTTAACTGTAAATTTATTTTTTTTTAAATTTTGAAACTCAAATCTTCAATCGTCATTTGAAGTAACCGGGTGCATTTTTTGAAAGAGAATTGATGATGCTTATGTTCAAAATCAAATAAGTTGAAATTAGAAGCACTTAAGATTCAATTATTCTAAAAACGATTTCAATGAAATAATTACATCACAATTTTGTAGTGTTAAATTTCAAATTGTTTGATTGTGAAGTTTTTAATTTACGATTGGTCAAATTGTAAGAATTTCTTTTTTTAATTAGTAAATTTTCATTTATAAACTTTTAAATTTTTGCCTATTTAACCATGCCTATTTTAATTCAATTATCGAAGCACTGAAAGTTCTACAATTATTTAGAATTGTTATTCATTCTGTAAGCCTTATACAATGTTTAGAGCTTTAATTACAAATATTACTATTATTATCGTGTTTAAATGAAAATAATTGTTCACCTATCAAGAGCCTCCATCTGCAAATACGATTTCTCTCTTTTTTAATTTAAAATTCATCGTGCATTCGAAAATTTATTCGTTTCATTTTTCAATTAGAAAATTAGCTATCAAATATTAGCGATTATCTCTATATGTACATTCCCATATCTGTTTGTCCGTCCGTTCGCCCATCCGTAAACGCGATAACTCTCGAAAAAATAAACGGATAGAATCGAACTTTGGCGCACTTTTTTTAGGTCCCAAATGAAAGGACGAGTTCGATAACTAGAAATTTTGGATGAAAATACAAAAAGTAGGAGCATTTTCAAAATTTGTGCGACCAGTTTTTTTAAGATTTAAAAATTTAATGTACGGCTATTCGTAGTACATAGAAAGCCAAACAATTCATTTTTATGACTTTTTGCGATGAAAAAAAATTGTTGGAGTTATAGTATTTACAAAATTAAAAAAATCAATCGAAAATGAAAACTTTAAGCCAAAGAAGACACGATATGAAAAAAAGTCAAGAGAAAAAAACGTTGCTTTTTGACAGCCCTACAAGATCATCATAACAATTTTGTTAATTTTCTTGAAAAATCGAAAATTCAAATTTTAATCGCACAAAAAATAATGAAAAAGCAAAAATTGCATTGTGTGGTCAAACTATGCAAGATGCGAAAAAAGATTAGTATATAAAAATTGTGCTCCTAAGGAAGATCTACAAATTTGTTATTATGCAATTTTTGACAAGACGCGTAGTTTTTGTTTCATTCATGAAAAGCAATATTGAAAATGAAATACTGAATTTTTTGATAAACGGCACAAGCTATGAAAAAGCAAATAGAGAAAAGTCGTTCACACGAAAAAGAGATTGACATTTGTTATTGATAAATTTTTTATATCACGCGTGGTTTTTGTTTTAATCGTGAAAAATATCATTGAAAATAAAAGAAATTAAATTTTTGAAAAAACAACACAAGCTACGAAAAAAAGTGAACAAAAATTGTGCACCTAAAACACATATGAAAATTTTTATTATTCGCTTTTTGATAGGACGCGTAGTATTGCTTTTAATCGTAAATGATAACATTAGAAATAAAAATTAACAATTTATGGAAAAACGACAGAAGGTACAAACAAAAAAATTGATAGAAACAAGTTGTTAATCCAGGAAAGAGATACTTTGTTATAATTTATTACATTCTCATCATTTATGTTTAAGAAAGTGTTAGAAATCAAGCGCGTAGCGTGAGTATCACGATGAGAATATGTACATCAAAGCCTACAGAGCTTTGGGCAATTTATTATTTAACTATACACACTTAATTACGTATAAAATGCAGATTATCAAGATACATATAAATACTGGGATCTGAATGAGATGTTTTTGATAAAGTTGCATTCAAGCATTCCAAGTGCCAAGAATTAATATCCAAGCGCGAAGCGCGAGGCTTAAATATGTCCGAGCGTGAGATTCGCCATACGCGCGCTCAAACTTGCGAGCAAAGCGAGCAGCGCGCGATGGAAATGTGCCCGCGCAGCGGGTAGATTTGATCTTTTTGATACCCTCAACATTTTCATGCGTACCTGATCACCAACCTTTGATTTTATTAATTTGTGACATGTTAAATCTGCCTGATCTCTTTTTTTCCTTTCTTGATGATGTTTTCATGAGTCAGCTCGATATTTCTCTCATATCCCAATTGGGGTGTGAGTGGTGGTAACTTTAACCAATTTTCCCATGCGCGTTTTGGTTTCTGATTTAGCTCTACTTCCACTAGTGTGAATTATGTCTCTCCACTATGTTTCTCTGTGGGTGATGAATAGATGAGAATACCGGTTGTATCTCCTCTTCCTCTAATTTATTTCACCATTGATACCCTGTGTATTGAGTTCCATGGTGAGTCACAATATTTTGCTGGTTTCTGTATTTGGAAATGTAATGATTAAATATTTTGTTAATGGTTCTTTTTGTCGTGCTTTCCCGCATTGGATAAAAGCGAGCGAACTTGCTGAATGCATCAATGGTTGATGGGACGTATCTGAAACTTCCTTCTGATGCAGGTAATGGTTCGTAAAAATCCATACAAAGAATTTCATCAGAATGCTTTCTAGCCTTCTTCTAATTATCTTAGCGAAGTGAAGACAGTGAAAGTATTCATTTATCATTCTAGATACTTCCTGTGCAACCTGTGTGTGCATTTAATTCATGGCATTCATCTATTATCTTATATATGATACCTGCAGTGAAATATAGTTTCCTCCCTTTATTCGAAACGAGATAAATTTGTTTGTTATAAATTTTTACGTCTTTGTACGCTCTTATTTTATATCGTTATACCTCTGCCGCAGAACCGAATTCTGTTTCTGCTCTTGTAAAAAATTATTCAACCTTGACGATTACTCGGACTAGGTCTTCTTCGTTAAGACATATAAAAATATCTTGCCTTGATTTATGGTTAAAAATTATCCGAACTCATGGCTTATCAGTTTGTTTAGGGTATTCGCAACTACGTTCACTTTAACCTAACAACAATCAATTCCAAACCAATAGTCCTGTATAGCCATTATCCAGCGGGTAAGGCTTGCGCTCACTAGTTTATATGTTTTTATAAACGTGAGTGCTTTGCGGTCCGTTCTAATTATGAACTTAGCCTACAAGGCATATTATTGCGATTTCATGAGAGCCCATACTATGACTAAAGGTTTTTTTCCCGTTATATAGTATGTTAGTTTCGACACCTTTAGTGTTATGCTAGCAAATGATATAGGCTGATGCTCTTCCACTTCATCCTTCTGATATAGCAGTGTTCCAACTGCAACATTGCTAGCATCCTTTTTCAAATTAAACGGTATATGCGTGATGATGACGAACTCCGAAAAAATTCGCTGCATTTTTTCAAAGACAACTTCCTCTTCTAATCTCTGAATCAATCTATTTCCTACTCGTAACAGTTTCAATAATGGTACACACTGTAAAAACAAAGTATTAGTTCAGGACTAGTTTCAGGTATTACAATAAAACTCAGAAAAAACAGACTCGACTGGTACTAAAATGATACCACTGGTGGGAACCTTGATTCATTTGTTTTACATTGAGATTAACAGCATGAAGTTATTATATTCAAAAAGATATGAAAAAAATTATACCATAAAAAAGAGATCTCTAGTTTTCACAGGGCAATTTCTTGCGCATGTTCGTTCGTGAATTTCATATCATAATAATTATTTCAACGAAAACCCCACACAGTCGTTTCACATTTCTGGGCTTTGAAACTTCGTGGACCACTTTACTTTTTCCATGATCTGGCTTGATATCTAGAGGAGTTAGAATGTGTCCCAGAAATTTGACTTCAGGTTTAAAAAAGTGAGATTTCTCGAAGTTTACCATAACGTTAGTATCCTGCAAGCGCTTAAGACTGAGCTCTAATTGTTTTAAATGCTGAGAAGCGCTTTGTGAAGTGCATAAAATGTCTTTACTTAACGTTATCGAAAAATCTCATATCGCTCGTAAGACTAGATCTAATGCCCTAACGAGTGCGCCCTTACTTTTTTTCGAGCCAAATTGGGTAACGTAGAACTCATAGCACTTTCTGTCATGCAGGACAGCTATGTATTTTATGGATTTGATATTGAATGGGACTTCTTAAAAGCTACTACCCAAGTCAAGCGCTGACATTACTTTTGTGCCTTCGCACTGTGAAATGAGTCCTCTCTATGTTCAGCTCACTCGTAATCATTCATCATAAGCTGATTTAATTTTATCGTTTCTCAGCAAATTCTAACACATCCATCTTTTTTATTCGTAATGGCCAATGCATTTATATATGCGCTGTAAGACCTTTGAATCATAGTTAGATCAAGAAAATTATTTATTTTTATTTACATTGTTTCTGAGACACATAGGAACTGGATAGGCCATTGTCAAGAAAAGTCGTTCATCATTTATTTTAAATTCATGTAAATGTAACGTTCAACACTGGACCTTTATCCAAGTTGCTATTCATCCTATCGTGAGAAGAACCATACTAGTTTCGATGTTTTAAGACGAATATTTTCGACCTTGAATGTCTTGAGAGTTGATGATTTGAGATTTGATCTTGATGTCATCACTCATACGCTTTAAATTTTACAGAATGTTTCCGGGTAAAAATATTTGGTCTTTATTTTGTCTTGAATGTCTCGTATTCATGGCTGTAGCTGTGCCAATACACGCCCATGTACACTTGCCTTGAGACACGGGAGGATAATTTACGTATTGGTTTTATTACTACCGGCAAGGCCTGCTATTTCCAGATAGGTTGGCACCAAACAGTCGGCATCTGCTAAGGATTAAAATTTTACAACCGATGAAACTTGTAATTTTATAATAACTGATTTTTAAATTAGAAATTTGGAACCTGTCGGTCTCAACAACTACAGGCATATAAAATTTTCTACAAAAAGATTAAAACTGGCCGTTTCTACAAGTGTCTAGTGAACTGTTAGAGATAGGAAAAAATGGACAACATTTTTAGATTCGCAGCCCAAGGAGAGTAATTATTGCAGATAAAGAAACTTATTAACACATATAAAATAAATGTCATGGAGATAAGTAATAAAAACATTCTATCAAATTCAAAGCGGATTAGTGATACAGAATAACTTGAAATTATCTTGGATTAGTCTTAACCTAAGATAAAATCAAGACCAAATATTTTTACCCGGGTTTATATTCTTTAACTTCATGGTATTTATTTGTTATGTATTAATAAGTTTGTTTATCTTCTGTAATTATGTTCTTTGGAATGAAAGTCTGCAAACGTTGTCCATTTCTTCATATCTCCAACAGCTCACTAGATACTTATAGAAACTGACAGTTTTAATATTTTTATGGAAAACTATATATGCATGTAGTTGTTGAGATCGACAGATTCTAAATCATGATTTCAAAAACATTTAATATAAAATGAAACGTTTGATCTGTTGTGAACTTTTAATCCTATTGAATTATTGAATTATTAAATTATTATTGAATTTTGTATGGCCCCATTAGCCTCGGATTCATTATTTTTAAAGCATCCAATTGTAAATCATATAATTTTCAACGCTTAAAGAATAATTGAAGTTTGAATTTTAACAATATTTGACATTCTTCAATTTTGTCCAGAGAAAATAACAGTGAATGTTTTTTTTTTTGTACAGAAATCTAATTTTTTTATCAATAAAATCTATCCAATCACTTCGAATGTCATTTGCTACTACATGATATGACACTTCTTAAATAGTTCTCATCACCCTTAACATTTTTATAATTTCAAGCTAAAATGATAATTTTGAAAGTGCCATTCTCGAAAAGTTTAATTTTTGAAACCTTGAAACAAAATTTGTTTGGTTTCAAAAGTTTGAATTCGCAAATATTTGTTTCAAAAGTTCTTAATTTTTAAATGCTCAATCAGGAACGTTACTATTTTTTGAATATTCAGTTTGTTATGCTAGGTTTTTTAACCAGATAAAACTAGTTTCATATGTTCGGTTGTAAATGCTTTTTTAGAATTATTAAATTTTCACGGGCATTAAATTTGAACATAATCAGTTTTAGAGGTTGACAGTTTTTAAGTTTCACTATAGAAAAACGAGCAGTCCCTAGGGTTGGCAAATCAAAAATTTATGACTCTTTTGATATTAATAACAAAAACCTAGTCCTTGAAATAAAAAAAATAAATAAAAAACCCCTTAATTCTTTGAAATCCTATTAAAATTTCCTCAATCTTATGAAATTTCTTTGCATACCCCTTAACATTTTATAAAATCACGTAAAATCTTTACAGTTCGTTGAAATCCAATGAAATCTCTGAAAAAAAATCCATGAAACTTTATGAAATCGTATTATATATCCTGAAATCCTGGAAATTTAAATGAAATGCCTTGCGAGCTTTGAATATCCCTTAAAATCAATTGAATCTCTGGAAACCTTATCAAATCCGTTAACATCCTTTAAAAATACTCTGGAATCTTTTTCATTATGCTAAAAACTTATAGCTCCCATAAAATCCTTCTACGTCTTCTGAAATTCTAGGAAATGTTTCAAAACCGCATGCTATATTTTAAATTGCATAAAACAATTAGACTGCTTGGGAATTCCTTCAAATTTTTTAGATCTCTTCAAAATTCCTTGGAAATACCCTAAAATGTTTGAAATCCTTTGAAATCTTTTGAAATATCTTAAATTTTTTAGGCGCTGGGAAATTCTTGGAAATGTTTTTAAATACCCTTCAAATCCCTTGAAAAAGCTTTAAAGTTCTTGAAATCCAAACGAAAACATGGACACACAAAGAGTTGCATGAATTTATTATTTTTTGAGTTATTACAATAACAAAAAGAGTACATCCGAGCTATTACTTATCTCTATTGAATGGGGAAATGAACAGGCAAGAAGATGAAATTACTTTATGAAGAAAAATACCAAACCTACTTCTAAATCCGAAATTTGGCAAATATGCCCGTTAGCCAGAGAATACAAAACGGCCGTGGTCACCGTGACTCACGGTGCTGATGCGAGTGAGGTCAAAAAAGTATTTCGAACTGCACGTCCATAAAATATTTTAATATTTTTACATCGGTGATCGAGTGAACTTGGAGCCAGACGAGGTGAAGGGTTCCGAAATGAGTCAACTTAGGAATACAAAAAATAACTTTCGTTTGTCAGCCTTATTTTCACAAGCCCCCGCATTTGCCTGCACTTCCATATGATTGTGCTTCAGTGCATACCGACCGGAAAAACCCACTCGTGGAAAAAACCTCCAGGAGGAGCCAAATTTTTTACAAACTGTTTGACTCATCAGAGCCTTGGTCCAAACCAGATATCCATGTATGAGACAGACTATATTATTGATACTTTTTATTGTGAAGATTTTATCCTAACGTTTATTGATGGGGCTGCTCCTGCTCCTCTTCTGTAAGAAAAAATGAAAATTTTTATTATTTTTACCATTGACAGGTATGTAATCAAAAAATACTGAATAAATTATTTTACAATAGTGCCGCAAAATATATATTTTGAATGTATTTTAGTTTTTACATTACCTTCTTGATTTCGAGGAAGCAGAGCCCGCACAAGCCACATATTTCTCCAATATGTTGCAAAATGCTCAAATTTCCACACTCTCCTTACTTCATCAAATACTGTGCGACGCATCAATACATCATCTTCTATAGGATGAATGACTACGCGTCTCCCTGATTTTGTAAGAAAAATATAGACATTAATTAAGTAGAAGAATGTGAAAAATCACTAGCTTAGAACTACTAAGCACTTTAATACGTGTAAAATAGTTATTTTTGATACAAGTGTGTAAAACACGCCATTGCTAGGAAAAAAGTCGTTCTGGGCAAAGTTCTCTGATATTTTGTTGAAAATATATTTTAGTTTTCAAATTACCCGCATCTAATGCTTCTATTTCAAGAATCATCCCGTGGTTACTTATTACTACTCCAACCATCTTCCAGCCTGCGCGTCTTACAGCTTTGCGCAAAATTTGATCCAAAACCTGATAGTGAACTGGCGGTATTTGATATTGATCTGTAAAAAAAATATGGTGACTAGCTATTTTAACGATACACAATTTTTTTACTCAGAACTACTAAATTGTACAAATTTGTGAGTCTACTAATAATTGACCAATAAGTGAAATTTTGTTACTTCTTTCTGAATCCCAAAAATTTGTTCTTAGTTCAAAAAAATCATGTGGAGTAAGAATGATTTCATAAAATCTATACAGCTTGTCTTATGTTACAGTATTTGTACACCCTTGCCCCATCTCATTAAAAAATTGCACGAATTTACAATTGTTTTTTCTATAAATATAGTTTATTAAGAAAGACGCCATTATGATATTTTGGGAGCAAAAAAAAGTATTTTTTGTTCACATTAATTAAAACAATACTTGAATAATTTTAAAGGCTTCAATTCAGATATTTGTATTTTCGAGTGTCTTAATATTTAATCGTTTATTTTCAAATTTAATTTTTGAATCCAAATCTGTAATAGTTAAAAAAATGTATTTAAATTTAAAAACGCGACAATTTGAAATAAGTGCAACCATAGCTTTGAAAATGGCTTCAGTCTCTATGTATGAATAAAAATGCTAAATAAAGAGCTGATAATTAAACTATCCAAAATTAAAATAATATTTGAACGATTTCTTTAATTAGTCCTAATTAAATATCGAAATGTACAATGTCAATTTCTCAACGCTACAATTTTCATGTTGAGTTTTATCTTTGTAATTTCAATACAAACCACCTCAATTTTTTGAAATTTTAGTGTTTGTATTTGTTCAAATCTATATAATCACTTCAAATGACACTCAAAATAACAAGAAATTATTATTTTCCTTTTGTAAATTCCCGCGATTCCAGTCGTAAGATTTTGAAAATTTAAAAATATTCAATTTCGCAACTTAGCCTCTCTTACTACTAGAAGGCCTACGAGCAAATCTACGGCTAGGCCCTTATAGCATGCTAGCGAAAAAAAGATTTTATTGCAAAATCCTTTCTGCAGGTTATGTATCATAACTTTTTTTATTTTTTGAGTCAAGAATCCTATCATCGAAAATATTTATGTTAGGCCCTCATGGATTGCTACGATTTAATGTTAGAACTTGGACCTGGGTGGGTGGGTTCTCGATGCCTAATCCTGTTGTAAATTACGGTCTGAGCTGGACTCAATAGGCTAATGCCATCAGGAGTATCCTGGTGATCAACGGAGACTGTGGTTATCCAAAGAGATCGTTGATATTTCAGTATTTGACCCACAGGATATGAATCCACATTTGAGACGCTATCTAGTACTGGTGGTTCAGCCCATGATTCTGTAAAAAAATAATGTATCGATTTTTATTATAGGACTAGAAAACAAGCAGGAGCACCACGAGCGCAAATGTTTTTGTCGCCTTTCACAATTTTTAGATTAAAATATAAAATTGATACTAATACTAAATGTTCTTGTTTCACAGTATCTACTCTCTAAAATAAAAGAAAAACGAGAACTATTTTTTGGATAATGGCTGAGAATTGAAACCATAACATCAGGATTGGTATATAATATTTCTGCACGATACATAAAGAATCAAACCGTTCCATTTTGGTTTAAGAATATAATTTATGATGAAGAACACTCTAAAGTTGTTCAAACATTCTAACTTCAATTGAGTGGCCGAATTTGATAACCGCCTACACATTTTTTTACTGAAAGACGTTGTCCGGTGGAAACTCTCAAACAATTTTTAATTTTGAATTAGATATTATTATATAAAATTTAAATAGGCACTTTTTCTCTCGATAAAAAGTTGTAACTTTCGCTAATTCTTGTAATTTCTTGATGAAATCTACGGCAAATTGGCTTTACTGTCATTTAAACGCGATATTGATTCTTCAAGATTTCGCAACTTAAGTTTCACAATTTGTTGTTACAAGCCTCTGTATTATTACCAAGAAGAAGCAAATATTGCATTTAATAATGCAAAATCAAGGGTAGGCCACTTTCGCCCCACATGCGACGCTTAGATACGGTTTCTATAATTTGACAATTGCCTTTTTTTAGATACCTGAAAAATACGTACAGCCTGCATCAGATATGGTAAGAACCATGTTCGTATTTGAAATCTTTCAAAACTATTACTAAAATAGTCATCCCTTAAATTTAGATTTGATTAATCCTAATTATTTATCTATTTTTTGTTTTGATTTCATCACAGGAGGAGATATCACCATTATGTGGTTATTATTTAAATAAAGATAAAATCACTCACATCAACCTTACAGCCGAACGAGGTGGCAAGCGGATTTGAGAGTTATAATAAAAGAAATTTTGCTAGACATTAACGGCAATACCCTGGCCAACCATTCAGCATCGGGGTTGCGAGGCTCACGACTGTCAATTCATCAACTCCTGTTCAAGGGGCTATTCGGTATGCTACATTATTCTACATCTTTTTAATCCGGGTTACCACATTGTAACTTTCTGACGTTCGCATTTATCCCTAGTTTTCGATACCAGTTTTAAAGTAATTCACATTCGGCACTTTTGGAAAGCAACTTATGCTGTAGCAGCCCTGCTTTAATTTTTATCTCTTATATTACAATTTCCTCTTTGCAGAGAAGAAAAATCGAGGAGCAAGCGGATGAGTGAGCCCGAAGTATTTTATAATAATATATTATGCGCCAAGGTGCAGAATAAAAGTCTTTACGCAACGAGGGGCAATGCTCGCAGGACGATCGAAGCCGAGGCGAGATAAGTCCTGCAAGTATTGTAAGCGAGTCGCGTGAAGATACGAATTGTGCACATTGGCGCATATACAATTTTATATGACGACGGTGCATTTGCAAGTTTTGTTGCGACAACGTAGAGTATCATAATGTTGTTCATTACGATACACCGGAGTGTAATTTGAAGAGTGATCGTCCGCTGTATCGTAATGTACAGCATTACGATACTCTACGCTGTCACATGAAATCTCGCTTATGCAACGGAGTCACATCAAATATATTAATAAATGTGCTTCAAGTAAGAGGCAATACCAGAACAAAATATCCTTGAAACTACCATTTGGTTTATGTACGTATGAAAACCTAAATTTAAGTAAGATTTGCGGACTACTTTATATCGTTATTCTTTCATAAAATGTAAAATAGAATGGATAATAATAAATATTTATTTCAGACGAGATAGAAACATTGCGAAAAACCCGACCGTCTGAGAAAGAGAGTGATAACTCGACGGGATATTCCGCTAGATTTTCTCAACACAATTATCCGGGAATTGCGAAAGCGCAAAAGGTAAATATCAAAGACGCATTAACTTATTCTCATCAAAATAGTTGACAATAAAATAAGAGTAAAAACAATTATTCACTTAGCAACATGGGATGGATTATTTAATACTGTAAATTATATTCCCGACCCATGAACTTCTGCGAATCCCGATTCAAGGATTGATCGGTAGGAACTAATGGAGCTCCGAAGAAGAAAATATAATGGGATGAGAACTTGTGCATTCTTTTTTTAATAAAATAAGGTGTTCTTTTTTAATTACTTGTACTATACTCCATAACCATTTGAAGTGATCCCAGAAGAACAGCCTTTTGCATCCGGTTTGCGATGGAATGAGCCTGTCGCTGGCAAACCGGAATCTTGTTGAGTGGGCTAAGAAATGAAGCTTTCATAACTCCAAGACAGCCGATTATGAGAACTAAAAGATGGATTTTGTAGCCTTTGTACAGCCTGCTCTGCTAAAAAAGAAGTGCTGGATATTTCACCCGTTTGTCTTCCTCCTTTACAGTGATATTACCATCGGCTTGTGCTGAGAATTCAATCACGTAAATGATCTTGTTTTTCTGATCTTGGAGGACAATATTAGGCTTCGTAGTACTGATACGTTGAGTTGTGGAGCAGCAGAAATTCCAGTAGATCTTACACTGATCATTCTCTACAACGGACTCGAGTTCCCCCTGGGCGTATGGCGAGGCGGGCAATAGAACAACACCATTGAAGTGCCTAAGATGGTGATATATGTACCCGTAACGTGCATACTTCAGGCATCCACTGAGAACATGTCCAAGTGTTTCTGGCCCTTGCTTGCACGCTTGGCAGTGATAATCACCTATAGGTACATTCATTATGCGCTCGCCATAAAGTAAGGTGTCTATAACGCCGCCTTGACAGGCAAAAAGAACTACCTCAGTCTCCGACCTAAATCCAGCAGACTTCAGAAACACGTTGGATAGACCCATCGAGAGCTATTCTATACGTATGATGCCGTAGAATTTACCATGAAGGGGCTTGACGATAAGTTCTCTTAGTAGAAGCGTACGTTCTGCTTCCTGTACACGACTTTTGAGCACCAAGGTTGTCAGTGATGCTTGGTTATGCGTAGTGTCGTTAGAATCAAATGGAAGGCCCAGCTCTGCTGCGGCCCTATCTGTGGCACAGTATAGAAACGCCGCAGCATTGACGACTTCAAGCTGATGTACGAGTCGCATAAGAGAATCTGCACTATTGAGAACTGAGCAGGCTGCAGCCAGAACCGTTCTTCGATGAAGACACTCCAAGTTTATCAAGCTATCTCGAGGTAGGTATAGTCGAGGTACGGAAGATCTAGGACGATCACTTCGATGGATTGTCATCATCTTGCATGTGCTTCGGTCAAGTTGCTTCAACTCATCAGCGTTTCATTTTATTGCACCAAACGTGTAGAGCAGCATAGGAACGGCCAGCATATTGATCGCCTGGATCTTATTATTTCCAGATAATTCGGGAGCCCACATTTTTCTAAGAATTTGGCGATACCTTTTTTCAAGCGCCGTTTTGAACAAACGCACATTTTAGGTTTTCGCTTGCGGTATTCCAAGATATGTATATGTTTTTCCATTACCAAGATGTTGAATGGTATTTCCGCCTATGAGTTGAACATCCTGATCGTCACGCGATGATATAGTTTCTCGTCTTCCTTGGTGTAGGTGGACGCAGGCACAGTTTTTCAGTCCGAAGCTCATGCCAATCGCTTTGGAGTACCTATTTACAACCTCCACAAGTATCTTAAAGTCCTCTTTCAAGGAAGCAAAGAGTTTAATGTCGTCCACGTATAAAAGATGGTTGACCTTATATTCTCTTCTGTTCGGCAGGCCACATAGGTATCCAGAGCTTTTGCCTCGGAGCACAATTAATAGAGGCATACAATATTTTAAATTACTTAAAATAATTAGACTCCTTGGAAATTCCTTTAAATTGTTTAGAGCTCTTCGAAATTCCTTGGAATTCTTGAAAATACCCTATAATGTTTCAAATCCTTTGAAATATCTTGCATTTGTTATTCGCTGGGATATTCTTGCAAAGGTTTTAAAATACCCTTCCAATCCGTTAAAAAACGTTTAAAGTTCTTGAAATCCAAACGAAAATATGGACGCACAAAGTTTGCATAACTTTATTATATTTTTAATTATTAACAACAAAAAAAACTACTTTCGAGCTATTACTTATCTCTATTGAATGGAGAAATGAAGAGGCAAAAAGATGAAATTACTTTATGAAGAAGAATACCAAACCTGATTCTGAAGCGAACAGGACCATAATCTCCTAAATGAACATGAGTTGGGTTCAAAAAATTATTTTAGGCTAATGAAACACATTTCCATTGCGATCACAGTATTCAGCATTATTTTCACGCGCATCAGCACTGTGTGTTCTGGTTTCATGCATCAGCTCATCGAATAAATCTGTACCGATTACCGACAGACGCAAGACAATGGCAATCGGAACAGATTCATTCGATCAGCTGATGGATAAAACCAGAACGGCCGTGAATACAGTGATCCAAACGGT
This sequence comes from Andricus grossulariae, assembly GCA_011634705.1. Lineage (NCBI taxonomy): Eukaryota > Metazoa > Arthropoda > Insecta > Hymenoptera > Cynipidae > Andricus > Andricus grossulariae. The sequence goes on along the minus strand of JAABKJ010007545.1, from coordinate 107,915,643 downwards.
TTTTATCGCTGTGACATCACAGTGCTGATGCGCGTGAAGAGAATTCTAAACACTGTGATCGTAATGGCGGAGGATGTTAAAGTCGTAACTGTGATTCACGCGCGTGATCACCGTGAAAACTAGCGTAGTCACCGCGAAAACGTCACTTTCATACATTTTCGAGCATGACATGTTGAAAGCTTGTTGAAGACATTTGGATATTCGAACCCATAAGATGCAGCCAAACTTTAATTTATGTCTTGAACCAGAAAAAAAATTTTAATCCCTATATGCCTTTGCGAAAACAACCATCCTAACTTTCGTAACAACTAATCTTTATTTTGTAGTTAAACAATTTTGCTAATTTATTCTTCAATATGCATAATTAATAAGTCCATCATATTCCATTTATCATCGGTATTACACGTGTTTGGCGACAAATATTTCAGCTCCTAATCTAATACATGTTGTGATAAAGATTTGTGGAAAAATTAATTATTACAGCTGCAACTGAATTTTTTCCAACATATGTTACAAATTGATAACATATGTGAGAACAAATTTCAGTGATTTCAATTTATCGGTATACTTAAAGATTGAACTGAAACCTTTTAAACATATTTTAGTAAGAATTTTGCGAAAAATTCACAATCATGACAACATATGTTTCACCTGTTTCAAAATGAAATGCGAATTGTCGCATATAATCGGTATTTGGATGTAAGATATTTTACTGTGTGATTGAGTTAGAAGTATATAACTTTTTACTTACGAACTGAATCCAGAAACATCATATATGTGAGCAGCACATTGGAAATTAAAATGTGCATGTTTTTCGATTGACAGAACTGCTTTCGGAAGAGTTTCTGGAGATGCGACTACGAACATTTTGTATACGTGTCATACTTGCTTATATACTAGCCATTATCACATTATTGACAAAAACGATTATCTACATTTAGGTGGGGAAATTAAGCGAAAGTAATAAACTGTTTTGTTAAATGTATTTTTCCTGCTGTGAAATAGAAAATCATTGTTTACTATTCTTGGATATGTAAAGAGTAGACCAGATTTGAACAAGACAGTCGTAAACGAGCGACATTAAAAACGAATTTTCACAAGAACTACGTATTACATACTTTGTTTGTAAATTTTTTGCTTTAAAATTTATTTTTAGAACTTAAAAACTGTTCATCGTGTTCGTAAGAAGAAATGTCAATAAATTTTGTAGGACTTTCATAGAAACTCCAATTATTTCCGAGAATTTACGAGATTTTTTAAGATTTAAAAGATATTAATCTATACAAAGATTTCAAAGAGTTTCAAGAGATTCAATAAATAATTTTAACAGAATTTAATAGATTTCTAGGCAAGAACAGTTTTCAAAATTTAATAATAAAGATTGAAAGCCTAAAGATTAGACAATTCATTTCTTCGAGATGAGAAAGGCTTAAAATTGTACAGTATTAAATCAGGTGCTGTCAATATTGATAAGTTCAAAATTGTATTGTTCTGTTGAAAACTTTATTAGTACCATATAAATTGAAAACTTCCAGAAATAGTAATAAATTTTTTATTTGTGACTTTTAAGTAGTCCAAAAGACTCAATTGTAAATTTTACAACAGTTTCAATTTCGAAACTTTTAAACTTCATAAAGTTATAAACAAAGTATTTACTGTTCCACTACTTTCAATTTATAAACTCTTAAATTAGAAACTTAATACATTTTTAATTATAAACGTTTAAATCTGGAGCGGTTTTGTTATGCAGTTTCAGTTTATTTCTTCAAATTATAACCGGTCCAATTTATTAAAATTAGCCCATTTATACTTCAGTACTAATTTCTAATGAAAATTAAATTTTCCACTTATCTTGTTTATTTGATAATTGCGGGTGCCAGATCCTCCACGGATCAATCAAAAAGGTGACAGAAATAATTTAGGAGATTATTTAGAATAAGAATTCAACAAAATTTAAAATAAATTCGAAAGTTAGAATTAGTAAACTGGAAATCAGAGGATGGGCTAGCTCAGCATATTAAACATATTAAACATATTTTTGGAGGTTATAGGAAAAGCATTTTCTTAATTAACGCAGGGGAACGTAGGATATTTCAGGTATTATTATAATTTGAAAATACAATATAACTTGGGACTAAAAGACAAAAGGTAAACTTCAAGTATAAATCATCAAAACACAATAATTATAAATACGGAGATTTTTAAATAATATTAGGGGACAAAGGAGGGACAAATTTCACTAATATAGAGGACAAAATGAAATCCATTAACCTGAGGGAAGCATGTGTCAAAAGTTCAACAAATTTATAACAATTGAAATATTAAACATACACAAAAACAGAAATAAATTAATCCAGTCAGGGATATCACGTAAACTGTGTGCCAAATAATCTAAAAAGGAAACCAATCAAGCACAAAACAAAAGGTATATAATGAGCTGAAAGGTCCACAGCGTATCTTTGGAACTTCAGAAGTTTTCGACAAAAGTTTATAATAATAACCGATTTTACATTCACAATCTGCACGAGATATTCGACGACGCGTCCTACTCCAAAAGCTGCTCGACGAAAGATGAGAGTTATTCCCCGGCGTCGTTTTCTTCTTTAACAACCGGCTGAATCCTGATTGGTTGAAATGGTGTTTCGTGATTGGCGTTACTATGGTGATAGGTGCTCTCGGAGGTGCGAAACTATCACTGGTTCGTAACCTTAAAGCCATACCCGCGTGCCAAAAATATGCTACGGCACTTGCGAGATGGATGCAGAAAGCTGTCATCCTTGCCGTAGATCCTATTTCTATATGTATATATACATGTAGATAACCTTAGTGAGGTTGAGGAAATCACTTTCGGTTGTCGTCAACCTATCGGGGCTCCTTTCTCAACCAAATCAATTATTGGCCTGCAAATAAAATGTCAAAACTCGTCCAGGCGAAAAGTATATAACAAATTTTTAACAGCCCCATGGGTATTCCCATTATATCCCGCTGAAAAACGCCATGTAAATCGCATGGGAGTTGGGGTAAGCCCATCAGTTTCCTCGCAGGATTCAGAAAATATTTGTACTGGTGTGCGCTGGAAGTATAAAATTTATAAAAATAATTTGTGCATCAAAGAATAAAGAAAATAATCCCTAAGGTAATTTAACGTTGCAGAAAAAAGTTTTAAAAACGAAATCAAAATTTAAAGGCATGGAAAATGGAACCCTAATCGCCAAGCTCTAGGTCGAGCATTTGAAAAAAACTTAGGAAATGAAGAATCTCAAAAACCTAACGTTTAAGCAAAAAAATCGAATGCTAAATGTGATGCAAAGTCGATTCGTTTTTAACTCTTATAATGGAAAATTTAATGTCATGTGTCACATAAGTATCAGTCCCTAGAAATATATTTTAACTACGTGTTCTTATTCTCTAATTATTTCTCTTTTTATAGTGCTTCAAATCATATAGCATAAAGCACGATCACAAAATAAGGTAGACGTGGCACTGCGTGAGCCGCTTATAATTTTACGTTGAGTACTAACCGCTCGGTAACGACTATCAATTTTCCTTTCCACCCAGTAAATCGTGTGCTTGAAAGGAAACATATTCTTACCTCGTCACTTGCGAAAATCAATCTTGATAGCGTAGTAAATATTTTATGGCCCGAGACGAAGCTTTAGTTAGTACTTCAACTAGATTAACTTACCTTGAAACTACAGAAGCCAAAAAAATAATTATGGAATTTTATCTAGCAAATCTTGCGAAGAAAATTAAAATATTGAAATAATGTATTTTATTTTAAGAAGTGTCTACAAGTACCGAAAAAATCTAGCTATCTATACTGAAATTTGGGTACAAATAGCCTCTTTTTCAACTCTATTTATACCTAAAAAATGCAGCCATTCGTACCGAAATTTAGCTACTCATAGCCACGGCCTTTAGTTTACTGTTACGTCTTTTGGGGAATAATTGAATTATATAATTTCTTAACGTTCTAAGTAAAGCATGTGAATACCAAATTTTGATCTCTTATCATAAAATAATGAAAGATCCAAACGAAATTAAGAGACTTTTTTCGATACTTTCCAAATAATTTTCTAACTTCAAAAAAATTTGGCTTAAGGGCATGTGACACGCATAAATACCTACGTTAACGGCCTCATTTTTTCAATTTTCTGAATTTTCGTTTTGAATTTTAGAATTTTTTTCTACATAAAATATCGGGCTGAAACTTTGTTAAATGTATGAGAAGACAATAAACTACGTTTGCGTACTTTTTTGTAGGAGGAATTTAGCAAAAGACTATTTTCGACGAAATGAAAACTGGGTGCATTTTTTGAACGTAAGAACTTTTCTTATACGTGAAATATCGGCTTCAAACTTTTAGAAATGTAAAAGCCGACAGTAAAGTACGTTTATGTGCATCATTCCAGTATGAAAGATGCAAAAAGAAATATTCTAACTAAATGAAAATTCCGGTTGCTAGTTCGGTCGGTATTCGCGATGGGCATGAAAATGCGAACACTGGCGGCCACTAAACGAGACTCTATCAGTTGGCTCGTCTACATCTCAAATGTGGGGTCCACGCTGTCAAAGATTGATGATGCGGTGTTTCTACAATAATGTTTTTTAAAAGTTGTGTCCAGCATGAAAGTTGAGTGAAATATTTTGTTTCAATGTTGAACTATATAAGTATTGAAATCGTAATATGCAATGAAAAAGTTTTTTTTTGCCTTTCGTTACAGAACCAACAAGCACCGCACTTGACTTTCTTTTAAAATTAGTTCCCAATATTTTTCTATTACAACACTAAAACTCCTAAAACTGAATTACTTCACTCCAAACAAACAACTAACAACAATAATAATATATTTAAGGCTTTCACGATTATTCATTATGATAAATTTAAAATTTAAAGCTTTTTCGGGTATCAATCGTGTGCACAACTACGAATCTTGCCGACGTTTCGTGAGCATTGCAGTTCACTTCTTCAGGGCTGACATGAAACTGAAGTTTCAGGTTATATTGTTCTTATATAGATTCTCCACAATGCGTATGATTGGTTAGAGCGCCCCATGGTCGGGACTGCTCCAACTTGATTGGCCAATCAAGTCTTAAAAAAAAAACATTTTGTACATCAAAATTTTGTAATTCCTTTTGTAAGTTATCTTTATCTGTTATCGAGACAGCTCTGTATACAAGGGAATTGATGACCGATTTCTTTTGAGATGGGTGATGGTGGGAGGAGGCATGTAAGTATCTGTTTGTATGGGTGGGTTTTCTGTAAACTTCGTGTCCTAATGTGTTATCAGCTCTTTTGTAAACTAGTACGTCTAAGAAAGGCAAATTTCCGTTTTGTTCAATTACAAAATCATGGACCTTCTAACTGATGATACATATGAAAACCTTAAAAAAGACCCCACAAAAACAATAGTCAGAAAAACAAAAACCGTCCTAAAAGAATCTAAACTTGACAGCCAAACAATAGCTAAATTAATAGTCAGGCTAAAACATTTCACGCAATCAGCACCAGCTGAGCATCATATCGAAACAGGACATAGCACTTTATTTGAAAAAACAACCGTCATCGCAAAAACGTACAATATTTTTCCAAGAAAACATAGAGAAGCAATCAAAATCTTAAAACACCCTAATAACATTAATAGGGAGAATGGATATAATACCAATCCGATTTGGCTTTCCGTCCTCCCGGGATTTTAGAAAAAGACTTGATTGGCCAATCAAGTTCGAGCAGTCCCTACCATGGGGCGCTCTGGCCAAACAGAGGCATTGTAGAGAATATATGTGAGAACAACATAACCTGAAACTTCAGTTTCAGGTCAGCCCTGAAGAAGTGAACTGCAATGTTCACAAAACTTCGACAAGATTCGTAGTTTTGCACACGATTGAAACCCGAAAAAGCTTTAAATTTTAAATTTAGCATCAATCCAAATTTTTACTAAATGCAAAATATATTTCGAAACTATTCTCGTGAAATTTTTTAATTACACCAAAATTCAAAAAGTTAGATCATTTTCAAAAATATGCCTAAAAAAATGTTTCTTAAAATTTTTTAAGAGATCCGTAACACTTAACAAGATTTACAAATTATCCTGATGAAATTGTTCGATTGGATACAAATTGAAAATGTTCTAGATTAATTAATCATGGTAGAGTTGTTTAGAACTGAATTTTGAACGAACGGAATTAAAGCCTACGGCTTAATGTTTCTATTTATAAAGTTTTAAAAAAAGGTGTGTCTCTCTTGACATTGTATTGAAAAACATACCTATCCCTACTGCTTATATGCTGTTCAATTTTTTCGGCATCTTTTTATTTTGTAAAGGAACCGTATCTATAACCTAATTATCGAGCACGAAGCGAAAATGTCTCAATGAGAATGTAATCGTCAGAGCAGCAGGTGCTCTGAGAACCTTATCTAAGAACAAATGGAAGAACGATTACAGTTCCCATTTATGACTGTAGTTCATCGGGGGTTTAAATCACCATTTTCGATTTGAGTTACAATATTTATGATATTTGAACAAATGTAGTTGAAATATCCGCATGAAATTTTGAAGCGATATATAACTCGAATCGCTCTGGCAATTTTGTGTCATTCGATAACAGAGTAGAAATTTCCCAAGATCTATTCATTAGTATTAAGTCACGTCATACACATTTTTAAAGAAAAATGCATTTGTTTAGTTACAATGTGCGATTGAAAATTTCTGCATCGTTTGATTAACAAATTATTCCTTCATAAACTAATCATAAAAAATTGATGAAAATTTTAGGGGATGGGGAGAAACAAATATAATTAACCCTTGGTATACACACTATGGTTTTATAATGAAGTCTGCACACTGGGTTAGGTTTACTCGGCGAACTTTAACAGCTCAGATTTCTGTTAATAATTGAACAATTTTGCCTTTTTTATAGAGAAAATCCTCAAAAACTGAACAGTACGGGTTTCAGAGTGTTAAATATAAAAAACGTATACATGTTTTAAAATACCCAAAGAATTCTTTAAAATTTTGGTGAGAAAATCAGGTTTTCTCGAAATGGCTTTTGTTTACATAAAAATCCAGATGAATGGGCTCGAATATCGATAAATATTTTTAATTTAAAACATTGGCTTCGAGTTTTCCATATGTTCTGCAAAACATATTTGTATTTTTTAAATTATTTTTCATTTGTTTTTCACAGAAAAAACAAACTGCGAATCTAACGCTAGATTCAGGGTACCATTTCCTAAATGTCCCAAATGGACGTTTCCTCGTAGAAAAAAATTATTTATTCTTCAATTATTATTAGAATGATATTTCTAGCGATGATTAACAAACTAAGTTGATTAAAACATAATTTATATGATATAAACAGTTTTTTAAACAAAAAGTAAGATTTCTCATTTTTACATAGAAAAGATACATTTTTTCACTTAAATTATCCGACAATGAACTAAAACTAATTTAAAAACTGAATATGAGATACTAAATAACAATTTCCGTAATTCTTAATAACAATTTCTATTAGAAAATGTAAAAATCTGCCGTTTGATCTTGTAGCACAAGGATATTTATTGCTACAAGACTGGTCTACAATTTATTAATGTTGATGATAATTAATGAATTAATAATCAAGTCAGTAAATTATCATTTTTATAAAGTTCAACTAAAACTTCTTAATATGCTTTATGGAAAAAAAAATTTGACGAAAACATTTTATTCTTTATTAAATTTTGGGAGAATCATAATTATGAAGTTCAAGCAAGATATTACGCATAACAATAATATCTGCAACAGATCGAATCCAAGATTGATTAGAGTGCTGAATCTTTATTTATTTATTCATATTTTTTATAATAATCTTATCTTCTTTCTGTGCGAAAATAATAAGAATATAGATTTGTCTACAAAATTATTTACCAAAAACAGATATATCAATTGCTGATCAGTTTAGTTAGTTCAATATCACCATTACGCTTATCACAAAACTGATTAAAGTAAAAATAACTTTTCTCTACAATCAAACGTGCATAAAATAGGGCAAAATCGGCATTTGTATATTGAAAAATTATATAAATTAGCAACAATAACAAATAGAACAATGTTGAGAATGTTATTGTTGATTGCCTTCATTTCTCACCATTCTTTACAATCTTTGTCAATTTTTTATAAATATTTTACGAAAGAATAATTTGTTGATCAAACGAAGCAGAAATGTTTAATTTCACATTGTGAATAAACAGATGAATTTTTTCCAATTTTATAACATGACTTAATACGAATGAGTAGATTATTTTCCAGTACTTAGTTTTAATTGTCCTTTTAGCGTCAAAAATTGTAGACTCACTTGAGAAATTTCTACTCAACAGTTCTGCTATTCCCATGCGTAACAGCTTCGAAAGGGACCAATTTCCGTTCTCTTTACCCATAAATTAACATAAGTTTCCATTAATTAATTCCATACATTTCTAAAATTTATAGAAATGTATGAAAACTTGTGGAAATTTATAGAAAGCCTATATTCTCAAGATATATTTACATAATAGAAATTTGAAACCATCGGTTTTTTTAAATATTGTCTGACCCTATTTGGCCTCTCTTTATTTTGGACCATTAGACAATTTTTGGGGTTCATTGAACAAATTCTTTCATAAAAATCCCTATATTATATCTTACAGATGGAAGTGATGATCAGTCACGTGGAGGTGAAACACCAAGGGACCAGCTTAGAAGACGTACTGATCTAAGACCAGATACAGGTTAGTATATTATAATTTGTTTGAAATAAAAAAAATAGAAAAAAATCCAAATTTTAATTCTCAGCCGCTAATAAGTTGTACTCGCTGAACGGTGTTGGCCCCTGGAGACCTTTATCATCGAGCCATTTCCCTTTCGGGGTAGGCGTGACTCGCTTGGTTGGAAAATAGTAATGTTTGGAAGGAGGTATAGATTTTTTAGATTGATCTAGAATTTTCGTGTTATTTATTTAAATAACACGTTCGTTCCACAATACTGCTCCGACCCAGGTTGCTGATCAATCTCTTTAGCGATCACCCCAAGTGAAGAATTTATATACTATTTGTCGCTACACTTTTCTGTCCTGGCATACATCTCTAGCTTCTTTCATGTCCATACATTTTTTAACGCAAACTCTCCTGCTTCTATGGCGTCTTATATCTTTTCGGATTGAGGTCTCATTCACACATTCTAACCATTCTTTCCGCGGTCTGCCTCTGGGCATACTGTCATTTACTTCACCTTTATAAACTTGTTTCGTCAGACGTTCATCTCTCATTCTCTCAACATGTCCAAACCATCTTAAGCTTTTCTCCACTCGTCTGGGACTTTCAATTCTAGAGCTTTTATTATAAAAGTAGCACCAAAACTGGCGATTTTCTGATTTTTGATGGTAAAGTTGGCAACGGATACATATTTGAAAAGCAACCAATCAAAAACGCTATTTAAAGAAGAGCATCAAAAGCACTAGAATTACCCAAAGTTACTATGAGTTACTAAATGAAACCATTAGCAAAGCAAAGTAAGAAGGGATTCTTTGTCAACTAGCGCCATCTGGCGACTTTCTAGAGCAAGAAATAGCTGCTTTCTACACTTATTCATCGGACACACTGCTCGCCACCGTATTTAAGCATTTTAGCGCAAATACTGTCTACACCAGCAGCCTCACCGTTTTTCAAATTCTTCATTATATCTCTAACTTCAGTGACACAGACTTTCTCAATTGGGTTTTCTTATGCAGTCGCAGTTCTGTTATCCTGTAGCTTCACCTTCTAATAATTCTTCAAAAGAGTTTTTCAAAACGTCTACTATCCCGTGTTTATCATATAGCATTTCACCTTTGCTGTTTCTCATGCTGACTAACTCTGTATTTTCACATTTCTCCATCTTCTTAAATATTAGCTTCTTGTCATGATTTTGTTTTTACTCTCCTTGGCTACTCGTTTAACTATTCTATTTCTGTGTCTGTGATCATTTTTGAACCTATTTCTCTCCTCATCGCTAAGACCTGTAATGTTCAACGTTCTCTTTTACGCTTCTTTCTTTTCTTGTCGGGCTGCCTCAATTTCATCATTACACCATGCATCGCCAGAATTTCTTCCTAAAACCGCCGTACCCCCTAGCAGAATGGTTCTTTCACCATGGTGATAAGTACTTATTGTATCATTCAAAGTGTACCAGGACGTGTCCTTGACTTCTCTCGGATCACTATAAACTTATTTGTAGCACGCTATGATAAATAATCGATAATTTATGAAAATGTATGGAAATTTAAAGGTATTTATGGTTTCGCGTGCATCGCGGATTCTAATTCATTTTCTTAACTTTTTTTATTGTTCTTCACTAATTTGCATATAAACTTGTCATATCTGCAAAAAATTGTTTTAAAATGTTAATTGATTATTGAAAATACATATTATTAATATTATCATCAATAATTTTTTAACGTTTTATTCTGAATGGTCACAATTAAATACACTTCAATCATGAAATATTGGCAATTCAAAGTTCTGCAATTTTGAAGAGGTACAATTGCAAATTCATGAATTTTGAAAATATGGAATTATAAATTATTCAATTTTCCAAAATGTAATTTTGAAGGTATGAAATATGGAACTTTTTCTATATTTCAATATTGAAGGCTTACAATGAAAAATTCTTCAATTTTAAAGATCTGCAATTTAAAACCCTTCAATTTTGAAGATTCATAATTGCAAACTGTTTAATTTTGAAAGATGTATAAATAAAAATTCCTTAATTGTGATGATTTTGAAGATGAAACGTCAAGAGTTTTTAATTTTAGATCTTCCAAATTTATGAAATTTCAAATGTTAATCATTGAAATTTCAGAATTTTTTATTGTGTAATATAAAGCTGTTAAAAAATATAAGTCTAAATGTTTTAAATGAGGAAATTTTTAATTTTAAAGTTCGACAATTCAAATTTTCACCACGTTGAAGAGTTACAATTAAAAAAATAGATAAGAATGTTATAACTGTTATTAAATTTCATGAATGGCGAATAATATGAAATTCTAGCGGAATTAATTCATGTTTATTTATTAAATGTACATAAATTCCGAAGGTATGAAGTATCAGCAAAACTCGAAACTATTGACTACACATGAAAATTTTTGAACAAAATAGATTTTTCAAATGTTAAATCTTAAATAAGTGACTAAGTTTTACATAAATTTGAATATATCAAATATTAACTCTTTAATGAATTATTTAAATAATCAGGTTATACTTTTTACCATCCCAAGGAGATGAACAAAACTCATTTTTCGATATTTAGCAGGTAACGATCGTTTTTCGAATCATCGGAAGATAATTTCTAAAATTTCGAAAAATTTATAAAAATTGACGAAATTTATGAAATTGGTGGACATTCATGAAAATTTGTGAAATTAATGCAAGTATATAAAATTTATGGACATTCTTTAAATTCAGCAAAATGACTTTCCAGTAGATTTTACAAGAACTTTATTTAAATCTACTGATTTGCTGTGCATTCACCTAGCCTCCAGTAAAATATACTGAACTCGGCGTTTTCCATACACTTGAAAATTTTACTGGAAGTTAGGTAAAATCTACAGAAAATCAATACATTTAACAGAACTTCTTTTGAAATCTTCTAAAATCTCATGTTGTCTACATTTGTACCGATCATGTTGTAAATTTTATAAATCCTTTTTCTGTTTGTGTTGTGAGGGAAGTTTAAGGGTCGCCGATTTCAAATTTTAGGGGGTTCATTGTTAAAAAATTCTTTATTACAAATATTATACGTAATATTAAACAATATTATAAATATTATATCTTACAGACAAAGATCTTGAGATGCCAGTATTCCGACGGATATCAACACGGTCCGACCACTTCCACGACTTTGCTTCTGGACCTCTACGTTAGTATATTATAATTTTTTAAACTAACAAAAAATGGCTTGGAAAATTGATTCCCAAATTTTGTTCCCTACAAAAATGTTGTAGCTTTCCCTGTTTTTAAAATAAATCGGAACAAACTATTTCTTTGAACAAAATTTTGTTTTTATAAATTTATGTAGTTTGTGAAAATTTATTGAAATTTGTAAAATTTGCGAAACTTGTAAAATTTGCGTTTTTCGAAATTTATGATAATATTTAGAAATTTGTGGGAATCTATCGAAATATATGAGCATTATCCATCGTGGCGTATCTTTGAAGCCAGAACACCCGACTGAACCTCTGCTAGCAGCCACACAGTAGGCCAGAATCCAATAAAAGTAGCAAAAAATATACAATAGTATTAATATTAATATAATAATATATAGATGTACATATATATAATATATATAATAAATAATATTGATATAATAATATTAAATGATAAATTCCGTACCTTCAACCATGGCAATGGACAATGGGTTGTCAAAATGACATAATACTCTAGAAATACATAATGAAGGGTGTCTGGATTCTCAAAATAAATTTAATTTGTCGAAATTGGGTACCTTGGTTAATTTTAATTGACTCTTGGAATACATTTGAGCTGTTTTCAGTTTGGATCAGTAGCAAATTTTTGGGATTCGTTAAAAATATTCTTGAATAAAAATCCCTATATTATATTTTACAGATTCAGCTACACCACGACCAAGCCCTTTCGCGCATGTGCAGACGATGCATACGCCAGTATGTAAGTATATAATAATTTTTTCAACTCAGAAAAAATTGCTGTGATTTAGGAAAATAAACCGTTGAAGCCCTTTGAAACATGTTTCGAATTTTAACTCAAAAATACATATTCCTGTAGGAAATTAACTTCGCATTTTTCCTTTGGATAAAATGCTGCAGCTCTGTTTCTTTCTTAAAGTAAAACTCGAAAACACCGTTTTCACATACACAAAAAAAACCTGTTTCTATAAATTTTGGAAATTCATCAAAATTTAAGAAATTTGTGGAAATTGATTGGAATTTGTGGAAATCTGTTATGTCATTGGGGAATGAAGAAACATGATAAAAATATGCAATTTCATGATGATATATTATGATATATTATTTTGGACCAATAGCACAATTTTGGGATTGGTTAAAAAAATTATTGATTAAAAATGCCTACATTATATTTTTCAGTTATACCTACCCCACCAGCACCGCCAAACCACAACAATTTTCAAAGTCTGCCAATAGAAAGAGAGAAGATGCGTAAGTATATAATAATTTTTTGAAATAAGAAAAAAATTGCTGTGATTTAGAAAAAAAATTCAAATCGTTGGCGCTTGAAGACCTTTGAAACAAGTTTCGAATTTCAAATTAAAAGTACATATTCTTATAGAAAATCAATATCCATTTATTCTCTGGATAAAATGCTGTAGCTTTTTTCATTTGTAGAAATCCGAAAACGCCGTTTTTACAAAAAAGAACGTGTTTCTATAAATTTTGGAAATTCATAAAAATTTACGATATTTGTGGGAATTTATTGGAATTTGTGATAATCTATGAGAATTTATCGTAAAACTGATGATCGCCTCTTCCAAGATTTTCTGTCTTAACTTCGCTTTCTTTATTTCTTTGGGAAATGGATTAAAATCATAAAAATATGCAATTTCATAATGACATGTAATTTGTAACAAAATTCAATTAATCCAGCTTATACTTTTGGTCAACTTAATTAGTCGTAGCTCTATGAGCAATGTTACAGAAAAAGTACATAATCTAGGCATTATATTGAAATATTGCAATTATTGATAGCTAAATAATAATAATTACCACATACTTTCGGAACTGCTTTCTAAAAATCTTCCAATATCCTAAACTTCATCTAATAAGCTTTATATCTATTAATTTTTTGAGCGCCAGGCCTGCTCGAGGCCACTTTATATCTGAAAATCGAGATATCAAAAATAATTAAATACAAAGTTATGATACTCAACAAAAAAAAACGAAAAACTGAGCGTATTCGACAAATAAAACGGGTTCAAAACATCAGCAACATAATAACTTTGTATCAAAAAACAAATAAAACTTGTAGTTTGTTAATTTAAAAAACAAATTTGAAATTGTAGGAAGCCCGATTTAACAATTAATGTTTTACCACGTTTCGGTCCTCGACATAATTCATAGGTTTGTAGTCCTAAAACCAACCAAGGCTCTAATAATTAACAATATTCTCGACTCATGCATAACAAAATAAATCTTAAATCCTGACCTAATACTCGAAAACTAAACTAACTCCAAAAAGTTAGGCTTCCGTGCCCGGAACTACATGCTAGGCAATTTTAGAAGAAAAAAAAACTTAAAAACTCTAAATTTTAACCTAAGATCAAGCTAAGCTAACTTTCAGAAAAACTCGATTTTAATTGCTGCAACAAAACTCAAAATAATTATTCACAACATTTTTGTAATGATTTAAACTAAACTTCTTTGACTAAAACCGAAACTCAATACAATTCATAGCCCTGATTTCAGAAATCTAGTCACAGGCGAAACCAAACTTTAAAACTGATTATAGAAATTACGCTTAGCTCGCCTAATTCTACTGACCCTAAATTCTCTTCAGTAATTATCAACACAACTGCATCATTATCTGAATAAAATTGACAGGATGTCACGAAAAAGAACTTTTGAAATCGAGTTAACAGAACCACTTGAACATTCCTCAAATTTGCAAAAAAAAAAAAAACATCAGTAATCATTCCTTCAATTATTTCTTTGGCTGAGCGACGCTTGGAAGGAACTTGATCCATGACTTTTCAGTACTATACAATTAGGGTACATCTTTTTGACCTTAGCACACATTTGCAGCAAAACTCGACTAGGGGCTCAGTTCAATAAAAGTGCACATTTTTGGGTTAACACACGAAACGGGGCTCACTCTTGATTAAAATTGTGTTCCGGGATAAATCTAAACTTGGGACAAGCAAGAGCCGCAGAAAACTTCCTGGAGAGTGTTTCCAAAGAGTCTTTACAATCACAATTTAAATTGTTTTGAATACGCGAGAGAAAACTATTGCTACCTAACACGGCTGTGGTCAGCAGAGAATAGAGGTCGATACTCTATTATTTTCGGTTTTCATCCTTTCTTCCCCTTATTGTTGCCAGAATTGATCCAATGTTGTTTATTTTCGTCCTTACTCTCCAATCCACCCATTTTATCACCTCTTGGAGCCCGAAATTACCCTGGCAGATCAGAGCAGGATTTGGTTCGGTACCAATTGGTATCAGCTGACGAGAAGAGGGCGTTGCGAATTGAGATTCGCTACTCATGTTGAGAAATGAAGAAGAAATTTCTCATCGTGAAGTTTCCAAAAAGGTTCTACGCCAGGTAAAGGAGTCATTCTGGATTTTCCGTAACTTGCAGCATTACTTCCAAACTGACCAACATCCTAACATGATTCTTCTGGATGAGGATCCACAGATCCTGCGATTTCTGACCTTTTAAAATTAAATCTCTAAAGGAACCCGCACCAAATACGTGGTAAAAGAGGTCCCGGTGGAATTTTCAAAGTTTTTGATATTTTCTAGTTTATGATCTCTTGATAAAAAAATCCTTATGACCAAAACTCAAATTATGAACAGTTTTTGCGCCACGACGATTTAAAAGTCAGGCTTGGATACATATTTGCTTTACTTTTAAGTTTAGTTATAAAATTGTTAGGGCTAGTTTTAATTTCACCTATCCATTTACTTCAACTCAAATGCATTCATGCAAGAAAGCAAAAAATCTTCCAATCAAGGTAACTGGGTATGACGAAAGTAACAGTCATGAATTTATTCTTGATAATAGTAGCAGTTAAGTAGTGCCCAAACTGCAGAAAGTCTTAAAGCGCAAATGTGACTTTCTCAGAAAAAATGCTAAATATCATGATGTTTTTGAGTCTTTCGTATCTAAGAAAACAAAGAAGGAGAATGATATGGACGGGAAAAATGAAGATCAAGATGAAAATGAGAAGGAGGAATATCAACAGGAATTGGCAGAGGATCAGGGACATGATGATAATGATGCTGTTGATAATGTTGATTATAATAAAGAGGAGGAGGAGGTGGAGGATTCAAATGGATTTAGTAAACTGATGTTCAAGAATTACTCTCAACCATGTCGATAATGCTGATGTATGATACTTCATACAGATCCTACGAACTTGTAGATGTTTTGCGATTTTACATTAACTCTCGTCATTCGTTACAAAGTCCCGAGTGTCAAGCAATTTTTCAGATATTGCGTCAGAGGAACTGGAATTAATGATAAATGACGCTGCCACACCTTGACTAAATTTGTTTAGTTCTACCGTCGGGCACTTCCAGGCGTAATTTGATTTAATTCATAATTCAAATGTCATGCGGTCTCGTTCTTTCCAGCGTTAGATTTCTTCAGTTAGCACAAGGTCATTATATGCAAAAATAGGGAATAATACTAGATGTCTTATCGCCAAAGGCTCAAAAATGGTTGTTTTTGATCCGGATAAGCGGTAAAAAATTCATATTACTAGCTCACAATCTTTATTTCTGATCCCGATAAGCAATATTGCTAGTTTTCGAAAGTAAACACCAATTCAAGATATAAGAAGTAATTTTTCGTAAGACGATATGCCTATTTTCGCATATAATCAGACCTTCTAGAAACTTCTATGTATACAAAAACCTCATAGATCACGTCCACAAAGAAATTTCTGTAAGGGTCGACACATTGAATTTCAATTATGTACCATTCTAGGTGAATGTGAAGAATATCGATTGATCTCTCCTGTTTAGTCGTTAGAGATAACATTCAATATCTGCGCTTCTAGAAAGTTTGAATCGGAAGTTTGATCTGTCTAGAAATTTCTAGAAAGTTGCACTGGAACTTCGTGCCAATTATATACTGAAAGGGTTTGCCCACTTGATTGATACATTGAGGGGTATAGGTCGGTAAGGATTATATTAAATCCGAAGTGATCATGTTAAATCTCAAAACAGCGAATCCAATATGGCGGATCAAAATTGCCGAAATTCAAACGATTTCTCTCAAAATTGTTACTCGGGTGTTTTCGGGTCGCTGATTTCATATCCGAAGGCAACATGTCAAAGTTCAGAATAACGAATCTAATATGGCGGATTGTAATTATCAAAATCAAACCATTTTAACGAAGAATTGCTGAACTGAGGCTTCTCAGTCGCCGATTAATGATTTTTTTCAAGTTGAATGATTTGTCGACCCTTGAGATCTACGTTCTAACGTAAAATTCTACGTTCTACGTAAAATATAATACCTATATGCCTATGGTGTTCGATAAACGAAATTTTCTTACAAAAATTGCTAACTTTAACGTAGCTTTTCAAAGTCGAGAAATATGTTGCACACTTTTCCTACATCTTTCCTATATGCGTTGAAAAATTATCTGCAATTAAAAAAAAATTGAGCCTATAAGTCATTCCTATCAAAAGTTCACCGATTTTGAGACAAGATTTAACAAACAAGGCCATATTGCGCCGTTCAGCCCCAGTTTACGGTACGATTGTATACATTAAAAAAATGTAATCTTCCGTTTCTTGTTACAGCGTTGACTTCACAATTCGAGACGTATCCTAATGGCGACTTGATTCCTGGTTTCACTTCTGCTTCTTCCTCTGGCAGAAAGCATTCTCCTGACAGAGAGCATCATGGAATGGATAATCCTTCTGCTTATGGTATGGAGCATCCTCCTGCCATGTATTCTGTTCCTGCCATGCATTTTACTCCTGGAATGGATTCTGCTTCTGAGACGCCTTCTAATCCTAGCAGTTCTTCTGTTCATGCCATGCATTCTGCTGCCGCGAATCCATCTCTTCATGTCGGGCCCCCTTATTCTAAAGTACTTGGAATCAAAATTGAAAAGCTTGACACACAACGATTTTTTCCTATCAACAATCCGAGCCGGGAACTTGAAATGAAAGTATATACTTTTCTTCCCAATGCAGGAATTTATTTGAGAAATCAAAATGGTTATATCACAGACAAAGTAACCGGAGTAAGAATTGTGCTTTCAGAAGTTAGTACTGGTAACTGCATGGCATTAGTGGAAAAAACAAAAAGTTGTCATACGATTTTACGTCCAATATATATGCATCCTGGTCCAGCCGGAGTTCGAGCAGTAATAAATACATTCTCCAACTCTGTTAGGGCAATGCACTTAGATGAAGAAAATGACATTCTATGTGGAGGAAATCATTCAATCAAACGGTTTTTTAAAATAGAGCCTAAATCTTCTACTAGTGTCGAGCCATCTGTACATGACAGTCCCATTTCTCCTGGCACGGCACCTTATTCTCAAGTACTTTCAATTAAAATTGAAGATCTTCCCAAATGGCGATTTTTCCCCATGCATAATCTCGGCCGGGAACTTGAAATGAAATTACATACTTTTCTTCCCGGTTCAGGAATCTATTTGAGGAATAAAGAGAATCATATCGAAGTCGAGCCAATCGGAGTACTAATTGTGTTATCAGATGTTAGAAATGGTAACGCCTTGGCATTAGTGGAAAAATTAAATAATGGTCGTACGGTTTTACGTGGACTATATATTCCTCCTGGCCCAGCTGGAGTTCGAGCCCTAATAAACACATGCAATAACTCTGTTAGAAAATTGGAGAAATATGAAGTTGATGACACTCCATTAGGAAACAAGGTCCGAGATAACTTTAAAATGGTGCATGTGGGTGCTACATATGCGCCCAGAAGAAATTCCGATTGATCAATTTGATCCGGAAATTGAATCAAAATTATATGCAACGCTTTTATGAAGATTACGGTTTTTTATTTGATCCAAAAATTGCGCATTGGAATGATCTGATTCTGAAGATCAATTGTTTGTCATGAATGTTTATGAGAAGCACTTGTAGTGTTTCAGTTTTGATGCCACATCCAAGTGATGTCGGACTAGATGCATATTGAAATTTCAAAACTGAGCTTTCTAAACAAATTTTCTACATCGTCTTTAACGGAAAATCAGAAAGCAAATATTCTTACATTTTTGGTAGCGAATTCATTTCTTTTTTAATTCAACTACTTGGCTAAATGTGAAACTAGTATATTAAAAATTCGACTTGTATGAAGAAAATCAGTCCCTATCGCTAAAATAAAAAATCGTCTTTTTCGTTTTCAAATTTTACCATTTGCTTGAAATTAACTGCTCTGTTACAAATACATATTTCCGGGTTAAAAAGTCATCCCTTTTGCTAGACATTTTAGCTCTTTTGTTGAAAATTAAATTTTTGTTCGAAATTCGCACTTTTTGTGTTGTTGAAAATCAATTTTTGAACTCGAAATTTAACTATTCCAATTTTGGTTGAACATTTATCTTTTTATTTAGAAATTAGTCTTTTTTGGTAGAATATTAATCCTGTTTGTTCAAAATTGATATTCTTTATTACAAATTAACCTCTTTTCTTGAAAATTAAATATAATAGTTGAAGCTATATCGTTTTAGTTAGAAACTTGCTTTTTTGGTTTAAAATTGATCTTTTATAAAGTCTTGTATTATATTCTATGCTATATATATACGAGTTAAGAAGTGATTCGTCGTATGGTGGAGAGTCATTGTTGTAACGTCAGTCCCACCAAAACTTCTGTTACAGGGAAGGGGGGAGGGGGGCAAGGAAAGGAAACCGAGAGTCGCAATTGGTTGATGTTTTAGCATTTCAAATTGCGTAACTTTGAATGATTAAAATTTAAGAGTATACAATTTAAAATATTATTTATTTTCAATCCCTTTCAGTTCAAAATGTCATAATGATATAATTCATAAGCCGTTTAAGTCAAAATTGTCCAATTTTTTCAGTTTCAATTAGAAATTACTCCACATACAAAAAAATGTCAATAGGAAATCTTCAAATTATTAAGTCTTAATTTTGTAATATTGTGCAATTTTTTACAATTTCAATTTGCAGTCAACAGCAGATTTGTAATGATTTATGCTAAGATATTTAACTCAAAACGGTTTAATTTCAAACGATTTCAATTCAAAATAATCAATTTTTAATCGCTGCAAACTCACAATAGATCGACTCTAAGGTTTTGAATTCTAAATACTATAATTTTGAATAATTACAATTTAAAAGCATACAGTTTTCAATGCCTGTTACAACTTTTAATTGTTCAATTTCAATCGCTTTGAATTCGAAATTATTTAATTTCAAATTACCTACAATTCTCAAGTTGAAATTTCCTCCTAATATTACATTTTTCTGTGTTCTTTTAAATTGGGAATTGTTTATGTACGACAAATGTTCTTAAAAAGTGGTTAATTAATTAGTTATAAATGGAGATATATGGAAATTAGAATGTTCAAAATAAAGCCATCAAGATTGAAACATTTTTAATTTCCAAATTTTCCAAATTGAATATTTCAAACTAAAAGTTTTCAAAATTGACAAATTTAACATTTGAAATGGTTCAAATTGTACAAGTTCATTTTTAAATTGTGTAGTATTTTTAAAGAATTTAAGATCGGACTCGTTTAAAATCGGAGATCTAATGTCTTGAATAATATCAATTTAAAATGATGAAATGCACTCTCATTTTTTTGTTCATGGTCTAAAAAAAATCCTCCAAATAAACATTCATCTAACTTACATTTACACTTCAGACTCCATAGTGTTCTTCAAAAGTTATGATATGAACATTTCATGTCAGTCAAAACGAAACTAAATTATTTAAAAAGTCGTTTGTAGCCTTAAATGTTAAATTCAAGTTGGGCGGCGAATCGTAGACCCTTGAGATGCTGCAGTGCGGTTTCAAGGCATTAGAGTGAGGAGGTTCTTCATTCGTTTTCCTCTCGTTAGTAAGGTGGCATCTCTTGTGGAAACAGAAGGGGAGAAACAGAACTGTGTGCGTGGGTGTTAAAAGATGGTGATTGTGATTGGGATGGTGTTTTAGGTGCCTTTCACACTAGAGCACTTCGTCATACCAGACGCGTGTTACGCGTCACTGTGACTTGGTAGTTGATACGTGGGTTGGTGCGGGTAAGGTCTCGTTTACATATTTTTTTAAATCTTTTTTTGTTTCAATGGACTGATAGAACGTTTAGGATCACTGTCTGATTGGGAATGTTAATTCTTTTCGTGTGGCCTCGATTAGAGATGAGGAGGCGGATTGGGAAGAGGAAATTATGAGCGCAATGTAGTTGATTATATTGCCACATCATCTGCTCACCTCTAAAAAAATCAAAACATCCTTAAACCATCCTATTAGCACCGTCCGACAGGATAACAATTTTTTAAAAATAATTTCTTAACAATTTGTACAAATTTAGATGAACATGAAATTATTTAATGTGGAAGAAGTTATTGATGTGACACTATTCACAATTTATAAATGTTCCATGCCAATCAAAGCTGACTGAATATGGTGAGTGAAAACGATTAATCGTGCAGCTCAATAACAGTGCTAACCTTCATGTGCAAAACTGGGATAGAAGAGCCTGCAGAGGAGTTTTAAAGGGTGTTTCAACAGCATTAGGCTGATTAGATAAGAAAAGAGGTTTACATCCGAAGGCTAATGCGATGTAAAGCTGCAGTAGGTATTCATTGCGTAATTTATACTCCCCTAGCCTGAGAGCGCAAGTCCCTTGTCACTGCTTCGAACCAAGTTAGCCGATTGATTCCACGCCGATGGCAACACAAAGGCATTACATAATATTTTCATTCACTTTCACGCTCCATTCTTCACAAAAGATGAGCAGCTAAATGAGGAATCGAAGGTTAGTTTAAGAGGTTAGATTTTGCCACAATAAGTACGAATTGGAAACTGATGCTTCATCTTTTAGTTTGTAAAGTAAATTTGGTACAACATAGTCAGCAGGGAACAAAAATAATCTAACAATTTGTAGAATTTGCTGCTAAAACCTCCCAATAAACATTTTGCTAACCAAAACTTCATTTTTCTATTTCAGAAACTAAATCCGCCTACAAAGGACATCCGCTACCAATTACAACAGTGCCATAAAGAAAAAGTCTTGCAAAGAAGTTCCGCCATCAAAGATTAGCTATAAAATTGCCATCCACTTCCATCCAACTGGGTTCACCAATGATCAATCATCGTCTAGCCCGTAACTAATTCCCTCAACAATAAGAGAGCTGGGTCTGAATATGGAGGAGTGATCCGACCGAAAATGAGTGACGCCTCAAAATTCCCGGGGGCGAGATCTCGGGTCCGCAAAGGGCCTGAGCTATGTTGACGGCGCGAGACTCGCTCGAGATCTCGTATCAGCAGGTGACGGGTTTACATCCACGAATCTGCGCGACGCGGCGTGATCTTTTCGTCTCGGCAATAGTTGACCCGCGGCCGGGTCGTGCCGTACACTGTCCGGACCAAAACGCCTGTCTTATAAACGAACACCGACTGGGTCGTGACATAGACTGTAGATCGGTGCATTTTGGATACGCCATCCCGGTGCATGTCATACCACTTGAAGGGTATCCGGATTTGGCGGAGCTGACATTGGATCCCTTGAATTTGAGTGCCCGAGCTGTGGAGTACCTGCTGCTTCACCATCCACAACTGCAAGAGCAGAATCATTCTAAGGCCAGTATGGCCGCGACAGCTAAACGAGATCTTAGAAGGAAGTTCTCGGCAGAGTCATCTGGAGAGGAGGACATTGCTGCGATTGCTAAGCAAATTAGCGACCACGCTGAAGCTATCTATCAGACCTGGAAGAGCCGTGGACTCGCTCCAACGGAGATCTTAAACTGCCACAACAATGCGGCAGCTGCTGATGAATTTGGAAGTGCCCTCTCCCCTGTTTCTGGACCGATGAAGCGCTCCAGTGTTGTAGATGGGGTGGTGTCATCCCCTGAGTTAGACAACAATAATCTTGAGAAGCTAGTGAACAACTTCGTAGAGGAAGATAAGGCTCGGCTTGCTGCTAGGCAAAGATCACCTGGGAAGAATTTACCTTCATCAATCCAGTTTGCACTACAAAAATTTGAACGCAACTCGGTTCAGACACAGTCCAAGTCTGTCAAGTCCCTGAATAGCGAAAACCTTCACAAGTCACAGGGTCAATGTGTCATTCAGACACCGAAGCTCAACCTCTCAAATGATGTCGTCAAGGAAAAGGAGCGACCTACTAATCTAGATTTAAACACAGAGTTTTATACTGATGTCACCGACTCTTCAGGCCTTAACACGTGGCCCTTGAAAAACAAGATCTACAACGATTTCAAGAAGACAGCAAATCATAGGCAAAAAAGCAAATATGGATCGGGGACTGCCAAGGACAACTCGCTCTACCTCATGGAAGTGGCTCGGGAGGAAAAGAGGCTCATTGACGCGTTAAAGACAGGAGCACTCATCTCTGATGATTCCCGAGATGAAACGGATTCCGTTTCATCCATTTCAAAGGATTTGCCCGACTACTCCGAACCCGTTTTAAATATTACCAATCACACTACACCCTTCCCTCTGATCGAGGCCAAATCCCTCAGTAAGGAAGATCTCTCTACAATGTCTCTAGTCGATTACGCCAAGGTGCGATACCATGCGGCCCAAAACCTAGTTCAAGCGAAACCCAAACCCGGGTTGAATTCCACAGAACAACTCGTCTCGATTACAAGGACTAAATTTGAACCTGAAACGAATACAAGTCCAAAAAAGGAGGACTCCAAGGATTCCAAGGATGAGAAGGAATTTATCCCTGCGAGATGGGGTACGAAAGTTAATTCCTCGAGATCAAGACTGGAACAGGTTCCGCATCCTGAACTGACTGTGCAGCAGAAACAGCATATTAGATCTGCGGGGACTGCTGGGACGGGAAATAATCCAGTTAGACCGTTTTTGACGAGGGGATCAGTTGCTGAAAGAGTGCTTATTTTTGAGAAATGTCCTAGTGAATTGCTGTTGGACAAGAGGGGACCTCGCCAGCCGGTTATTAATACTTGGAGGGGCAGCCACGATGTCCACAGTAAAGCGCAGGTGAGGTTGAATTTATATAATAAACGGGGTTGAGGATATGTGACAGGATTCCCATCTTCTGAGATTGCCACGGAAAATCGATAC
The DNA here is from genome assembly GCA_011634705.1 of Andricus grossulariae. Classification (NCBI taxonomy): domain Eukaryota; kingdom Metazoa; phylum Arthropoda; class Insecta; order Hymenoptera; family Cynipidae; genus Andricus; species Andricus grossulariae. Next base: position 107,891,651 of record JAABKJ010007545.1, on the reverse strand, counting down.
TAATTATCCAGGATCTACGGAAACCTTTTAGGTTCTTACATATTCATTTGGAAGTTTATCTTCCCTTGAAAATTGGTTATTTTCTTCCCTGAGATATCGTCTAATGATGTCACTGTTTCACTTAAATGAACTTTAGGTGTATCAGAAACATTTTCCTCTGGAAAGTTCAAGCTTCACTAAATCTTTTGAAATTTCTGGTGTTGACCTTTATGTACAACAGTAGATCACGTACGAGTGTATGGCGAGGTTCTTCGGTACATACAAGCAACTATAGTGATCAATTTTAATTGAGACTCGAACTTCACGAAAGAAAATGTGTCTGATAGACCTAATTCATTTGGGTGAAGCAGTGGGGTGTTGGAAATTATGTTATGACGTTCCGGTAGCTAGCAGGAGATAATAGTACATTATGTAACAAGGGGCTAAAGGAGCAGATTTTTCCCGAGGGCAGTAATAACCCGAGGGAAAAATCTACTTTCGTCCCGTGTTGCATATAGTATTTTATTCCACTCTTGACCGTGGCCACCTTTTGGTCCTTAAAATAGGGGCGATAGCGGCATATATTTCCCATAAACCGCATTTGCAAATTTCATGTTCGCCCGCTACTTTTACTTTCGCCCCGCTAATCTTACTTTCACCCCACAAATGCGGTTTAGGCGAAATATATGCTACATTCGCCCCTATTTTCAGGGGCAAAAGGTGGCCGTTTCGGTCGAGTGTGGAATAAAAGAGTATAATGCGAAACCTGATTTCCCAAAGATGATGTATTATGGTTTGGGAGATGGTCTGTAACAATTGCCCGGAAATTGAGGCACCGGATGCTAAACAGAGATATATAATATTATTTTGCTTGAAATTACTAAAGTAGATTTTCAGGATTACCACTATCAAGAGCCCGATTAAAGATCAGTAAATTGCAATAAAATGTAAACCGGATCTTCGATTCGAATTTGACAGAACTAAGACATATAAAATTCCAACATGCTAGTTTGGATTATCAGTCATCTTTCAGTCATCTTTATTTTTGCTCTAAAATACCTGCATATCCCTTTGCAGGATTACTACAATAATTTGTTTCTGATTTCAGTCTTACGTTCGTGAGAAGCAACAGAAAGGCCTTCCGCCGCATACAACACTGCAGAGACACGTGAAGGCAAATAAAAATGTCGACATCCCAAGGTAAATTTCCAACTTCTGACCGTCGCGTCGCTTGCTTTATTAATTAAAACCAAAAATGCGGAAGAATATAAAAAGCGTTCTTTGCCTTCAGGTTTTATTTCCCCGAGGGAAAACCAGTGTCACTCTCGCAAGTGGAGGCAACAGTGGCTCGTATCGCGGCCGCTTTCCAAGTTCTTCCAGGTCAACGAGCATCTCGCTCGCAGTTCCACATCATTGCTAAAGTAAGTGCTGTAAAAAAAAAAAGATAAAAATGGATGAGAGGGTAATTACGTTTCCATCAACGAGGGTACATTTCCCTTTTAATTGAACCTATCCTACTTTTTCAGGCTTGTGACCTGCCCTCATATTGGAAAGTTCCTCTCTTCCTCGCAGCTAGGGGTGACCAAACTGGGTTTGTTGAGATGAATGCTTTCCTTGAATTTTGGAAAGAGTAAGTACCGTTTTAATTCAGAATACCATAAGAAGTTTATTAAAATTAGGGACATTAATTAAGAAGATTAATTTTATTCAGGTTAACGAACAAACATCACGATGCGGCAAGCAGATTCGTGAGGATCATGACAAGAGGGGTGAGAAACAGTATTTTGCCGGAGGATCTGATTCCACTGGTTCAGGACGTAGTGGAGACTCATCCAGGCTTGACGTTCCTGAAGGAGGCAATTGAATTCCACTCACGATATGTTCATACAGTAATCGCCAGGATATTCTATTGTGTGAATCGCAGCTGGAGTGGGAAAATCTCTGTAGCAGAACTTAGAAGAAGCAATTTATTCTCTGTGATTAGCCTTCTTGAACATGAGGAGGACATCAATCAGGTCACAGCTTATTTCAGTTATGAACACTTCTATGTGATTTACTGCAAATTCTGGGAACTGGATCGGGATCATGATCTGTTTATCGATAAGATGGATCTCATGAGGCACAACGACCATGGTAAATATAAGAAAATGAGTCCAAGTAGGCGGCACTTGCCTGCAAGAAAGGGTTTTGCAGTCTACTTCAGTCTATTATTTAAAATCAAATATAAGAGTTAATAACAATCTCATCCCCATGGCCACTACATTTCCCTCCCTTACTCATCCAGGTTGGCGACTTGACCGGGAAACCGAGGAAGACCGGAAAATGACCGGAAAAAACTGGGAAATGACCGGGAATTTAATTTGAAAACCGGGAATTTCACTTCTGATCGAAGACAAATTCAAGTTTTTATTATTTTAATAATTTTGGTCAGTTTAAAACAGTGATTTCTACTTATCTGCAGTCGCAGATTTGTCAGATTATCTCAGTTTACTCTAATTAAATCATAATTTATTATTGAATTTGTATTATTTTCCATTATAAAAAAACCTTTTGCACATTTGCTGCTCATGAGATTTTTTTTCGCTGACTCAAGTTTGATAATCGAATTGATGATAGCCTAAACATACAGAAACAATCATTTTCTCAATTTTTTCAAAAAATGGATTAATCACGATTTATTCGCTTACTCCTTGTTTATCCTGACTTGGAACAGGGAATTTAAGAAAATAGTTATCGTTTTTATTTTAGGACAGGGAGCTTCCGTAACGATATATAATTTCACTTGGAACAGGGAATTTTTGACATGGCCGGGAATTTGTGAAAAGAATTATAATTCGGATTTAGAAGAAAGGAGTTTAAAAGAATCCCTGTTCCAATTCAGAATTTGTCACAATTTAAAAGTTCCCTCCTGCAAATATTAGATAAAGAAAGTACTTCAAGTAGTTTTTAGAGTAGAAGTAGTATTTCAAAGAAGAAATATTGCTGAATTATAATAGAAAATTTTGTTATATTGTTCGTTGGTTCAAAGTAAAACTCTTTTGTTAAAAATTATTTTTTTGGTTGAAGATTCATCATTTTAATTAATAATTCATCTGTGGTTTAAAGTGTAACTACTTTGTTGAAAATTGATATTTTTTTTAGAAATTAAACTATTTGTTTGAAAATTTTTGTACTATGTCACAAATTCGCCTTTTTTGTAGGAAATTAATCTTTATGGTAGAAAATTCATCTTTTCGGTAGAAAATTCAACTATTCCAGTTTAAGATTTATCAGTTTAGGTGAAAATTCATCAGTTTGGTTTAAAATTGATCTTTTCTAGTTCAAAATTCAACTATTTCGTTGAAAATCCAAGTATTTTGTTTAAAAAATCCTTTTTTTGGTAGAAATTTATCTTTTTCTGTACAAGTTAATCTTCTTGTTTAAAAATTCTTATTTTCGGTTAAAAATTCATCTTTTAGGTTCGAAATAAAATTAATTCGTTGAAAGTTAAACTCTTGTAAAAAATTAATTTTTTTGGTTGAAGATTCATCATTTTAATTACAAATTCATTTCTTTGGTAGAAATACGAGCTTTTTTCTTCGGAAGAAAATAAATTTTTGTTGCCAAAAATTTAATTATTTTGTTGAAATTTTTTTTTTATTTTGAAAATTATTATTTATTTGAATTGAAAATGTGACTTATTCCAATTGAATTTTCCTTATTTTTAGTTAAAAATTCATCTCTTTTGTTGAATATTCATTTTTTGACTACAAATTTAATTATTCAATTTTTTTTTGCAAAGTGATATTTTTTATTTGAAAATTAATCTTTTTTAGTATAAATTAATCTTCTTGGTTGAAAATTTATCTCGTTGGTGAAAAATTCAACTATTATAGTTAAAGATTCATCATTTTAGTTGAAAATTCATCTTTCTGATTTCAAATTCAACTATTACAGTTAAATATTTACAATTTTATTTAAAAATTCATCACTTTGTTTCAAAATGTAACTTTTTGCTTGAAAGTTGTTTTTTTTGTGGAAAGGATTTTGAGTTTGGTTGATCATTAATTTTTTGAACTTAAAATTTAATTATTTAAGTTTTGATTGACAATTTATCTTTTTTAGTGAAAATTAATTTTTTGTTCTTGAAAATTCAACTATTTCAGTTGAAGATTCATGGTTTTAGTTGAAAACTCACGTTTTGTTGGTTTAAAATTCAACTATTCCAGTTGAAGATTCATCATTTTTACTTGAAAATTCATCACTTAGGCTGAAAATTGAACTATTTTCTTAAAAATACGTTATTTTTTGTTGAAAATTTATTTTTTCAACTAAAAGTTTAATTATTCCATTTTTTGTTAAAAATTGGTATTTTTTAGTGCAAAATTAAAATATTTGTTTCAAAATTAATTTATTTTGCAATGTTTTGCTCTGTTGTGTTAAAGGATGTTTAGAATAAACTTCATGAATTAAAATACATGTTTGCGTTTAGCGGCAAGTATGAATATATTACTTTTAGTTGACCGGGAAAATTGGAAAACTTGACCGGGAAAACCGGGAAATGACCGGGAATTTTTAATCGTCCGCCGAATCGCCACCCTGATAGGGGAAAGAGGTCGAAGTCTCCCACCGTTGCCACTTAATTATACGTAGTGTGACCCCTCATATAATAACCGATAATTTAACGATAATCTTTCTAAGCGCTATCAACGCGCATGATCGAGAGGATATTCAGTGGCGCAGTGACTAGAGGAAATGCGAAAAACGCAAGTGGAGTTCGCCAAGGGGATGGAAAAATGAGCTACACAGAATTTGTCTGGTTCCTCCTGAGTGAGGAAGACAAGAATCATCCAACTGCTATCGAATATTGGTTTAGGTAATTGATTGATTTCTGCTTAGGGACTGTATTTAAATTACGTAACAGCTCAAGGGGGGGGGGTCGAGATATTTTGTTACGATTCGTTACGGAAGGGGGGGGGGGGTCGTTCATTCATGTTCGTAATTTTTGGAAATTGGCAAATGAAACAAATAACTCGCAGTAATTGTACATTAATTTAATATGAATTTAACTGTGCACGCCAAAGAATCCTGGTGAGTGAAAAACGAACCTAGCCAACAACAATTTAAAAAAAGGCAGGGAATTTGATTGGTCAGGAAAAAGTCAGAGAATTAACAAACAAAATCTCGTAAAAGTCATTTCTGTAACTTTAAATAACTGCCAAGAAGAATAAATAAGACATTTTTTTATTCCGTTTATAAAAGATTCTAGGTTAAAAATTTTACAAGTTTAACATTCTGGTAGTTGAATATTAACTTATATATTATTCTTATTAATAATTTATTTGTTTTGTTGAAAATTCAGATATTTTTGTAGAAAATTTACTTTTTGTTTAAAATTCACATCTTAGTGTTGAAAATTTAACTTATTTGTATGAAAGTTCAACTATTTTTTTTAATTTATCTATTTAATTTAAGAATTCAGTTATTTTAAAAGAAAAATGCATCTTTATTAGATAAAAATGCAACTGTTTTGTTAAAAATTCGTCTTTTTGGGTTGAAACTTCAACTATTTTCGTAGACATTTTTTTAAATTTTTTATTCATGTATTATTTTTGAAAATTCAACTGAAATATTTTTTTGATGAAAATTACACTATTTTTGTTGTTGTTGAAAATTTGTCTTTTTAATTTAAAAAATCATATATTTTAGTAGAAATTGCATCTTTCTTGGAGAAAAATGCAAGTGTTTGTTAAAGATTCAACAATTTTGTTAAAAAATCATCCTTTTGGTTGAAAATTCAACTGTTTTGTTAAAAATTTGTCTTTTTGGGTTGAAAGTTCAACTATTTTCGTAGAAAATTGAATTTAGATTTAAAATTCACATCTTAGTGTTGAAAATTTAACTGAATTCTTTTTTGGATGAAAATTCAACTATTTTTTTTTAATTTGTCTTTTTAATTAAAAAATTCATCTATTTTAAAAGAAAATGCACCGATCTTGAAAAAGAAATGCTACTGTTTGGTTGAAAATTTAACAATTTTGTTAAAAAGACATGCTTTTTTATTCAAAATTCAACGGTTTTGTTGAAAATTAGTCTTGTTTGGTTGAAAATTCAACTATTTTCGTAGAAAATTTACTTCTTGTTTAAAACCCATGTTTTGATGTGGAAAAGTCAATAAAATCTTTTTTGGATGAAAATTGCATCTTTATTGGATAAAAATGTACTGTTTTGTTTAAAAATGTTGGTTAAACCACTTTGTTAAGAAATTACTTTTTTTTATGAAGATTCATATTTTTAGTTGAAAATTCATCTTATTGTTTGAAAATGTAAATATTTTATTAAAAAATAGTTTTTTCTGAAAACTCACGGTTTCTGGTTGAAAATTCAATTTTTGTACAGAAAATTCGTCTTTTGGCTTGAAGATTCGACAATTTAGATAAACTTATTTTTCTTTCATGACTAAAAAATCTTTATTTGTTAAAATGTCGTCTTCTTAGTTTTGAAATTCATTTTATTTTAAAGAAATTTTTTTTTTTTGTTGAAATATAAACTATTACACTTTTGTTGTTGTTGAGATTTCATCTTTTTAGGTGGAGAATCCAATTATTTTGTTGATAATTCAAGTTTTTTTAAAAATTAATCTTTCATAGTAGAAATTTTATTTTTTATACACTAAATAAATTAATTTATAAATTTTAATTTTGTATCTGAAATATTGTTTTATTCCGTTTATAAAAGACCCTATTTTAATATTCATTTTAATATTAATGGTCAGGGGAATTAGAAATTGGTTAAGGAAAAATCAGGGCATCTTTTGGTCTTGGAAAGGGCCTATAATCCATTACGTAATTTAAGTACGGCCCCTTATCTATAATCAATACTGACATTAGATCTAAATGTTTGTTCTTCTTTTGGAACAGGTGCATGGATTTGGATGGGGATGGCTACTTATCGATGTACGAGTTGGAGTATTTTTATGAGGAACAGTTACTGCGAATGGAGGCGATAGGGATCGAGACTCTGCCCTTTGAGGATTGCCTGTGTCAAATGCTAGATATGATTCATCCAACAATCCCGGACAAAATTTCCTTAAACGATCTGAAGAAATGTAAAATGACTACGATTTTCTTTGATACGTTCTTCAATCTTGAAAAGTATTTGGATCACGAGCAAAGGGATCCGTTCGCTTCTGTCAGGGAACACGACGCCGATGGTCATGAGGTGAAGATCTTTTTTTGGATATAAATTACTGGTGGTGTTCCCACGAAAATTTGAGCTTTTTGTAAAATAAAGAAGTGACAAGTGTGGATGGTAGAGAGTTCTGGTTACCATAAATTACCAAAAATTGACTACTTTTCGCACACTATAAATACTTTGAAAATAATCATTCCGTGCATGAGTTAAAAAAACAGTTTTAATTGAATACTACCCCATGCAAGTGCAATCAGGATTTTGCGGAATATTGCCCTTAATTATTTCTTGTTTCTCATTTCCATAGATCAGCATGAATGAAACAATTACTCTATTTTTTGTATTTTTTAATTCATTTTTTATTGTTTAAACCAATTTTTTTCACTTGAACAAATGTAATTCCATAGAATATCCCGAATTAAGGGCATTTTATGAATGCTATGGTTTCTTTAATGAACTTGGAGAGTGTATATGTTTATTTCAATTATCTGTTTATTGTTTAAACAATTCATTATTGTTTTAATCTAACTTTTTAACGGACTTTAACAAAAATAAATTGTTTAGACAATAAACAGACAATTGAAATAAAAATATATACTATACTTGTATATATATATATATATATATATATATATTGTTGTTCAAACAATTAAAAATAATTTTAAAAATACGTAAATTCTGGTAATTTATTCATTTATAAGGATCTAAGAAAAACAATGAGAAAAAAGTAATAATTAAGGGCAACATTCCGCAAAACCCTGATTGCATAGAGGGTGGTCGGGTCTCTTATTATTAAAAAAATTCACGTATTCACTTTTTTCGGAATCTAACCAAATGCGGGGAGGGGATGCCGTGAAAAAATTCAGAATTTTGTTCGGCCACCCTAGTGTCCGTAGCATATATTTCTGCGCGGTAGTCTTATATGCAATGTATAGCTGCGCAGTAAATTTCTATCGCACTTACGGGTGCACAGTAGAATTATATGGTAGTATAAACAGCTGATTCAATTTTGCGAGTAGCATTCTTCAAAGGCGGTAAGAATGCTAAAATTCCAGCTGTTCATAATCTCAAACACCACTAGTTTCAACTCAGAAATTTAATGGATGTCTAACTTTGTAATCTTTTTTAGCTATCGGATTGGGATCGTTTTGCTGCCGAGGAATATGAACTGTTGGTAGCAGAGGAGAGCGGAAACGATCAAACCGAGCAGATGTAAGTTTTATTTTCTGTGAGGTAATCCCGCAGTATACTAATTGTTTATTATATGCAGGCTTCAGGAGAATATCGTAGATGACGAATATGTCTCCAATCAGGATCTGAATCCCGAGTCGAATTCTTCCCAAACCGGAACTTCCGGACCTCCAAGATACCCAAATGAGTCGGGAAATCTAGACCCTGAACAACCAAAGGCCGCTTACTGCGACAGCTGTGATAGCGACGATTACGCGGAGAGTGACAATTAATTTCGGCATTGTCCTAGTATGTAGGTGCAAATGATCATGTACGTAAGAAAGTCAGAAAGAGTGATTGAATGATTCCTATCAAGTCAGAGTAAAAGAAGCCGAACAATTCGAGTAAATAAGGAAAAGTTCGCCTCCACAAGAGAGTTATTTTCAACAAATCTCCGTGAAATAATCAAGGACTAATTTATTTTATCTCGAAAAAAAACTGTGGAAGATATATTTTAGGATGAAATTATTTTTATGATCGAGTAAAGATCAGTTAAAGAACTTTCCTACTCGAGTTTGTTGAGCTTTATTGAATATAAAGCTGCTTGTATCCTATAAAATCAGGTAGAATTTATATAGAACCGAGTGTTAGGTGTCGGTAAACGTTATCGAGGATTTTATATTCTAATTTATTGTTTCATATTTTTACTCGTGTAGCGGTAACGCGTTGGTAGGTATTATAAACGATCTGTAGTGTTAAGATCCTGTAATATTCAAGTATAATGTATTTATTACGGAAACTCGCCATTGTCGAGGCATTTTCGGAAAACGATATTACCTCTGGTAGCTCTCTTTAGTTTAAATAAATTTCGTTAGAGAAAAAATTAGCACTTGGAGTTTCATTTGTTGTCAGAATGTCTACTCACCTACAAAATCTGGAAAACCTGGAATTGTCAGGCAATTTTTATATATCTAGAAAACCCTTCAAAAGTCAGGGAATTTTTCTTAAAGTCAGAGACTTTTTTCGAGAAAATGCTTAATTTTCTTTTAATTCGCAATATAAAATTGCATAACAATGTTTATTTATTTGTAAAAGTAGCCTTATATTACTGGATTTAACTGTTTTGTTGAAAATATCTTTTTGAGTTGAAAATTCAACTATTTTGGTTTAAATACATCTATTTGGTTGAAAATTAACTTTTTTGTTGAAAATTATTGTATTCAGGTCGAACATTCAACTGTTTTGTAGAAAATTCGTCTTTAGCTTGAAAATTCAACAATTTGGTAGACATTCTTTCTCTGTCTTGATTGAAAATCTTTTTTAGTCGAAAATAATGTTGAAAAGTCATCTTTGGTTTGAAAATGCATCTTGTTTGGTAGAAATTTCATCTCTTGGTTAAAAATGTAACTGGTTGGAAATTAATCTGTTTTGGTTGAGGATTCAAATATTTTCACGTTAAAACTTCATTTTTGTTTGTTGATTCATAATTTTTAGTTGAAAATTCATCTCTTTAATTGAAAATTTAACTATTTTGATAGAATTTGATTTTTTCTTTTTGGTTCGATATTCATGTTTTTAACGGAATATTGAACATATTTTATTTTTGTTTACAAATTTATCTTTTTAGTTGACAAATCAAGTGCTTGGTTGAAAAATGATGTATTTTGTTGAAAATTTGTTCTTTTTTATAGAAAATTAATTTGTATGGTTGAAAATTCATTTTTTTGCTTATCAATTCAACAGTTTGGTTGAATTTTTTTCTCTCTCGACTGAAAAATCTTTCTTAGTAGAAAATTGGTATTTTTTGGTTGAATTGGACTATTTGTGATTTAAAATTAAGAAATTTTTTGGTAGAAATATCAACTATTACATTTTTCGCTGAAAATTCATCTTTTTCTAATGATAATTCAACTACTTGGTTGACAGTTTAACTCTTTTGTTGAAGATTCATCTCTTTGGTTGAAAATTGATCTATTCCCGTTAAAGATTCATCATATTAGTTGAAAAATTATCCTTTTGGTTCAAAATTCAACTATTTCAGCTGAAGATTCGTCACTTTGATTGAAAATGTAACTATTTTATTGAAAATTAATGTTGTTAACTGAAAATTGAACTCTTACATTTTTTGATTGAAAATTGATCTTTTATAGTTAAAAATTCAACTATTTGTTTGAAAAATTATATTTTTGTATAAAATTTATCTTTTTGTTTGAAAATTTAACTATTTGGTTAAAAATTCATCTATATTGTTGAAAATGCAATATATTTACTTGAAAAGTAAGGAATTTGAAGCGTTTTAAATTAAATTTTTAGTATTATTTATGTCAAACATTTCTAAATTAAACAAATTTAATTTCTCAAATAAAAAAACAGTTATTTCATTTTACATATTAATAGTTTAATAATAATAGTATTAATTTTTACACATTTAGATATTTACAAAGACTGAAAAAACATTATTTACAATGAACTCTTGAAATTTTATACATGCTCTCCTAGTCGATTGTTTAAAAATATTCGAAATATTTTAATGACTCTGTACTATGAAAAATACTGCCTGGAAAAATCTTGAGATACCTATAGAAAAAAACCTGGAATTCTCAGGGATTTTTTTCTAGGGTTTGAGTAGACACCCTGGTTTTGCCAAATCATTATAATTCTTTCACCTGTTTGTTTTATTATTATACGCAGACCTGAGAACAGCATTTGGCGACTTTCACATTCTGAAGTAATTTCTACAATGCACGTGTTTGCACTCCAGAAGGCACAAGATTTGTAATCTTATCGCTTATGTAATCTTGACTTGTCGCCTTGCAGTTTTAGTTATGCTGTTGTTGTCGCAGAGATGATAACAATGAATTTCGCGACATGTTTGAAAAAGGGTATAAATAATTTTTTTAATGTGGTGGGATATTAGCATTTATGAATATAATTTTTTTCAAAATTTTAAAGGAATTAAAAATTAAATACAACGAATTTTCAATATTTCATATACAAAAAATATATTTAAACCATTATTACCTTTAGTGTTAACTATATTTTATATATTAAGTAAAAGATATTTAAATTTTGTTAACCAGTACAATCAAAACAGACGTCCATTACCAGAAGGTTAAAAGATTTTATTTTAAATTATTACTGAATTTTAAAGTAAGATTTTCATTGCCTCGCATTCCAAAATTTTCTATTTAATAATTGTTATTATTGTCTTGTTAGGCTGATCCATTAAAGTTCCGTGGCACTGCGGGTAAAAACCTATTTTATTATGCCTTTTAATTTTAATCTAATCACAACTAATGATAACCCGCGGCTGCATCCGACCTTATTAGAAGTATTCGCATTCGCCTGGACGTTTGGCCAGGGGAGAGGAAAACTGCAGAAAACCACCACCGCGAAGCTAATGCCGTCGGTTCATTTATTAATATCTATTTAAAATCATATAAAAGCAAGGACAATATTTTTGATAATCTATGAAAATTTATATATATATATAATTAAAAAATAAGGTTAAACAACCACCGCAGGGTCCCACTTGGAGCAATTGCCATCTAAAAATGACATCGGCTTCCAGTAGGACCGTGGTAAATCACACTCATGGCCACGTCTCACAACCGTGAGATCTACAAAGGATACTCTCCGACGCAGATACAAACGTCTCATACGACGGATTTGGTCTTCCGAACTGTCGGCGCGGAACAAAGTATCTACGATGAACATGCTTGCCGTCCCTGTACTACTCTATTCATTTGGAGTAGTCCCATGGACGAAGGACGAGCTCAGAGCACTAGACAGCGGATGCCGAAAAGTTATGCACATGAACAAAAGCATGCATGTTAAATCTTCTTAAAATCGTCAGGAAACACGAAGAAGTGGGCAAAGGAGCGTTTCTGTATAAAGGAGCGAAGGAGACTGCAGAAACACTCGGCCTTGACTTCAATATCAGAGATGAGCAAAATGCATCGAATCTTATCCATCTCGAGTACTCACTCCTGAAGGCCCGGATTAAGAAAGCACAGGAGAAATAGCAGCGGCATATATTACAAACTAAAGTAGTTGGCCCTACTACTTTATTAGTTGTCCCAACCAACTATTTTTTCAATGAATGAGTTTTGATGTTATGTCGTCGACTAGTATAGCGAAATAGTTTTTTTTTGGTGCGAAATGACGGTTTTTAATCCATTAGTCTAAATCAAAATGGTTATAGTCTTTAGCTGTGAAAAAATTCCTCTAGCTCCGTTGGGATTCGAACCAAGGTCTACAGAATACCGGTTTGATGCTCTTACCTCTAACCTCTAATCCATTAAGATACGGAGGGAAACGAGATTCATTATTCAATCTGTAGTCCTGGGCTCAAATCCCAGCGGAGCTAGAGGAATTTTTTTCATAGCAAAAGACTATAACTATATCCATTTTGGTTTAGAATAGTGAATCCAAAATCGTTATTCCACTAGCAAAAAAACAATTTAACTACGCTAGTCTACAATATAACATAAAAACTCAATTTCTAATACTACTAAAAACATTAATTCTTACAGGACGTGTAACGGGGTCGTCGTTCGCTTGTATGAGGATGTGGAAACAAAATCTCGTTCCCCTCCGTAGATTAGTGGGTTAGAACTTAAAGTACCAGGCCGGCAATCTGTCGACCTGGGTTCGAATCCCAGTGGAGCTAGAGAGGAATTTTTCACAGCTTAGGACGGCAACCGTTTTGGTTTAAACTAGAAGATCGAAAGCCCCCATTCCGACAAAAAACTATGACCACTAATGTCCATATAATGCGGTACCTACGTATCGTTTCCATGCAGTAGTTTTACGTGAAGAATTCAAATCCAACCTTCCATTTTTTTTTGTCTGAACGTTAGATTTTTGAAATTTTTTTCATTCCTTAACATCATGTCATTTTTTTTTTAATTTAGTGAGAAGCAATAAGCAAAAAAAATCACTAGAAAATAAAAAATGGTATATAAACCATGTTTTTATGTTTCAAATTTTTTCATAAAAAAATCATTTTTTCTCAATTAAACAAAATTATACTTAATAATATTGAAATTTTAAAAGTATAATTACATATTTCTTCCCAGAAACCTGTCATTTTTCCGTGCACATAAATTTGAAACTCTTTGAATCCCTTTGAATTTTCTTTAACACCCTTGAACTTGCATGAATTTCCCCAGATTTCCTTTTAATTCGCATAAAATTCCTAATTCTCTCAAATGGTCCTTGAATATTTGTAATTCATTTGAGATCTTCAATTCGCTTAGATTCTCTTGAGTTCACCAGAATTATCTTGAATATACGAGCACTTTGATGTCATCTTCAAAGAAATTTCAGTCAATTAAACAGAATTCGATAACAATATTTGATATACGTCTGGAACTCTTGCATAAGTATGAGCTGCCAAATTGTCGACTTTGCAGAAAGAGATTGTTTCTTTGTTGTGTATCTTGACAAAGGTCAGTGCTGTAATTATAAACTTTTCTTATATTTTTTCTGCATTCGAAAATGAAAAAATGATCCCTATTTGATTGATAAAGAAGTTTTCTTATCTGAATTCCCTCACGTTTCCCTGATTTTTCCCAAACCAATTTTTCATTTTCCCTATTATTATTTAAATACCAGCATTTTAATCTTGCCAAATTTTTAACATAGAATCTTTTATAAACGGAATAAAACAATTCAATATTAAAATTTAATAATTTAAAATTTATTTATTTCAACCCAAAATTATGACTTTTCTACCATAACTAACCAAATTGTTGAATTTTCAACTAAATAATCGAATTTTCAAACAACAAAGATTATATTTCAACCGAAAAAGTCATATATTCAAACAAATAATTTAATTTTGTAGAAAACAGTTGAATTTTCAGAAAAAAACAAGATTAAACTTCATCAAAAACAGTTGCATTTTCAACCAAATAGTTGAATTTTCAAACTAAGAAGTCGAATACTTTAAGAAACAGTTGACTTTTAAACACGAGTAGATACATTTTCAACAAAAAAGTTCATTATCATTCCAGAAAGATGAATTTTCAACCAAATAGTTGAACTTTGAACACACACAAAATTCATTTTCAACCAAACAGTTGCATTTACAACCAAAAAGTTGACCCTTCAAAGAAAAAAGACGAATTATAAACAAAATAGTTTTGCTTTTAACTGAATGGTTAAATTTTGAACAAAATTATTAATTTTTCAACAAAATAGTTGAATTCTTAACTAAGCAGTTGAATTTTCCACCTACAAATATGAAAGACGATACTTACAACAAAATACATGCATTTTTAAAACAATAGTTGAATTTTCAACAAAATAGTTAAATTTTCTGCCAAAGAGATGAATCTTTGAAAAAACAAAAAAAAACAAAAAATTTGCACAAAGTAGTTAAACTTTCCGAGGATAATTGCGGCCATTCGATGGTCTAGGTCGAATGTCTCCCTTCAAACTCGACTGTCCAAAAGCCGGCTGAACTCGGGAGGTGGTTTTCTGCATTTTTCCTCTCCTTTGGCCAAATGTCCGGGCGATTCCGAGTACTTCTAGTAAAGTCGCATGCAGTTGCGGGTTATCCCTGGTTTTGATTAAAGTCATACAGTGATTTTAAGCCCATCTTAGTGCAACACAAATTTTCACAAACTCATATACAGTGAAGTTGAGTCGTCTGGCGGTAAGCAGTGAGGATAAACTGCGTATAGATCTCTATTTCACCGGAATTTAAAAAATAAAAGGCATAGTACAATAGGTAATAATACCGGTTATATGTTCGACTGAGTGCTGAATCAAAGTAAAATATATGGAAAAATATATTTCAAGAGAAAAATTATTCCAGAAAATCTTGATAAAGGAAAACAGATTATTAAAGTATTGGAAGAAATTAACAAAAAGAAAAAAGACTGCAATTAATGAAAAGGAAAGTTTTCACCATTTACATTTTGTATGCTTTTTTAATTCTCATTAAATATAGTGCGTATATTTGCTCATAAAATTGAATTTGTTTAAAATGTTCAAATGGCTTCGATTTTAATATAATAGTTCAGATAGAAAATTTGTATTTATTATGAATGTCACTGCGTAATATTTAATTTGACAAGAATCCATGTGATTCATACGCTTATCACCGATCCTTAGCGATCGTTTTGCTAAATAAATGTTTAACGTCAGTGAGGATTTTAATTTCTGAGTATCATTGACTTTCACCTTAATCAACTTCTTTACTGACTAATTAATTATTGTTAATTTTCAAAGTATGACAAGAAAGAGTTATTTGCAAAACATTCTTCAATGATTCAGTAAACAAATTGAGCCTATTTTTTAAAATATAGCCAAGCTCTGGATATCTTTATGAAAATTGTTTAAATAATTAATAAATATTGGAAATTTGCAGAGCATTAGAGAAAAAGTCATCGGAAAGATATTCTTAGTTAATTTTGTGAAAAATGTATCCTATTCATTGAAAAATAGCCAAACTCTTAATTTGCTAAAGAAAATTGTTTAAATAAATAATAAATCTTTGAAATTTGCAGAGCTTTATACAAAAAAGTTATCGAAAAGATATTCTTAGTTAATTTTGTAAGAAATGGAGCCCATTTGTTAAAAAATGGCCAAACTCTTTATTTTTTAATCGAAATTGTTTCAATAATTAATAATTCTTGTAAAGTTACAAAACATAGAAAAGAGTCATCGGAAATATATTCTCAGTTGACTCCGTAATAAAATTGAGCCCTTTTCTTAAAAAACAGCCAAACTCTGAATATATTTATAAAATTTGTTCAAATAGTTAATAAGTATTGTTTTGCAAAGTCTCGTAGAAAACAGTTGTTGGAAATACATCCTTGGGAATTCCGTAAACAAATTGAGCGCATTCGTTTGAAAATGGCCAAACTCTTAATTTTTTAATTGAAATTGTTTAAATAATTAATAATTCTTGTAAATTTACAAATCAACATAGAAAAGAGTCATCGGAAAGACATTCTTAGTTGACTTCATAAACAAATTGTGCATATTCCTTGAAAAACAGCAAACTTTGAATATGTTTATGAAAATTGTTTAAAAACTTAATAATTATTGTAAATTTGCTAAGTATTGTAGAAAAGAATTATTGATAATACATTCTTGGTAATCCCATAAACAAATTGAGCCCATTCGTAGAAAAATGGCTAAACTTTTAATTCTTTGAAATAATTAATCATTCTTAGAAATTTGCAAAGCATCATACAAAAAAGTCATCGGGAAGATATTCTTAATTAATTCTGTAAAAAATGGAGCCTATACGGTGAAAAATAGCCATAAGCCTATTCGCTGAACAATAGCCATAATTCTATTCCTTGAAAAATGGCCAAGCTCTGCATTTGTTTATGAAAATTGTTTAAATAATCAATGATTATCAAATTTGCAAAATATCGCAGGAAAGAGTCATCGAAAAATTAAAAATATGCAAACTCTGAATTTGTTTATGAAAATTGTTTGAATAATTAATAATTTTTGGGAATTTACCATGCATCATAGAAAAAAGTCATGGGAAAGATATTCTTAGTTGACTCCGTTTTCTTTAAAGATATATGATCCAAGGATGAACACATTTTTTAAATTTTCGAAACCTCTATACAACTGGTAACATCACTCTATCACTAAAGCAGACCTCCTTTCATATATAGGATATAATAGTAGTTATTTCAACCAAAAATTATTTTAATTTTAAATAGAAAACAGTTGAATTCAACCAAAAAAGATTCATTTTGTACCCAAAAAGATGAATTTTCAACCAAAAAGGATGACTTTCTAACAAAATTGTTGAATTTTCAAAAAAATAATAAAATTTTCAAGTAAAAATAGAATCTTCAGAAATAAATCAACTAAAAAAATAGAAACACACGGTAAATAAATAAAAAAACAAGAATATTATACCAGGGTGGCCACAAAACTTCAATTTCACAATTGTCCCATTTTTCCCTAACTAATTCATTTTTCCTGACCATTAATATTTAATTACCAGAATACTAATTTTGTAACAGTTTTAAGATAGAAACTTTTATAGACGAAAGAAGACAACTTCAAATTGAAATTAAAAAGTGTCAAATTTATTATCCTTGATAGTTATTTAAAGTATCTCTCATAGAAATTCCCTGACTTGTGTAAAAAATTTTCAAAATTCCTGACTTTTCCCTGAATTCCAGGATTCCCCTGACCAACGGCCACCCTGTCTAATCATAATATCTTCTCTCAAAAAACCTTCTTAAACGTTTTTTCATACTTTTTATTGCGATTATTTTGAGAATTTGTTAACCAATCATGAAAATTTGCACAAAAAACTGCTATTGAAACGAAACGTGCTATTTCAAGGACACATATGGGTCACGTTTCGCTAAAAATTTTCTGATCGAATGATAGAAGGATTTGGTATCGGACCTCGTGCAGGACTGCGGAAACTGAAAACCAATTCGCTCCTTTGGTGTACATAATGCCGTTTTACGGCCCGATCTTAGGCCGATAATATTTCTAAGCGAACGACCTATTACGCGCTTTACTACGAATCGTGAGTAGCTTATGGCCGTGGGTGATTCTCGTAAATCAGCAGAGCTATGGGGACGAGACTGAGAGACCTGGCACACATAAATTACATGTTAGCGTCTCAATTCAATTTGATTAGTGTACTATTTACGTTATTCGAATCTTTCTTCTTTCAGTATGGTCCATCGCCCAAGTAGCGTAATAAAATAAAAGAAGCTTCACGACCAAAGTGATGACTTACAGTTAACGATCTTCGCAGGCCACAAAATCGCGTCTAGCCCGAAATTAACGAAAAATAATGAAAGCAGGAAAAATTGTACAGAGCTTTCTTTCTTAGAGGCTTTTCCACCTACCGAACAAAATTCCTTGCACCCGTACACAAGGAATCAAATATTTTTTCTAGCTAGAACAGCCAACTTTGCAACCCTAGATAGAATGACGAGGTTCATACTTACATCCTTCTGAATTTCGTTTGGATTCATACTCCTCCCAGTCATAGGTCATTACCAAACTTGTAAGACGCTAAAGTAATAAGCGGTAATAAGGGATCGTCCATAAAATAAGTTACAAATTTGAGGAGAGGGGGGGGCTCACGCTAAACACTACGGCTGGTAACGGGCAATAGGGGGGGGGGGTCAGTAGAATTAACTTACGAACTTAGATAACATTTAGTACGTTTCCTGATAATAAATTTAAAAGAATTCTTATTTTTTGTCTCTATTTTCAAGAAACATACCCTTTCTCCCAATTTTTCTCGGTTTTTCGCGTATATGTATTTTTGAGGTTGAAAAGTCTATTATTATATGTTTGTTTCGCAATTCATCTCGTTTGGTCCAAAACCCTAGTATTTGGCTGAAGATTTCATTATTTTGTTACAAATGCAACTATTTTGTTAAAAAGTCATCTTCTTTGGTCAGAAATTCAGCTACGATGGTTAAAAGTTGAACTACACTGTTGAAAACTCATCTCTTTTGTTAGAAATGTAACTATTATGTTGAACATTCTTTTTTTTTTTTGTTGAAAATTAGTTTTTTTTCAACTGGCAGTGTAGTAACTATTCCATTTTTTGTTGAAAAATGATATTTTTTATTGAAAATTGATCTTTTCTAGTTGACAATTCATGTCTTTTGTTTAAAAAATTGTATTTATTGGTAGAAAATTAATGTTTTTGGTTGAAAATTCATCCTTTCGCATTAAAAATGGAACTGTTTGGATCTATATTAAACTGGTTTGGTTAAGGATTCAACAATTTTGGTAGAAAATTAAATTACTCTGTTGAAAATTACCTTTTTTATTAAAAATTTATATATTTTTGATTTAAATTTCACTATTTGCTTAAAAAATAAACTCTTTTAATGAAAATTTAACTTTTTGGTAAAAAATTAACCGTTTTGTTGAAAATTAATGTATTTTGTTGAAAAATCTCTTATTTTTTGTTTAAGAATTAATTTTTTAACTAACAATGTAATTGTTTAAAAAATCATTCTTTTTGGTAAAAATGCAACTGTTTGTTCCTAAATTAATTTGGTTTGATTGACAATTCAACCGTTTAGTAGAAAATTAAACTATTTGGTCGAAAATTAACTTTTTTGTTAAAAATTCATATTTTTGGTTTAAATTTAACTATTTGGTTAAAAATTAAACTATTTTTATGAAAATTTATCTGTTTATTTCAAAATTGAACTATTTGGTTAAAAATTCATCTTTTTTAGTTAACAATTCAACTACTTGGTTGAACGTTCAACTAATTTGTTTAATACATTCAATATGGTATTTACATTAATTTTATCTGAAAGAATTTTTTTATTTTATTATTATTGTATTATTATTACCCTTTTTCGTGAAAAACACAACCCTCTTTCCTATGCTTTAAGAGAATTTTGTCCTACGTTACTTTTCGGGGAGAAGGGGTGTAAGACAAAGATACGGTTGTCAACGGTGGATCGAGGAGGTCAATAATAGCCTAAAATTAGTAACGCAGTTTATGAATGACCGCTAAGGTGCGCTTTTCAGCCATTATCGCTCCGAGTTTGTAATCGGAAAGTCTGGGCTCGATTCCTACTGCTTAGATGTTTCCCCAACTTTTTTTCAAGTTTTCTTACTGCAATTGACTATATTAAACTTATGTAAATCAAGCCGAAATATTCATTTTAACCATTTCTTTTTCATCTAGAGAAACTAGTTTTTTCAACTTTTACCATTTTTACTCAAAAAAAAAGATTTTTTATAAAAAATTAGAATTTTTCTTTATTCAATTGAACGTTTATATTTTAGTTATTACAATTTTCATATTAGAAAAACATATAATACATAACAATAGTATAATAGCAATAGAATATATATTCAAATTTATAGAAATAACAAAATGAAATGATATAAACATAGATAATTCTTTTACTATTTCTTTAAATCTGTGTATTATTTATTCTATTCTTATACTATTTTATGTATTTTATATTTATTTCATTCAATTCATCTCATTTAACTCTTTAGTAGAAAGTTAACTTTTTAATTGAAAAATAATATTTTCGGATTGTAAATTCAACTGTTTTGTAGATAATAATTCGTCTTTTTGAATAATAGAGTTTATCTTGTTTATTGAAAATTTGTCTTCTGGTTGAGGATTCAACTATTTTGTTAAAAACCTCTCGTTTCTGGTTGAATTAAACTTCTACGGGTTGAAAATTCTTCTTGTATGTTGTTGAAAATCATATCTTTCGACTGAAAATTTAACTTTTGCATTTTTAGTCAAAAACATTTTTCTAGTTGAAAATTAAACTAATTAAACCAATCTTCTTGGTTGAAAAGTCATCTTTGTAGTTTAAAAATTCAGCTATATTTAACTGTTTTGTTGAAAAATCATCCTTGTGCATCGCAAGTGCAACTGTTTTTGTTTGGATTTTAATATTCTTTGTTTGAAAATTCGACCATTTTGTCCAAAAAGTATCTTTGTAGTTTAAAAAATTCAACTCTTGTTAAAAATTCAATTATTTTAAAAATTTAATTAAAAAATTTAATTATTTTGTTGAACATTCAACTATGATGTTAAAGTCATATTTTTTGGTAAAAAATTCGCGAAAAATCGCAGAGTAAACGTGAAATCCGTGTTTAGTCAACGGCTATGTTACTTTTAGGGAGTGGAGGGGTGGGGGTAAATCAAAACCGCGGTGGTCAACGAGGGGGTCGGAGAGGTCAAAAGTAGTCCAAAATTGTTAACGTAGTTTATGGACTTCCCTATCTGAAATATGTTAAAAACAGCTTATTTATATTTGTGGTAGAAAGCTGCAATATTTGTATTACTACTGTATATGAAATGTGTAATTCTATTAAATATTTGTTAAAAATTCGTCGTTTAGCAATATTCGCTGAAAAGGTGATTTGCCCGACTCTCTTTGTTTTGTTGGGATGGCCAAAACCCACATCTTGTATGGCTCTATCTATTCCAGCAATAAAGTAGGATTAATCCAACCATAAAAATTGTTGTACCACGCCTATTCATTTCTATCACTGTTTACTTAGAGCAAATAGTTAATCCAACTGCTTTCTTATATATGGGTAACTAAATTCTTAGTTAGGTTGACTACTTAAACCATTTAAGTTAACTGATAAAAATACATTGGGGCTTAAGGGAACTGAAATGAGTAGTTGGAATAACTATTTTCATTGTTACTACTTTTCGCAATTAGATTAACTGACAATTTAATTAATATAGCTAATTTCTTAGGTAATACAACTGAGAAAAGTAGTTGAAAATTATGTCAACTTATTACAGTTATTCCAACTACTCATCTTAGTTCCCTGAGACACCAGTTTTTTTCTTAGTTAACTTAAATGATTTAAGTAGTCGACCTAAGAATTTAATTACCCGCAAATAAGAAAGCAGTTGGGTAACCAATATTCTCCAACTAAGTAAACTTACTTGACGATTTACCAGGAATTTTTTCACTGTTACTAGGTTGATACAGTTGAATCAACTATATGCACATAATTTTGTTCCTGAGTCATCCTTGTCAATCCCACTAGATTGAATTTAACTAGAGCTAAATGTTGATTTTGAAAAAAAATTTCTTTTCATGGTATAGGTATATTGATTACAAGAAATGTTGGCAACGGTCCAGTAACACCTATAGTTAGTGCTCAGACACCTACAAAGCGTGCTTCGAATCAGTAGTTCATATATTCGAGAGGTAACTGACGTTTTGCAATGTTCACTCAGACACAAGACTATGCACTTATGCATACCATAAGGAGACGTTAACGCCTGGGTTAACGAGGCAAAAGTAGGTTGCCAGTACGGCAGCGTTATTTACGTCGATTTTTCGCACTCTTTGAAGTAATGTCCGAACGAAATGTTCGGACAATTAAGTTGGGCTGTCAACGCGAGATACAATCTCGGTTTCTCGCTCGTAAATGCCTTGGGCATCGTATAAGCGAATCTGACATCAAGCGAAAGATGGAGACTCATCGATTTACTTTACGGCCTATTTGGCCAAACTTGGCTAGTTGTCGCTCTCATAATCATTATCATCACTTCTACTTGCAGCCATCATTTCCTTCGAGTTTCCTTCCCGGTTTACTTGTGATCCAATTAGCTAATTATCGAGCAGGTCTCGGATTCACAATTGCCACTTTTTGCTCTCTAAATCTGAATCAGCGAAATTTCGCTGATTAATCAGCGGTATACTTATAGCTGATTCAGATTTAGAGAGAGCGACACTTTTTTGAGCGATAAAACTAGTCTTCTACTATTTTGAAAAAGTCCATTAATGTTTCTATTATCCGAACATTACTCCCTAAACCTGAATCGGCGGTAAGTACACCGCTGACTATAATCAGAGAAATTTTGCTGCTTATTAGGCAAATTTCACTGATTTATCAGTATATGTATATATGCTGATTGCAATCGGTGGTATACTTATAGCTAATTAATCAGAGAAATTTTGCTGATTGTCCGACGTCTACAATGACAAGTACCATAATACATTATTTTTTAAGACTAAAAATAAATCACAAAACTTTTTTTTCCAGAAGAAAAAGAAGGCTAAACTTCAGAAAAATATTTGACAACTCATACAGAATTTCGGGACGTCGGGACACTTCGATGTGAATAATATTTTATTAACGATACTCATCTTTTCACCTAAAAGTCTCTAGTTTTCCTGGACGGGACCTGTCAGTGTGAGGTCTAGAATTTATCTTAAAATGTCAAAGAAATGAAGAAACCTGGAAAAGGTCTGAAATTTGAGTTTGAAATTCACTATAAATGGAATAAGAAAGTTAAAGTGTCAGCAAATGGTAACAAAATAGCAAAAAAAAAGCATCTGATAAGTTTATCATTTTTAACTCAGGAAAAGAACATTTGCCTTATAACTTCAACAAAAACCAAAAATGGGCTCAGAAATTTTTAAGTCCATGTCTTAAGATCATGTTTATTCATTAAGAAATCAATTTCTTAATATTATAGAGTCCAGTGGCGGATGTAGGTATTTAACGCCCATAGGCTAACGAAAATTGGCCGCCCTTAGGCTAACAGAAGTTAGCTACTCGATTTTGAATCCACAGTAAGCTATGTAGTTATCAAATTTTGCCGCCCTAGGCTGTAGCCTATGTAGCCTTTATGGGAAATCCACCACTGATAGATTTTGATGCAGCTTTTCTTTTTAGATATCTTGAAATATATCAATCACATGGGCGCCTTTATATTTACTAATACGCAATTAAATTCAACGTCTTGAATCACACTCTAGATCGATTAAATTGACCGTGATTTTCTCATAATTGCTTAATTTAACGAGACATACGTGAAAAATTGAGCAATAGATTGTAAGGAAGTAGTTACAGCTTTAAAAGATATGGAAGTATCATATCAAGTGTGTAACGGCACGCGTATAGAGTTGAGAAGATTAGAACGAAATGCAGAGACGTTGCTTATTAGTCATCAAGAGACTTGAATCAGATTATTTATGGGAGTTGGCCTAGCAAATTAGCAGCAGCCTGCTTGGATCCACGTTTTAGGTTGTCTGACTCCCTTTCCCTTCCCTCAGGCTTCCCGTCTACCTTCCATATTCCGGCTACCCTCTTTGTAAGACGCTGCAACTAAGCATTTTATCTAAATTTCCGGTCATCACGCAACATCGAGATGATTTAATTATTTAGCACCCTAAACGTCAACGCATTCGCATCAGCCAACAGATCCTCTCACCTGTAAACTAATTCGATTAAAGCCAATTTAATTATTTAATGTAAGCATAGAGCATCAAAATATAAGTACGCCAGTACAGGAAAACCTCTTTATGATAACTATGTTCTGTGCTAGCACACTACTGGCGAACATGTGGCGTAGGTCAGTTCTAGTGCTATTTTAGTATCGCGCTAGTTGTTATATAGTTCTACTACAATTTGGCCTGTATAATTCAATGTGACAAAGACATCTTGTCCAGATTTATAACAAATTAATAGGTCGACTGGCTTTATCATGCGTATAGTTGAGACACTAAACGTCGTAGATATAAAGGCGCTTTAGAGTGCGCAGAATCGTGAGGAATCATCAGAGAAGGATTATCGCGACAAGTAATGCCCCGAGCTACCATAAAGTTCTCCACGTGGCTTTACGCTCCTGCACAAGCTTTACATACCGTAATACCCGATAATCTCAGCCGCTCTTGCACCTATGCTTCTTACTTGCATCAGGTATGTACCTGCACCACACTTGCCGCATGTAAACAGGTGTTAAACAACGTTCTTGCCTATCAGATGACTGTAAATCCCATTGAAACAGGATTTTAACGACTTTGCCGCGAATATAGAAACCAGTTTTATATGATTTATTAAAGACAATCATTGAGAAAATAATCACTTGCTATAAAATTAACGGGACATAAAACTACCGAAGAATGGTGGATGAATTACAAATATACATAATTGCATCTTTTGCTGATAAATTTTTCTTACTATCTAGGTTAACAGTCTCTCGTGACCATGCCAGAACTGAATAACAATTGAATAAGTCAGATCTTCCATTTTTTTGAGTCCCAGGTGGATATTGTATAAGTAGTAACATCCTAGTACTCGAAAACCCTCTAATCATAAACTGGCACTGGTTAATAACTAGCGTAGCACCATGTCAATACTGTTACCGAACCAGTTGTTGACCAGAAGTCTACCAATGCTGAGAAGAGAAGACATAGAAATATGACCAGGTAATATGGTTTGATGTGGATGTTACAGCTCTGAGAGACAGTAAGAGATCGAAGGAGTAGAAGTGAGAACCGATCGATCGAGGCCGAGTGACAGGCAGCAGGCAGTATGGCAAGCATGGACTCGACGACAAGTGCTCTGCCGGCCAAGTTCCAAGATGTTCACGGTACTCGAAAAGAATTCTCCTTTCGATGACGTAGGTTTACTCATGTGTGGGCTCCAATGTGAGTCGACAAAAGTGCAACGTTCGATACGATACACCGTGAGACCCAGAAGTTTGTCGAAACCAGATTGAAGCTTCCACTCAGCTCATGCTTATTCTTCAATTCCATCCAGAAACCTCCCACATACTTGAAATCTCTACTCTCCAAAGGATGTTCAACCTAATCCTCCATGTCATCAGTGTTGGCGTTTACAGTACCATTGTACGCAACAAGTACAATCCTTGAAATTTCAGTAGGTTAGTACGTCAATCAACCAGGTGGAAATTGTAGTATCATTCCACTACTGGCAAACCCCCTAATGATGTCTATGTTCTGTAGTTCCAAAACGTGTTGTTTTCTGTTCTGTAACAATTACGTAACTGTTCTGTACCCGTGTTTTCTTGGTGTGATCCGGTAATTTGTTTTTCTCGCACGAAATTTGCACAAGCGATTTTTCGCAACAACATCTCTAAATGGTTTACTGTCAAGATACGCGAACCTAACAGATGAATTATAACCAAAATATATTATTCCTCTTCGCGGGTGGTTAATTCCACAAGAGGAGAAACGAACTGCGTTGTAGAGATAGAAAAAGCGGGAAAGAGGAAAAGAGAATAAGAAGCAGAAAGGAGAAAAGAAAAAGGAATGATGGTGGCCTATCCTTCCGTCCTTCCGTACTACCTTCACCTACTCACTTGGGTAATGCCTTGTAAGTTGTGCTAATCTCCTTACTGGTCGTCCCTTCTGATTTACCGAGATGTTTTCGTTGCCTTTCTTGACTTTAGCGGTCGACCAGAAAGATCTGTGAATAGTCTGGCATCCGAGACAACGCGAATTTTAGTAATATCTACTGTCTAGCGGAATATTTACTATTGAAACAGAATATAATTTTAGAAAATGTTTCCGCTCTTTCAAATTACTACATTATCGGTTATATAAAAGGAGGAATTCTCTAACAGACTCTAGTCTTCCTTTCCATATTTTCCCTACGAGGTTCAACCATATTTCATGAAGTATTAAGAAAGATCAGTCATGAATGCAGAACAAGCAAAGCAAAAGAATATTTTCCTCAGGATTACGAATTCATTTAATCTTTCGTTACATCATTCAATGATTTTACGCCTTTGTGAAAACGAAGAAGAAGCAGAGAAAGAGGAAGTAGAATAAGGTTTTTTAAAAAAGTGCGATCTCAGTGGCGACTCCTCCACCCCTCGTAACGCAGTGCATTTTTCCGCGGC
The DNA here is from genome assembly GCA_011634705.1 of Andricus grossulariae. Lineage (NCBI taxonomy): Eukaryota > Metazoa > Arthropoda > Insecta > Hymenoptera > Cynipidae > Andricus > Andricus grossulariae. The sequence goes on along the minus strand of JAABKJ010007545.1, from coordinate 107,865,190 downwards.
ACGCACCAACGGCCATGGAATTTAATGGAGGTACGTTGCACCCTGAACATAAATTTCACGATCAGAGTGCATTGCGTCCGGACGAACTTTAAGCATTTTATGTGATTAAGTTCTGCGACTCGGTTCGTCTCTCTCGGATTTCGATCTGCCTTTTCCAACCCACCCACGGTCAGTCTTTTTCTTTTTCTTATTTTTCTTCTTCTATCATGAATCCACAAACTCGCTTCTTCGAGCTTCGCGTTTTCACAATCAAGTTTTTCGTATGTGAAGAAAGTACATAAGTGAGCACAAGTATGCAAACCACACACGCATCTTTGTTCACACACACAAACACACACAGTCTCACACACTCACTTTCATATACGCAAGGGACACTCATGCTTTATCGAGTTCGACTTGGAGCCTGGGCACGAAATTCGACGACAAATCGCACAAGTTTTAAGTATTTTCAAAAAGAATCCATCCTGCACAAATAGCCCGGTGCCGCAACTCGCGGATGGCAGAGAGAGAACTGAGATTCGAGAAGGTGAGGGGTTAAGGGAACGATCATAAAGTACGTGTGCATGGATGCATTTACGAGTGCACGTGTACTATGTGTATGTACAATTCCAGCTCTAGGGGTGGTTTAAGAATGTGTGCATAAGACGATCAGCGGAAAGAGGTGGCGGCAGTTGTTTTCCAAAGGGACAAATTTACAGTGTGTCTCGAGAGAACTTGCAGTCGATACGACTACCAAAACGAAATCGCGTCGAGAAGTACTCTGAAAACCCGGACACTATTTGCTCTTTCCGGGTCTTCAGGATGGTGGTTAAAAAAATGTATTTATTCAGAAAAATATTTATTTGGAACACCGAACAGTTTTTTTCTACAGAATCAACAAAACATTTATGTTTTCTTAATCAAATTTTGGTTTTTGGAACTAAACTTTTGTTGAATCAACTGTATCTACTTTACGTATAAGTCGCAAAATGATGCTAAATGTGTAGGGGAAACCAGTACGAGATGGATAGAAAAACTTCTCTAGTAATAATATTGGTAATTGATGAACAATTGGCGGCAATATTGCATACCAAATTAAAGCTGAAACATTCTCTTTAGAGATAGCAATATCATCACATGAATTATATTAGCCATTTATAATATAGTTTGCACTTTTTTGAAACATTGAAATTTTATTCAGATGGTACTCTTCTGGTACAAAATGAATATTCACATTTTAAGTCTTACCGATTAATTTTCGAGGGACATTAAGAATAAATAAATTAACACTCTATACGGGTTAATAATGTATATTGTGTTATTTTTTGTATGTTCTGCATCTCTTTATTCTGAAATGATTCGAAAAGACTTGTAAAATGTAAAAGTATTTTAGAATTTTTTTTAACTGTTAAAAGTAGTTTAAAGTCCAAATTACTTTGCACAACATGTTATATACAAAATATATAAAATATATATGTATATAATATATATTTATATGGATATTTATAATTAATAGAGCTCTACAGATCTACAGAAAAAAGTTGGACAAAGTTTTTCGAAAAAAATATCGTCCAAAATCGTCCTATGGCATACCCATATAAGTTACATGAAAAATTTCGTTGAAAAAAATTGTTTTCTAACACTCTAATTAAAATTACATATAAAAGTGAAACACCAAAAACATGTACCTAAAACAATAGAAGACTCAATAATAAAAATTAATATTTTTAATTGTTCAAAAATTAAAAAAAATTATTTTGTCATAGAATCATTCGTAAACTAATAACGTAAAAACTAGTATATGATTTTTCAAGAAAAAATATTATTTTTCAATTGCTTAAACAATTTGTTTACAAATTCGAGTTACGAAAAAAATTAATAAGGCCATTCGATTCAGCAAACAAATTGCGTAAAGTCTATGTATTTCACAATTTTCTATGGATTTCATTGGGAACGTAGTGTACATAAACAATTACATGGTATGGAATTTATATTCATAATATATGTATAACAAATTTGGTGCAACAATAAATTGTGCAATAAATGTTTTTTATGTAATTTTTTCCGCAGAATTGAATGGCGCTATTAGTTTCTTCGTATCTAGCACGCTGAAACAAATTTTTCAAATAGAAATCGTTTGAACAATTTGAAAATAAAATTTTCACCACAATGTGCGGTGGAATTTTAGAGAATTTTTAAGCCAATAAAACATGTAAATTTATAAATGATCAAAAATTTTGCAATTTTGAAAATTTACGGGAATTCAGACCATTCAACATTTTTTTTAATTTCCGGAAATAGTCAGTAATGTATGGTAAATTATGATAATTTATGTTAACTGATCGCTTCGAGATGGTCCAATCTGTCAAAAAATCTGTCAACGCGATCAAATGATCGCTTGTCGATTTTCATTGTTCACCTTTGACGTTACTCTTTACTCCCTAGAGAGTGAATCCTACTTTTCACCCCCTAGGGACTGTAATGTAGAATTCTAGTCCCGCTGCATAGACATTGAAAAGGCCTGAAATCAGGCATGTCTCATAAAATTGTTTAAAAATTAAATGTGGCATTATTTTACAACATCTACTCGAAACATTTACTGTAATTGCAATAAATAGCGATAATTATCATCTTTTTCGTGTCACAGTGGTTTCAAGGCTTATTATTATTATATCATTAAGCCGTTTCCCTTTCGGGGTAGGCGTGAATTGCTCGGTGGTAAAGTAGTGATGTGTTAAATGATGCATCGTGTTGGTCGGAAGATGAAGGAGAAGGAACTTCATCTTCAGATGAACAAACCGATTCTGACGAATAAAACTCTTGCACAGTACGTAACCTCTAATTGACCATAAGTTCTGATTGATCCTAATCTAATATACCATTTCTTAGAAACACGCATCTCCAAGTTTGTTTCGATCATTTTATAGAAATTATTGTTAATAAATCTGATAAAGCAGAACATTTGTACTCTTTTCATGGTCACAGACCTAATAGAGTATAAAAATAAGCCTTATTTTGAAGGTTAAGTACCTCGAGAAAAATGATGGCTTTAACATATGTTGTAACGCATATATGTGTGCAGGTTTTGGCAAAATACGATCTTGCGCGAGTTATACTAACAATATGAAAGGCAGCATGATTTGAACGAAAGTGCGAAAACCCATGTAAAATACGAACTTAAAAATGCCTATTTCTTGAAACCAAATCATTTTCAGGAAAAATCCTTTCAAGGGTTTATGAGACGTAGTTAGATGAATAAAATAAAACACTTTCGAGATCAATTAGTAGATGGCCTAAAAACCGGCCTTATTGACCCTCCTCCAAGAAGCTGCGCATTAGCTGTCTAAACGCAGGTCTTACCAGGATACTTCCAAACGAACAATATATTTTTTGGGTGTCTGAAAAATATTCTTGAAAATATTAACATTGTAGAAAATAAATAAACAAAGTGAATGTTTGAGAATTTGGGTATTGACCAAGTGATCTAAGTGCATATTATGTAAAATCCCTAAGAAAATAGTCCTAACGTAAAGTTTCAGAAACACAATGCATCAACAATATGCTGCTTTTGCCTCGAGTGTTGTATCTATCTGAATTTATTAATACATCCACTTATAGGAAGAAACAATTTTAGCGAAGCCAAATATAGTTACTGCACTCTGTTTTCGGAAACTTTTGTTAGATTATTTTCTTTGGAAAGCAGTCTATGTAATTTCAGAGGAAATTAGGAAGAGTCCATGAAGGTAGAAAAGTATCGAAGTTCGATAGTTTGAAATCGATGGGTACCAGAATATCTGTTTGAAATCACCAGAACATATGGTTAAGTTGGCCAGAATATCTGATTATGTTTACCAGACCGTTATATTCCTAAGCTAACAGAAAACTATCTTGTAAAGATTTATAGTTAACTTTACCAGAAAATTAACAACCAGGAACTTCTGATACTTTTGACCATACTTTATAGTATGGGCATATTTAAAATTCTATTCTAGTTGAATTAACCAGAATTCTGTTTGGTTCACCCAGAATTTATTTGAGTGCACTGATATATAATACAAGATATTTTTCTTCTTCAGGAGAAGAAAACTCTGCCCTACCTCGCAGAAAATTTGGTAAGCCATATTATTGTGAAAAATGAGTTCTTGGTATCAGTGGAATCGTAAAGGTCTGACAATCTTAATGAAAATTAAAATTTTTAATTAATGATAATGAGGAATTGATGTTTAAAATTTCTAAAATTAGGAAAAATGACAAAATAAATTATAGAAATATACTGAAAGTACCTTGCGGTACTCAAAACTTGTACGAAAAGTTGAGTGCATAGAGAAATAGAAGGAAAGTATATATACGGGGTAAAATCGTAAAGTTTAGGTTGTAAATTTATCTAAGGTACGGGGTAAAGTCATGTAAGCTACGAGGTAAAGTCAACTAGGGTACGGAATAAAGTCAGGCTCGGTACAGGGTAAAATCAGGTAGGTTACAGGGTTAAGTCGGCTAGGGTACGATGTAAAGTCGGTTAGGGGTCGTGCACATAATACGCCACGCGTTTTTATTTTGTTCGAATAAAGACGAGAACAAAATTTCCATTAAGCCAAAAGGGATGCAACGATATAAAAAAAGAAATACGCGTTACATATTATGTGAACGACCCCTTAGGGTACGAGGTCGATTAGGCTAGGGTACGACGTAAAGTCGGGTAGGGTACGATGTAGAGTCGGCTAGAAAACGGGGTAAAGTCGGCTAGGGGACGGGGTAAAGTCAGGTAGGGTACGATGTAGAATTGGTTAGGGTACGAGGTATAGGCGGCTAGGGTACGATGTAGAGTCGTCTAGGGTATGAGGTAGTGGCGGCTAGGTTACTGTGTAAAGTCGGCTGGGGCACAGTGTAAAGACAGGCTGGGTACAGGGTTAAGTCGGATAGTCCAAAGTGTTAAGTTGGCTGGGGTACCTGGCAATGTCGGCCAGGGTACGGGGTTATGTCAATTAGGGTCTGAGGTAGACTCGAGTAGGGTGCTGTGTAAAGTTAGGTAGGGCATGGAGTAATGTCGGCTACGATGTGGCATAAAATCAGGCTGGGTACCAATAAATGTCGGGTAGAGTAAACGGTTAAGTCGGGTAGAGTAAAAGTTTCAGTTGGTTGGGGTACGGAGTAAAGTCAGACAGGGTACCGGATAAAGTTGAGTAGAGTAAAGGGTGAAGTCAACTAGAGTACGAGATAGACTTGAGTAGGTTACGGGGTAAAGTCGGGTAGGGTATGTGGAAAGGTCGGCTAAGATAAGGGATAAATTTAGGCTGGGTAGCGGGTAAAGTCGACTAGGGTAAGAGGTAAAGTGGACTAGGATACGGGGTAAAGTCAGGCTGGATACCGGGTAAAATCGGGTATGGTACGAGGTGAAATGGCCTAGGGTCCTGGGTGAAGTCGGCTAAGGTGCGAAGTAAAGTCGGCTAGAGTACGGTATAAGTTCTGGTAGGGTGCATTTCTGCCACCCCCACGAGACGCTGAAAGGGGGCAGGTGTTTGACTACAATAATTCCTGTGACCATTCACGGGGATGCCTTCGCGCCCCCACCCCACGAGATGCTGGAAAGGGGAAGGTATGTGATCTGCATCATTTATGTGACCTGTATCATGGGTGCCTTTCCCTACAAGATGTTAGAAATAGGTGGGGTTTGGCCAACATTATTCCAGTTACCAGTCACGGGGCTACATTATTTATGTGACCAATCACAGGGGTGCCTTTCGCCTACGAGACATTGAAAAGGGGTAGGAGGTTGACCAACATTATTCCTGTAAGAGCGGTAGGGCTTGTCCAACATTATTCCCCTGACCAGTCAAGGCCCCTTACGAGATGTTCGAAATGAGTAGGTGGTTAACCAACATTATTCCTGTGACCAGTCATGTAAGCAGTCACAGGGTTGCCTGCCCCCGCGAGATGCTTGGTTGACCAACATTATTCCGGTAACCAATCACGGTGTGCCTCCGCCTCACACACGAATACGAAATGTTAGAAAGGGAAAGGTATGTGCCCTGCAGTATTCCTGTGATCAGTCACAGGGGTGTCTCACCGCTCCTACAAGACGTTGGAGACGTTTGGACAGCATTATTTATGTGACCTGATACACCGGTGCCTTCCCGCCTCAACGAATCGTTAATCGTAATACCTGCGTCCCAAATCGACATTTAAGTGTGATATATACATTAAACGTTTTAGCAAAAATGCCAAAGCCAAAAACTGATAAAATAACTCTTAAAATACATGAACTTCCTCACAAATTCCTCACAGTTTTTAGGTATATTTGCAATATGCTTTATAAAGAACCGACAATTTTTTCATTACCGGTACCGACGGTATACACTTCGAATTATCAAATTATACAAACTTCTAATTCAAATTATATTTCCTGCAGCCTGATGATCTCCGGAAGCAATGTAAAAGTTTATGCGGCGTAAGTAAACATGATTTTATACGGTCTTTTTCATATTGGAAAATGATTTTTTCCCCCAAAAATATTAATACCTAAGTCTGACTGCGTATTCGCGTAGTCTTGGCATATAAAACAAAAGCCTGCTTGCCACTTCAGACTTGGCCCTACTGCATGAATGAGCAATCGTTGAAGGTATCAAAAAGAGGTTTTTTGTTAATGACAAGAAACCTGTTTTTCTGAGCAAAGAACCGGTATCTACCTTTGCAAGAACAAGTGACAAACATGTTTACTCTCCTACCAACATTTGGAACCATTTCAAGTCAAAAAGGGGTGGCAGGGTTATTTAACGATTAAAAACTAAGGCGTTTTTGTCTTCTACAAAGAAAACATTTCTGCCCAATATAATTTCCTAGTACCAAATGACTTTTTCCAGCATAGGCATGGAAGAGTCGCTTTTTGACGCCTCTTTTTGTTCCGTAAAGTGGCAGTTTATGGAAACAAATCTAGTTACACCTCCTGGTATTACCGTATCTCAAAATGTCCAGGGTCCTAATTTTTGACTAGCTGTTTCGGGCCGGTGAATCTTTGTAAGTACAGAACTGACTTCCATCGCGTGACTCTGCTGTGTCTTCGTGTGCATGCGTGTACCTATCACAGCCAACGGGTAAGTTTAGGAGTGGGGACTACTTCCCTCTGAAGATTTCGATGCGACGAGTTCCGATCCGACAGGTCCTGCTGTACTTTCTATGGCTGTTTTAATACAATGTTTTAAAAGCACATGTCCGTGCTGCTAAAAAAAGACTTTATTAGACAGTGGGGATACGTAGTTTGAAGTACGCATTTTGACACTCGTACAGCGATATTGCGCTGAACGACTGTAACGTGTTACGTTACTATAACCTTAGTGTATTTTGTGCATAAAAGGTGCAGCGTCGCCGATATGGGAGGTGGGGGGGGGGTCAGGCGGGAATAAAAGCTCGGGGCCCTGCAGAGGGCCCGCGGTCCTGAAATTAAAATTTTTTTCCGAACTTCAGAAATGCAGATATTTTGGTTAGAATTAATGATTTTTGTTTAGTTTTAGTTCTACAATATTTCAAGACCCACTGAAAAATAATTCCCTTGAATTGATTAAGAATATTAATATTATTGTTTTTTACATCTCGCCAGAACATAGTCACGCTTTCGTCGAAAATTGTTGACGTTACTACATACTTTCTATGGTGTAGGCAAGTATCGTCTTGTGAACAGAAAAGAATATCGAACAACACCGAGGATCGTTCTTAACCGCAACACTTGAGCGGCAGTGGACTTTTATAGATACGTAAGCGATAGCATATACATAATAATTCTTTAGCCAGTTAAGTCGTACGAGATCAGCAATTCATCATTTAGTTTTCAGTATCCATTCGTCATGAGAAGTCGGTTTCAAAGTTATATAGTGATAAGAACTGTTTTTTGTGCTTAAAATACGCAGTGTTTTGCAAAAAATAAGCTACAAATATGAATCGAGGCACAGGGGAGTGAGAGAAAAGAAGCTCACGAAAGGAAGGCATCAAAAGGACTACTTTCTTTGAACAAATTTTTTAAGTTTTTTAGTTCTGAAGCTGAAGCTTTATCACAGCTTTATCACAGCTTTATTTAACATCAGCTCCTTCGGTACCTCGTCAAGACACTGTCCAGTGTCCACTCCTTCAGTCTTACTCTCTTAGAAACAGCTTCCGAGGATAATACCAGTGATAATTTGACTACACCTTCTTCGTATCATGAAGACACTACTCACGCTATTAGCGATAACGTTGAAAGTCCTAATCTCTTAGAAAGAGCTTCCAATGATAAAACCAGTAATAATTTAACTGTTCCTTCTTCCTCTCGAATCTTACCTTTATTATATCCATCAAAGTTTGCATAAGTGTTTTCCAAAATATTGTATAGGTGGTGAGCTACCAACCTCTATTTTTAAGAAGAAGCTAGGGAATGGTGAGCTTGTGCTTAGAGACTTGTTTGATATAGAGTAGAGCAAAGAAAGCCCTTTACCGTTTACTATGCAGAATTTACAACAAACTTTCGCAAGCTCAAAAATCAGCCTAGGCATCACCTGAAGGCTATTCCGCTGTATGAAAATGGAAGTAGGTACACGACAAAAAACCCTGAACATAAGAGTATTGTCTAGCATAAAAATTGTTATATGCAGTTAGAAGCAACATAGAGGAAATTAAAAACAAAAACTTCATCAAGTGACTTGTTGTTTAGGTCTATACACTACGAGCGAGAAGTGTAGAAAGAATTCCTAGTGCGAATCGCATGGTAATACAGCTCGAGCATATGCGCTGAAAGTAATATCGCCGTGCGAGAACAGATTTCGCTTGACCGTGCTATGGTTACGAGAAACCCTTGCGATTTCAGTATGGGTTTCTCACAACGGAGTTCTTAAGCCAGGCCTACCAGCGCTTGCTATCTCGCAGGTATAGTGGAATAATGCGGAGCGTAAGAAACCGTGCCAAAATCGCAAGGGTTCCTTGCAATTACAGCACGGTCAAGTAATAAGGTTTTCTAACTCGGCGAGATCGCTTTTAGAGCATGGCATGTTTTACTTTCCGAGTAGAAGACATACTCGTGCTTAGAATGCATTAAGTCTAGCTAGGATTTTAAACAAAAATCCGCAACAAACCCATGATAGGTATCCTTGCTTGTTTACTTAGATTTTTCTCTCTGTGTGTTCACAGAGATGGGAAATACTAAAAAGGAAAAAAGACTGATATTTGCAATCAACCTCTCGAACTCACTGGTCGACATAGATTAACTCCGCGAAACACCTTGCTCCTCATCTTGCGGGAGTAGCAGAAGCACTGGATGAGGTATCATTATTAAATCTGATATAAGAATATGGTGGTAATGCCAGTGGTCTCAAAACGTATAGACGGACCTTAAATTATTATTTACTTATGACGTAGAATTCGGTAAAAGTTTTAAAAAACACTGACATTGTAAACAAAGTAATTCAGGCTCGACGGGCAACGCTTGATGTCAACTTCAAAAATTTTTAAAACTTAATTGCACAGCTGCAACCTCTGCGTAATGAAAGGTATGGGGAAAATTTGAAACGAAGCTGTCCCGCTGGCAAGAAACATCGAGTGGCCGAAATCTCCACAAGAGGAAACCAAGACAAGTTGCAAGCGGAAGAAGATGGCAGACGACGTCCACGAGAAAAAATTTGAAGATAAAAATGTAGTATTTGAGGTAAAATTCAAGAAGAGAAGTGTACTACGCTATCAGAGACCATGTGATCCAGGTTGAAACTGTGCGGTTTGAAGCAGTGCACGAACTTTGTAAAAGTTTCTCTGTTCATTGGGACTCACGCGTTTCAGCTGAAGACGAAATTGAAAAGCAAGCAACTGATTTGCTGAACAAATACCCCGCGGACCTGCAGTATGAGCTAGTGAATAAAGCTAAAATGCGGAAATCCATTTTTGTTGCAAATTTCTGCAAAGAAACTCTGCAAACTTTACAGTCACTTAATACTCTTCATTGAACGAATCTTAACTCTTTGTTTCCAAATTTGTGTATTGCATCTTTTGGAGTAAAGTAAGTTCACTGTATGATACATCAAGTGGTTGTATCTTTTATAACTTTTAAATATTTTTCGGCCTATTCCTAGTTGCTAACTAGGTTTTGGCAATTGAAACTCTGTAGTGAAACTCTAGTAGTAAAACTCTAGTAGTCTGCAGTAAGACTCTGCGTAGTAAAGGGGGCAGAGGAGGGCCCGTATTATTATAGAAGCCCGAGGGCCGGAACGGCTCTCGGCGGCCTTGGACAGGTAAATGCTGATTCGTAGTTTTTAGCTGAAAAAAATTATAGAAAAATGATTGCAAAAGTAGACGGAATCAACGATAATTCTATTTCTAGCACACATCCAGAACTATGTTAGGAAAGCAAAATGGCTGAGTATACTTTCTTGCCAGATAATCAAGAGTTAAGTTATGATATTAGTTACAGTATAGCATAAGAAGCATCGCCATACGAATTACTGCTCCGCGCTTGACCGTTTAAACATTTTAGCAGTCGGAATAATTTCTACATTTAACCATTTACACACATAAATTGTAAAAGAAAGTTCATACTGTTATTTTTATTACTTTTTTCAACATGTTTGTTTGGTTTAAACTAACATAACATGTTTTTAATCTATGTCTTTTGTTTTGAATATTACCCTGAAAAAATGAAGTGTGTGAAGTAGTTTCACTAAATTAAGTGAATTATTTAAATATGTTGTATGACTTGAAATTATCGAAAATAAGCGATTTAATTAAAAATTATACAAATTGAAAATAAAATGTGCAAATACTGTATCCTGCAACTGTGTGTTGTTAAATGTACGAGAAACGAAACAAGATAATAAGTAATAATCTTTCAAAATAAGTAAGAAAATTATGGAAATATATTATAAATACTCTAAGATATTTAAAATCCTTGATGATTTCTTAAAACTGTTAAAAATTCCTTGGAATTTCTTAAAATAATCTAAAGTCTTTATAATCTTTTTGAATCCTTTCAAATTATTGATACAATATGATTATATAAATTATATCATTTTGTAAGAGTTAAAATCTTAAAACACCCTAAAGTAGTTCAAATCCTGTCAAATCTTTGTAAATCCCTCGACACGTTTTGAAGGTCTTGAAAATTTCGTGGAATCTTCAAAAATATTTAAAATCTATTGGAATTGTTTTGAACTATTCTTCAAAAATTATTATTCAAATCATATTATTTTCTTAAGTTGAAATCTTAAAATACCCTAAAGTAGTTTCAATTATTTGAAATCGCTTAAAATCCTTCGAAATGTTCCAAAGCTCTAGAAAATTTCCTTGTAATTTTTTAAAACATCATAAAATCTTTAAAATCTTTTCGAATCATCCCAAATTATGGTTTTAAAATTATTATTCAAATTAGATAATTTTTTTAAATTAGAAATCTTCTCAAATACCTTATAGTAGTTAATAGTAGGTTACATCACAAGTAGGGTTAGGCACGTCTTACATATTACATCGCTCGTAGGGTTACACACGTCTTCACGTAGAATTAAATGTTCGCGAGGGCGTGAAGACATGTGTAACTCTACAATTCAAGAGATGTGAAATAATGAGAAAAAAGGAGCTTTATAGCTTCCCACGCTTGCTTCATATTTTCTTACGCCCCTTCCTATTTTCCCATGCTATTTCATATTTCCTACACCCCTTTTTCTTCTTACGCTTGTTCATATTTTCCCACACTTTTTTCATATAATCCCACAACCCAATCCTTTTCTTCCCACACTATTTTATACTTTCCCATGACCCTTCCTGTTTTCGTACGCTCTTTACATATTTTTCTGCGCTATTTATTATTTTTCAACGCGCTTTCTTTTTTCCCCATGCTTTTTCATATTTTCCCAAGCTCTTTCCATATTTTCCCACGCCCCTTCCTATTTTTCCATGCTATTTTGTAATTCCAACACTCTTTTCTTTTTTCTTACGCTATTCCGTATTTTCCCACGCTTTTTTCATATAACCCCATGCCCCTTCCTGTTGACCTACGCTATTTCATATTTTCCCACGCCACTTCCTTTTTTCCCACGCCTTATTATATTTTTCCACGCTATTTTATACTTTTCCATGATGCTCCCTGTTTCCCTACGATTTTTACATATATTTTCATACTATTTAATATTTTTCCACGCCCTTTCTTTTTCCCCACGCTATTTCATATTTTCCCACGCCTCTTCCTATTTTTTCACGCTTTTACACATTTCCCAACGCACTTCCTTTTCTTATTCACGCTATTTCATACTTTTCCACGCACATTCCTTTTTTCCGACGCTATTTTGTATTTTACCACGCTATGCCATATTTCTCGACGCTCCTTGCTAGCTACCATGCTATTTCATATTTTCCATACTTTTTTAATATTTTCCCTGTGGCGTGGGCGTGAGAAAATATGGAATAGTGTGGTGAAATATGAAAGGGCTGAAATATGAAAGGACGTGAGAAAATATGAAACTAGCGTGAAAAAATACGAAATACCTTGGGAAAAAAGGAAAGGGCGTGGGGAAATATGAAATATCATGTGAAAAAAATAAACGGCATGGGAAAATATTAAATAGCGTGGAAAAATATGAAGAAAGCATAGGGAAACAGGAAGGGTCGTGAGAAAATATAAAATAGCGTTGGAAAATTAGGAAAAGAATGGAAAGGAAGGAAGGGGCGTGGGATTAAATGAAAAAAGCATGGGAAAATATGAAAAAAGCGCGGGAAAGTATAAAGTTCCTGTTTTCTAATTATTTCACATCTCTTGATGATGAAGTACAACAAAATCACTATTTCTTGAAGATTAGGGCAGAGAAAAAATCAAAAACATGCACTTAAATTAACGTCTTTCATAATGATCGTTACATGGTTGCATATGTTGCTGAATTTCAATGTGTAGACAAATGCTTTTTGAGTAAGTTCGGTGAATGGGGTAGATTTATAACAGGTTCAAATGTTACAGTATCTGGAGAGCTGCTCGAAATCCCATGGAAAATTCTAGCATAAAGGCCGTGTTTTTTCCGGAATGAAATGCTCATTCGAAAAATCGTTTCTGAAGTTTGTGAGTCACATTCAAAGAAACAATCTTACGTCAGGGATCGTCCATATAAGTTGAGAAGGACACAACGATATAGACAAAAGAAAAACGGCTTACGTAATATATGAACGATCTCTAATTTGAGCCCAATCGGTTGGGGCCAAAAACGGCCTTATTGGCCATTCGTATCGTAATTAGGTTTGTAACGTTAATTCCACTGACTCTCATCCCAACGCAAGCGTTACGCTACAGCGTAACCATAAAGTAACCCTGCAGTAGTCTTAAAGTAATCGCGAATTATAATTAATGAAAAATAATATATATATATCTAAGTTGTTGCAATTATAATTGTTTGTTAAAATTTACGTTAGAAGGTAATGCCCTAATTGCAATAAGTTTTTTTTTAGTATTCGTCAATCATTCAGACTTGTCAATAAAAAAAAAAATAAAAATCGTAACTTGCATTTTGTATCCAAATTTAATATTCCCGCATTCTTACCGGAAATTATGCCACCGCAAAATCCCTTTTAAGTTGCAGAAAATTAGGTTTAATGGCTTTCTAATCTTGGACCCCTAATAAAAGGATTATCCTTCGAACCCAAGCTCTGACGATTTCTGAACATTTTCTCATGAATTCTGATTTTTCTCATGATTTCTGTCGAGAAACGTAACAAAAGTGGTCTCAACAAGAATCCTTTTTCAGCAAAAAATTATCCTTGTGCGACTGACTTCACCTAATTTTGCAGCTAAATGATTATGTTTGTGTGAAAAATATATTGACGTAGTTCAGAGAAAAACAGGCAAGAGGACAATTTTTTTGTTTCAAGACAACTTTTCCTCTGAATGTTCGCTTCAGTGTAATCCGCAGTCAGATTTCAGGGATCAAATTTGACAATAAATGACCACTTTCTCCACAGAAGAAGCTTTTTCTTAAGGACCCAGTTTGTTATAAGCAAGATGGTAAATTTATAACGTACGGTGAAGAGGAAATAAAATGCTACCAAGCCCAATGCCCGGCAGGTATGTTTATTTAGAATAGTGTATTATGTAACAAGTGTGAGAAATCGACGACTTACCAGTGTTATAAACATCAAACTCGTGGAATAGTCCAATTAGCTCTGTTGGTGCCCCATACGATATTTTTTGTAGAGAATGGGTGAATATGGCGATCTTCCATGTCTGTAAAGTATGCGAAACTTGCCAGATTTCACTTATGTGAGGTTAGTTTGCGGAAATATGGCATAATCTAGCACTTTGCACACACTCTACAGGCAGGAATTATCGCCATTTTTATTAATATGTTGGCAGCAACAAATTTTCTTACTTTCTGATGATTAATTTTTTGAATATCCTAAAATACTTTTTCTACAAATGTTTCAGTTATAAGCGCTTAAAATATATCAACCTCAAACGCTTTCACAGCAAATATTTTTAACTACAAAATATTTGAATTTTGAAAATTTCTGTACATTACAAATAGAACATCCCAGTGAAGAATAGTTTTTAACACTCTTCATTGCACAATGGGCCGGATCTGAAATGTAGTGTTCGTAATCGGCTACAGGTCGCCATTCTTAACCGAATTTGATGTTTCCTTTTTAGAAATGCTCGGCAATGCATTTTTAAGATATCTGTAGCTGCCGAGTTTTCACTTTTTTTCAAGATGCTGCAATATATAAACAAAGAAGATAGGAAAATTTGCAATTTCAGTTTTATGACTTATTATCATAACAAGAAATGCTGAAAGAAATTCATTCATGGTCAAAATGATTGCAACTGCATCCTATCAATATGAAACTTGACTATGATGAACTAATTGCATATACTTTATATTATCTAAAGACATTTCGAAACTTTGAGCTTCATCAAACATAATTAATACATTTTTTAAATGACAATCCCCATAAACACATGTCTCAATCGAACGTTTCCGTGCAGAAGAAAATTAATTTTTTACAATTAATGTTGAAATGAACGTGCTAGTAACAATTAACCTACTTAATTGATCAAAAATTCCTCAATATAATTGCTATACATATTTTTATAAACAAAAAAGTTGGATTTATATTTTCTAAATACAAAAAAGCGTTTCTTCACTGACAGTGGCAATTATTGATTTTAATAATAAGTGTGCAGTTTAATTTGGTAAGCCATAAATATTTTCTTTATCTTTACAGATTACATAGTATGATGCGACGATTGGAAGCAACCTGGGAAGTTTTCATAGGCTCTTTATACTGTACCAGATAAACTCGAATAAGAATAGATCGGCGAGGAAGCTTTCAGGAATGACATTAAGTTTACAAATTCGTGATTGGCCTTATGTATAAATATATTGATTTCAAATTTTCTCTTAAAATTAATTTTTTTTAAAAATAAAATAACCTTTTTAATTTTCCTGAGAATGTAGAGAAATTTTGCTTATTCTCTCTGTATTCTCATTTTATTCTCGTTTGATATCTTTCAAAGATTTAAATAATTTTCGAATCTTTACAAAACTTTTTATAAATGCCTTTAATGTTCTTTAACACAATATTTACAGATTTCTTTTTCCCACCCTTCATTTACATATAGAGTCTTTATAACTTTGAGTCAGTTTTTGAACTGTTTCTGATTTAAAAATTTTCGTTAATGTTAATTGTTGGAAACTCTTTGAACAAAAATCTTTTCCCGTGGACGAGATACGAATCGTATCCCAGTTAAAAAAAATTGATTGTGCCCTAAAATCCCCTGTCTGCAAACGGAGGGTTACAAAAAATTGAAAACATTTTAAAAAAAATTTCAAAAGAGAATACAATTTCTTTCCAGATTTATGGAAAAATGTAAAATGATTTTATTTTTAATTTTTTTATTTCAAGTTTTGAGGTTTTACGAATATGTAAAAAAAAGAAATCTAAAAATTTTTGGGCAATTTTTATAATTATTCAAGATTAAAAAAATTTAAAGAAATATAATACAAAATCTAGTTTTGAAGATTTCGAAATAAAAATCAGAAAATACAAAAGAAAATACAAAATTTTTCTTAACACTCCCAAAAAATTTCAAATAATTTTTTATTACAAAAAAAAATATTTTTATAACAAAGTTAAAAATGTAAAGAATTCAATATATTTATAAATAAGACCAATCACGAACATGTAAACTTACTTATTCCTGAAAGCCTGTGAAGACTGTATCCTAGGCTGTGCGTCCAATCGTCGCATCATACTATGTAATCTGTAAAGATGAAGAAAATATTTATAGGTTGACGAATTAAAATTCACTTTTGTTAGTAAAATCAATAAATGCAGATTATAATTTTCATTGCCTTTTTCTACAATCTTTTGATTTTTAAAACTTGAAAATTTAAATCTAAAATTACTAAACTCAAAGAAATTGTTAATATCTGAATTTTAAACTATTATGGATTTTGAAGGACTTCAATTTAAAATTGTTGAATTATGAAGGCAGGACGGCATTTAAAAATAAAAGCAAATTTCTGGTTCAAGCTGTAGTCTAAAAAGATTTTTTTTTATATTAAAAGAATTATAAATTGTCAATTTCCCTGAGCTCAAGCGATTCCATTAATTTTAGCATTTTTAACTCAGCCTTCCTGTGCAGTGAATTGGTCTACTTGCTAGTCTAGTGCTTAGCGAACACGTATAATTTCGGCGGGTAGAGACGTATCTTACGTCTCGAAAAGAAACTTTTAAGACATTTATTGTGAAATTCCAACATAAATTTTTAACAGTGTATTCATAGTTATTTCAGGGGCAGTGTTCCAATATAGAAGGCGTTGTGGAAATCACCCCTTGGAACGTGCGAAGAGGATGTTTAATCCCAGGAAACAGACGTCAGGTAATCCAAAGCCACAGACGTCGGGCCACTCAAATGCGCAGACGTCAGGCACCAGAAATGGGAAATCCAGCCCGGACTACATCACAGCAGCTGCATACAGCTCGAGCCACGACCATGCGTCAAGCAGCCCGAACTACGGATATGAGCGAAGCAGCCCGAACTACGAATATGAGCGAAGCAGTCCGAGAATCCGACATGGGCCAGGCACCACGAGCTACGCAGCTTGGTCTGGCATATCGAGCTCCCCACCTGGGATAAGCAGCTCAAACTACGCACCTGGGCCAGGCAGCTCATACCACGTACCTGGGTCAGGCAGTTCGAGTTACTTCTCTGGGTCAGACCACTCGGGCATCCTACCTGACTTCATAAGGCAAAACGAGCGCAGCGACCCTCTGCCACAAAGCAGCAACAAGAAATGGGAATCTCCATCATTAGGTTTGACTGACTGTTTTATGGGCTGTGCAAAAGCATTTGACGACATGAGTGAATAGTCAGTCTGTATATTGTCGTCCTTCTTTACGCATATATGCCAGTTGGTGGAAAATAATTAGGAAAATAGTCAACCCACTGAAATAGAATATAATGTTTGTGCTTCCCCAAATTTTAATTTACACTAGTTGACCAAAATTGTACACTTTTTAATGAGAAACACATGTATATGCATAGAGATGTAATCCACATAATAAAACACTTAAGTTTGCACGGAAAAAACTGGATGCTCAAAGTTAGAGGGTCAAAATTTAGAGAGCCAGTCCGTTCTTTTAGATGGCCTAAAGAGCCATCCAGAATTTTCTTGACATAGTCGGAGATGCTCTCATTTTATGGCCAGTCTGACTGTTATAAGAACGCCAGACTCACTATCAGTGACAAGAAAGGTATCCTTTCTGGATAGTCAATACGATCATCTTGTTTTCACTCATTTCGGCCATCCACGGTCAATGACTCATCGCGGAGGTCCACCTGATTAGTTAGCGTTGGCGTGTTCATTTAAAATGATTGAATCTGTAAGTCAAATGTTCACAACAAATAATAAATGTCTTGTGCATAAGAATATCAGGAATAATTGTACATTCATATTTAGGATGAAAAAGATATTCCTTTCTTTAAAATTAAAATCAATCATTTATTTTTAAGGAGAAAATCTAATAAATAATTAAATTTCACTTTACAAGGCTTCCTCGTGAGCAAAGAATTATTTTTAATAACTTTTCTCTCATCGTTTGCTCTACACAATTACTTTTCACATTTAATCATTTCAAATAAGCACGCCAACCTTAACCAATCAGGTTGTCGGCGCGATGCATGCAGTGAGAGTTGGGATTGGGAGCATCGTGGTTTAGTCTCTAGAGCATTTTCGGAGTGAGTAAATGTCATTGAGCCGTTCAGCGTCAGATTTACTGTTTATTGAAGTTAAAAAAGTTTTTAATCATTTTAAACTGCTTTTCGATATTTCGAACATTCGTGGAGAATGAAGTGCATAAAAATGTTCAACGTCAAATTTGATGCTTCCAAGGGATTTAGGATAAAGCCGTTACTGGAAGTTCAGCTATCAATTTCTTGTCATCGTGTCGTTTCAAAATGATAACGTGCAAAAAATTTCAGCATTCATTGATGATGCAGAAAGTAACGAGATGTGGGATATTGGTTTCTGAATGCACTTCAATGTTTGAAATCTTACAATTCAGTGTGACACCATACCGTGTCTTTAGCCTCTCGTGCTCCAAGAAATATATTGTCAATGTACACTGTTTTTGCATATCAAATTATGTCTCAAACACCTCACACTCCACAAAGAATAAAAAAATGCTTTCAGAATTCATGTATTTCATGTAAATTTTCAGGTTTTATAGGTTCCACTTCAATTTAAAATTTCCAGTCTCTTATAAGAGAGAGATTGGAATAAGTAGGAAAAGTCAACAAATATAGAAAATGTATGATAATCAAATCGACCCCCTAAGATGGACAGGTCGCCTGTCCGAGGAGATCAAGTCAACCATTATGATATGACCAAATCGATCCTTTATGATGAACGATTCGACCCTTTATAATGATCAGTCCGCCCTCTGTGATGATCGGTTCGACTCTCTGTGACGCTTGATTCGACCGTTCGAGATGACACCAAGTCGGCACTCTCAGATGATCGATTTGAACCTCTTGTTTTAACCTTCGAGAGATAGTCGCTTTAGCCATATTTAAGGGCTGTCCTATAGTTGACCCTGCAATATAGTCTGTTTGCACATCTAGATGGCCCAACTGACCTTTCATTTTTCTCCGTGCAGACCCGCCCGAAAATTTCCGGTCCGGGGTTTGCACATCACTACTTTTTCCTTTATTATTGAACCATTTCGTAAAAGTAAATAAACCAAATTTCCTTGAGAGACATTCGTAAATTCCGATAAAAAAGACGAGATGGAGAAACTTAGAGAATATAATACGTGGGCTGTTTGATAAGTCAGCGACTTTTTGCATTTTTTTGCGCAGTAACTTTAAATGGTCCACTGATCTTGTCAACGCTATCTATGAATAGACTACTGTTAACTTTTGAGCAAGCTGGTTCATTTATTTTGTGTTTGATAGCCATTGAAAGGAGAGAACCTCGTGATTGTTAACGAAAATGGAAAAAAGTGAATTTCGTATGCTGATTAAGCATTATTTTTTGCGTAAAAAACCATCACTGAAACCAAGGAAAGGCTTGATAAATACTATGGGAACTTGTGTATAAGAGACAGCATATATACATATAAATATGCATATAAATGATAAATATATATATTTAATAAAGTCCGGGGCACCTGAGATTTTTGACCCAGCACTATTAGTTTCTCACAAATATATTGAGAAGTATTTGTAGCCCACGTAGCAGTGTGCGTTCATACACTTCCACTCGTCTGTCTTTTTGTCTTGCGACAGTGTGAAACACAAGATCACGTGACACCCATTATTCGTATAGTGATTTAGAAAGATTGCAAAGTATTGTTTTCGCTTCTTTCAAGGTACTATACCACTTTTCGTTATCCGAATCAATTGCAAAATTTAATACAGTGACTTAGAAATACTGTAATTTTGTGTGTGTAAGAGTCTAATATTCTTACGATTTATTCCAATCAGAAAAATTATTCTGTATTTTCATAGTTACTATTCGACTTTTTATAACCATACCTCGATTATCCCTGAATTCGTATATTTTATTTAAATTATGGATATGCGATAAAAGAAATAATAATACCAAAAGTCTGTCCGTGTATGCAAATTTATGAATCTATTTGTACCAAGTACAAACGTCTTGCGCCCAGCGGAACTGTTATTAAAAGTTACCGGAGTATTACTAGAAACTTCTATAAATTCCGTGAATTCCCACATATTCCATAGATTTTCACAGATTTCCATACATAATTATAAATTTCGACAAACTTCGCAAATTTGACAAATTCCAATAAATTTCCACAAATTTCATAAATTTCTAAAAACACATTTCATAAATTTCTGAAAATAAATTTGTTTTTCAAGAAACAAGTTCTTCGAATTTATTTTGAAAATGGGGAAGGTTAAAACGTTTTCGTCTGCATAAGAAATGAAATTTAGTTTTTTTTTGAGCTCAAACAATTTTTTGTTAGTTTAAAAAGTTAGAATATACTAACTTGCAATTCTAGAACTTGAAGCTCGATTGCTTGAACTTGAAGAAGAGTCGTGAATTTGTTCGAGCTGTGTTGATATTGAAGGTAATTGTCGCCTCGAAGCACCTTCATCTGTAAGGTATAATGTAGGGATTTTCATTAACGAATTTTGTCAACAAACCCCAAAAATTTTAAATTCGCGACCCCAAAAATCCCATTATAACACACGTAGAGTAAGGATTTGTAAAATTTAACACATGACCAGTACAAATATGGACATTGCATTTTAGAAGATTTCAAAAGAAGTTCAGTGTGATTTGAAACAACACCATTAAATGCAAAATGTCAAAAAATCAATTCATTTATCGTGTCGAAATCATTAAGAAAGATACACCTGATTACCTAAATAATTTATTGAATTGTTAATAAACTTGAAAATAAATATTGTATAATTTTTGGAAAACACCGTTTGCTGCAAAGATTGGCGATTTGAGAAAGAGCCGAACTGTTATTAAAAGTTACCAGTGAATTACTACAAATTTCTGTAAATTTCCGTAAATGCCCATATATTTCCATATGTTTCCAAAAATCTGTATATATTATTATAAATTTCGAAGAAATTCAATAAATTTCCGCAAATTTTACAAATTCCAATAAATTTCTACAAACGACCCCGCAACAAATACTTGGAAAAAAAGGTCCAAGTGGAATTTTCAAACTTTTTGATATTTTTTAGTTTATGCTCTCATTTAAAAAAATGCTGATGGCAAAAACTCAAGTTATGAACAGTTTTTGCGCTACGACGATCTAAAAGTCAGATTTGGGTACATGCTTTTACCTGTGGAGTGGAATATATCACAGACATTTCTTCCACCCTTTGCATTGCTCTCATGTAAGTTTATGCAGAAAAAGAATTGCAATGACGAACAATGCGATGAAATCGCGTTGGAAGTGATAGGCGCTGAGCGTTCGGGTGATGCGCTAAGCGCTCAGGCAACGTTCAAAGCGTTCATATAATTTCATGTTATGGAGCTTCAGACGCGAAATTCGATTTCTATTATCAAGAGGCGTTTGGTTGTCTGATTCGGTGATATAAATAGCTAATTAACAAACGCATGACAAACGCTACTTTCATTTCAAATATTGCATCCTAAGTTCGTCTCAAAGCTCTCAAGTTGAATGACCAGATAAAAGAATCGATACCCAGCGTTGCAATTTGGCACTGATCAACCAGTTTATATCAAGCATTCTAAAGCACCTTTTACAGAATTTTCCTTTTCTGCCAATGGTTCCATCCTACCTTCAACGCTAAGCGTTTAATAAAAGCACTCAGATATCGAAATAAACAAACTACTTGCAGATGTGAATAAAAAGTTGTGTAGATTACTGGTCATCGTTTCACTTTAATAAATGTCTGAGAGACTCAGTGCATAGTTAGACGTTTCGACTGTTCGTTGACTGAGAGTCTCTCATATATTTATTAAAGTGAAACGATGACCAGTAATCTACACGACTTTTTATTTACATCTTCAAGTAGTTATATTCACCCTGGTCAACACCATAACAGCTTTTATATCAAAATAAACTACTAGCGTTGCTGTTTGGCTTTGATTCGCCAGTTTTAATCAAGCAGTCTAAACACCTTATAAGAAATGCTTATCTAGTTCGAACGTCCCCGCTTTAACTTCAACACTAAGCGTTTATGAAAGCATTCAGACAACAAAATCAACTCCCAGCGTTGCTTTTTGGCTGAGATTAGCTAGTTAAAGGCAAGTAGTCTAAAACAGCTGATAAGGAATGCTTATCTCGTTCTTACGCTCCCACTTTACCTTCAACGTTAAGCGTTTAAGAAATCACCCAGACAACAAAATCAAATCCCAGCGTAGCTGTTTGGCGCTGATCAGCCGGTTCAAGTCCGCAATAATCATTTGATTACGAAAACAGCACCGCTGGTGGTTTATTTTGTGATCTACGTATGTACATACTTACCTTTTACGCTAAGTGTTGAAGTTTAAGTCTGAGCTTCAGAACGAGATAAGCATTCCTTATAAAGTGTTTTAGACTGCTTGACTTAAACTGGCGAATCAAAGCCAAACAGCAACGCTGGGAGTTTATTATGCTGTCTGAATGCTTTTATTAAACGCTTAGCGCTGAAGGTAGGATGTAAGCTCAATTGCAACGCTGGGTATCGATTCTTTTGTCTAGCCATTCAGCTTAAGCCCTTTGCGACGAACTTGGGATGCAATCTTTCAATCGCAAGTAGCGTTTATCATGCCTTTGTGAATTAGCTATTTATATCACCGATTCAGACAACCAAACGCCTCTTGATAATAGACATCGAATTTCGCCTTTAAAGCTCGATAACATGATAAGATATGACAAATTCTTCCTCTATGACAAATTCTGGACATGCAATGTATTTCTAAAAACAACCCTGTAGAAAGTTGCATTACTGGAGGGCCATATGAACGCTTTGTGCGTTGACTAAGCGCTTAGCGCATCGTCCGAAAGCTTAGCGCTTATCGCTTCCAATGCGATAACATTGCATTGTTCGTCCGTGCAATTCTTTTCCACATAAACTTACTCGAGAGCAATGCAAAGGGTTGAGAAAAAGTGTGTGATATATTGCACTCTACAGGAAAAAACATGTTTCAAGATCTGACTTTTAAATCGTCCTAGCGCAAAAAATGTTGATAAATTGAGTTTTTTCTATGAGAGTTTTTTGATCAGCAGAGCATAAACTAAAAAACAACTTAAACTTTGAAAATTGCACCGGGACCTTTTTTTACCATGTATTTGGTGCGGGGTCCTTTCGTAAATTTTTATGAATTTACAAAATTGATAGAAGTTAGTTTTTCTTGGTGGAAAAGCGGTGTTTTCGGGTTTACTTTAAAAACGGAAAAAGCTGCAGCATTTCCTTGTGGGAAAAAATGCGAAATTATTTTACTATAATAATATGTATTTTTGAAGTTAAAATTCGAAGCTTGTTTTACAGGTCTTTATATGGGCCAACGATTTTGATTTTTTTTTCTGAATGACAGAAATTTTTTCTGAGTTCACCAATTATTATATAAATACATGATTATACATACATTCATGATTTACATTTTGACCATAGAGGGTTAGTTCTTGCATCCACATCTGCTCTCTTTCCAAATCCTGCTCTGCTAATGAGTCTGGATGTGTGTTACGTACATCTGTAAAATATAATATGGAGATTTTTATTCAAGAATTTTTTTTAACGAATCCCGAAAATTTGCTATTGCTCCAAACTAAACATAGCTGGAATGTAATCCCAAAGTTGGTTGATATTAACCAAAGTACCAAATTTCGATAAAGTGAATATATTTTGAGAATCTAGACAGCCTGCATTATGCATCGTCTGAGTATTATGTTATTTTGACATCGTATGGTCCATTGATATGACAATAACTTGAAATAGACAGTAAATTAATTTTGGAATGAAAAAAAAATATTGAAAGCAAATGTTTCCCAAAATTTGGTATGAAAATTTATAGTGCGTAAAACGTCAACCGAAAAAGTCACGTGAAGATAACAGTTACAGAAAAATATGTAAAAATGTAATAACTTCGATATTCCAAGTTTCAGACAAACGTATGCAAATTTACCGACCCCTTTGTACCAAGTTTTATATAGATGCGACAAAAAATTAATTTTTTGCCTATATTATTGGATTCTGGCCCACAGTGTGGCTGTTAGCAGAACTTAATCAGTTGGGTGTTCTGGCATAAAATATACGCCACGATGGATGCAGTATTGTCTTAAAGATTATTTTCGAGTGACTTTTGAATGTATGCAGAGCAAGCACCTATGAGAAATTCTGGACATGCACTATATTTATAAAAACAACCCTGCACAAAGTTGCATTACTAGAGGGCCAACAAACCTCAAGTAACACAAAATTTTCGAGCACAATTCATACGTCCAGCAGAATATTATCGAAGCTAATAAATTTAACGAAGTATGTTTTATGCGATGACGGTTGTTTTGTCAAATTAAATGCTATGGGCTCTTTCGACATGATGCTAGAAAACCTATTCATACAACTAGATACCTACATACCTGCTCCCACCACCACCCATCTCAAAAGCAATCAGTCATCAACTCCCTTGCATACAGAGCTGTCTCCATGACAGATGAAGATGACTTACAAAGGGAATTGCAAAACGTGTAACAAATCCTAATACAAGGCGATGACACAAGCAAAAAAATTGATGAAGCAATAAGAAAATACACACAAAAAAACAAGTCGACACAACATACTAAAGAAAGAGAGAGAGAAATACGACAAAAATACTACCCTACATCCAAGGTGTCACAGAACAAATAGGAAGAATTTTGTCTACCCGGAAGAATATGTACTCCTCTCTACCCGGAAGCTTTTTACAATTTTTATACGCTTTGAAATATTTTCATCCCTCAATTTTTCCCCAATCTCCCTGAATTTCTTGTGCCAACCTAGTATCTACTCCTCTTAATAAGTTCCTTTCTACCGCCCCTTCCTTCACCCCTTCCGATAACCACCCTACTGTTTCTCCATTTCCCACCTCCCTGCCTGCCTCCTGGAAAGTTGTACCCCAACTCGTCGGATTGCCGTTGATGATCCTCCTCAGTTCCTCTCTCAAACAAATCTTAGGCCATCTATCCTCACTGATCCCACAAATTCGCATGAAGTATCTGATGGCTTTTTTCCTAGCCTCGATCTGTGTACTATGTCTGCCCGCTTCCATTCTCCAAATATAATTTAGTATTTTGCCAGCTAACCCCATCAACATTTTAACAAACCTTCCTTGTACTTTCTCAACACTCCTCTTCTTTCCCAACTCCAAATTTCGAAACCGCACATCCCTCCCGCTTTAACCAGCGCGTCCATCAGGTACAGTCTTTTACCTGTCTTGTTAATCCTCGCCCTTCTCGTTATGCCCCATGCCATATTCAAGGCTGTTCGAGCATTCCCTGATAACTTCGGGACATGTTTGGTGTGAGTTCCTCCAGTGAAAAACCAAAACCTGCCACTAACGCTACGTCGTCCAAAAATTTTAGGCCAAATATTTTGGTTCCCCCTATTACCGTTCACCCTATATTCTGTTTTCCCACGCTTCTTCCATGTCTCGGATGAATATATTAAATAACGTTAAGCTCAGAGGGCAACCTTGCCTTACTCCCCTGGAAGCAATGAAACATTCCGTAATCCCTTCCCCCGTAATAACTTCCTTTAACGGCCTTCCTTAAATGTTCCGTATTATGTTCAGCATTCTGCCCTCAATCCCCTATCTTCTTCAGTTTCTCCAGTAAGATCCCTCTGTCTATTGTATCATATGCCTTCTTCAAATCCACAAAAGTCACCTTAAGTTTACCCCCTTTATCATTCAATGTATTAATAATCAGCGAATTAAGTACTCATACGTGATCTCGTGTAGCTCTCTTCCTCCTAAACCCCCCTGACTTTCTTCATATATCCCTTTCCCCTCAAGCCAAACTCTCAATCTTTCATCCAGTATGGCTGCTAGTATTTTATAACCTACATTCAGTAGCGCCACCCCCTGTAGTTTCCCGTCACACCCCCTCCTTTTGTGAATTGGAATGATTCGCGCTTTTTCCCACCCCCGACCTAATTTCGCTTCCTTCCACATTCCACTTAATATTCTGTGTACCTCTCTTGCCCACACTTCGGGTAATCATTTAATAAAATCTATAGAACCTCGACTCCTACCGCAGCCTTCCTTCTTTTTAGTTTGTCGACTACTTTAGCTACTTCTTTAAAGAAGATTTCTGTATTTTAATTCTCTAGCTCATCCTCGTTACCCGTTTCCGTATCGTCTCGCTTCTAGGATTGTGAGGCTTCTATATCCGTTTCCCCACCCTCGTCAGGCTGCACCATTGTCTCCCCCCCCCTCCACTTATCCCCTAATCAAATTCTCATCCGACTCTTTGGAGTTCCTCTCCGTCGAGCAACTTCATGAAATGTCTTTTCCATTCCTCCATTTTTATCCCCCTACATCTAGTTTTTCTTCTCGCCTTAAATCCTTCTATTGCCTGCCATAGCCTTCTTTCCTCTGCAATCCCTTAACTTCCTTCTACTTTCTCTAAACTCCTCATTTTCTCTATTTCCTTTTGTTTTTAAATAGCTTTTCGAAAGTTTAAACGCCGATTTTGAAGTGATTTCCTAACCTGATATTTTAATAAAAATATCTTTTGTGTTTTTGTTCATTAAGGAATGCCATTTCCTTGGTTTCAATGTTTAAGGAATGTTAAAACGTCTCCTCAAATTAGTTCAAAGAAATATTCTTGCTGTGCACGCTTCATCTACTTATATTCAAAAGTAATTTTATACCGTAGCAGTTGAATAAAAAATCTCTAGTGGTTTTGAGAATAAAAAAAAAACATTCCACTAAACTACGCGTTTTTCTTTTAAAATACATGTTAAAATCTAAACTTTGAGCAATTTTTGTCTAGAAACTGTCCATTTTTCTTACTTTTTTCTTTAGAATTTTTAGTCTGCAGGTTCTAAAATACAAAGAAAAATTATATTTAGAATTTTTTACAAAAGGCCATTTACCTCACATTTGGTGCGGGGTCCTTTTTAGAAACAAATTAGCTTTTTCGGAAATGGGTTATTCGGATTTATTTTGGAAATGGGGAAAGCTACAACTTTTTTGTCAGGAAAAGAAAATTTGCACAATTAGTTTTCCTATGCGAATATGTACTTTTCAATTTAAGTTTCAAAACTTGTTTCAAAGGTCTCCAGAGGCCAACGCCATTCAGCGAGAACAATTTGTTGACGGTTAAGAAATGAAATTTAGATTTTTTTCTGTGTCCCAAAAATTTTTTGTTAGTTGAAAAATGATCGGTAAAAATATGGACAACATGAAATTTTAGAAGATTTTAAAAGAAGGCTTGTTCCTGAATTTGTACTAATCGTGTTGTAAATAATTAATAATATTTATATAGAAAATTAATAAAAATTTCCATGAATTTTTACAATTTTTAGAAATCATTCTGCTGTAATTTGAAACAACACCGTTAATTGAAATTATCGAAAAATGAGTTTTTTAAAATCTCTGTGGAATCGTAAAAAATATACACGTGAATATTTAAATAATTGACTATTTCATAAAAATTTTTCAAAATACATACATTTTAAATATAATTCTTGAAAATTTAAAAATTTGTGATTCCATATTTTGAAAATTCATGAATATTGTCAATAGTGTCTCTTCAAAATTGTAGAAGTTTGGATTGCCAATTTTTTATAATTGAAGAGTATTTAATTTTAACAATTTACAAATAAAACTTCAACAATTATTTATAATAATATTATTAATGTGTTATATTTCACAACAATAATAATTTCATGAATGAGCAATAATTTGTAATAATTGAATAACTTCTTCCAAATTACAGAAGTTACAGCCTGAGCTATAGTCCTAATAGTCCAACAGAACTGTTATTTAAAGTTACTGGTGAATTATTGCACATCTCCATCAATTTTCATAAATGCCCATAAATTTCCACAAATCTCCATAAGTTATCATTGAATTCCACAAATTTCATAAACTTTCATAAATTTATAAAATTTACAGATAGTTTTTTCGGTTTAGATAAATGGGGTTTTCGGGTTCACTCTGAAAAGGGGGGAAAGCTACAACATTTTTGTTCAATGAAAAAAGATGCGCAATTAAATTTTCTATAAGAATATGTACTCTTCAAGTCAAAATTTGAACCCAACACCGTTCAGCGAGAACAATTTATTGGCGGTTGAGAAATAATTTTTTTTTCTGAATCCCTGCGATTTTTTGTTATTAAAAAAAATTATAATATACTAACGTAGATTGGTATGACTTGCTGGAGCATGTCCGCCTATTTGTTCTTGTATCGCAGCCCGATCAGATCTTTGTCTTGTACGCTGCAGCTCCCTTGGTGCTCTTCCTCCATGTGACTCATCACTTCCATCTGTAAGATATAATATAGGGAGTTTTTTTAAAGAATTTATTCAACGAAGCCCGAAAATTTGCTATTGGTCCAAAATAAAGAGAAGCCAAATGTAATCCCAAATTCAGTCAGTAATAAAGAAAACCGAAGGTTCCAAATTTCCTTTATGTAAATATATTTTGAGAACCTAGGCTTTCTATAAATTTCCGTAAATAACTTTGTAATGGCCTAGAAAGTTGAACTTTCAGACAGAGCGTCGTGAAAACAATTTTTGACGCTGAAAGAAAAATTAAAACTAAGTATTGAAAAATAATCTGCTTATTATTATGAAGTCACGTTATACAATTTTTTGAGGAAAATGCATTTGTTTATTTACAATTTATAATTGAACATTTCTGCATCATTTTATTAACAAATTATTCCTTCCGAAAATATTGATGAAAAATTGATAAAAATTTCAAGTAATGGTGAGAAATGAATGCAATTAACCCTTAAAGCGCCCCCGGGATATAAGAAGACCCCAATTTTGTTTCGCGCGATTATTATTTGAAAGTAATGATATGACATGAAAAATTGAAATAACGGCTACTCTTTTTGCAATATGACGTTTTCCGACAAGGGGGTCGCCCACGACCCTACATGGCGCTTTGTGTTATTATTACATAGCATAGCGCTTTAAGGGTTAACAAAAACATTTTCAACACCGTGCTATTTGTTATTGTTGCTAATTTATATAATTTTTAAATAAGCAAATGCCGATTTCACCCTGTTCTATACACGGAATTAATTTTTTTTCAAGTAATGTGATGTGTGAACGATTGAGATTCAGATACTCTTTCAACTTTTTTGTGCTCGCTGTTTGAGTCAAGTGTGTATGAAACACAGTGGTATGAAATAGGAATTCACTGTTCATAATTAGTCACAGGTCGTATTTCTCAACCGATTTCAGAGTATTTTTTTAGAAATTCTCAACATTAAATTTTTCAGAGAAATGTGGTTTGCGATTTTTTAATTTTCTCATAGATCAGCAATATATAAACGAACGAACATTTATGTAGATCCGTGAAGCTAGCACCGTCACAATCGATATCCCCACATTTCTTTGTATCAGAATTTTAGGCTTTTTTTGGGCTATTATTGGGCTCTATTGCCGATTTTTGGGCTCCACTACTATTTTTGAACATTCAAAGTTTGAGTGGAGGAACTGGCCCTACAAGATTATCAGGACAACTTTTGAAATTTTCTTAAACGTGTTTATTTTAATCGTAAAAATAACATTGAAAATGAAAAATTATGATTTTGGTAATACTACACAAGAGACGAAAAAAATTAAGAGACAAAAATTGCAATAAAATGTATAATGACAAAATTTTCCTTTTTTGTAGGATGCGCACTTTTTTTTAATTATAGAAACAAGAAATTGAAAATACTTTTGTTTTGATACCAATACATATTATGAATTGGGATAATATCAATGTATTGTAATGATACATTTCTCAGGGTAGCTGAGAAGTAAGTTAAATGCAAAATAAGGTAGCAAGATAGTATTGACCATAATGTAGAAAAGTTCGAACTTTGGATAAAATCGAGTGCGAAGCACAAGATACGTGATAAGAATGTGTTTGATAAAGCCGAAGGAGCTTTAACAGAAGAGAATTCACAATAACCAAATCACAGTTGTCGATGCTTTGACCTTTAATTTTAAAAGATCTGTGCACAAATGCGAGGAACATACAAAGACGTATGTGCTATTCGTTATGAATAATAATTATAATATAATTTCATACTTACATACAGATTGAAGAAAACCGCCGAAGGTGAAAATAAGTAGAGTCCCAGTAATAATTTGCATTTTTTTCAATAGATTGAAAATAGATTTCCGAAGAATTACGTTTAAAAAGGGACTCGATAAACGGCTGCTATATATATACCAACTTTTATCACTTCCACATGAAAAAATTTTCCTTATTTGCCACACCTTCTTTTCATAGAATCTTAAGAATGATTAAACAATTAAGCATTATAATGGATCTTATAGATTGCAAGGTATTAATAGTAAAAACAAAAAGTACCATTTTCCTTGAACTGTCTGCCGCTATGAGACACTTTCATCCTTAAGATTTAAAGTCGAAATATATGGCGATTTTCAACAAAATAGTTAAATTTTTAATTGAAAAGATTTTCTATTTTCTAACCTTCTAAGTAGTTATCGAAAAAATAAGCTTTTTTGTACCTATGAAATGTTTGCAGAGAATCGAAAAAATTTCGTAAGATTACCAGGAAAATTGTTCATGTATTTTTTCAAATATTTTAAAGAGGATATTTAAAAATATTTGAAGAGATTATCAACATTTTTCAAAAAGATTCGCAAAGATTTTAGGTAATTTTTCTTAATTTTACAGAGTTAGAAAGAAATGTATGACAATTGGAATAATTTTAAAAGATATTTAGAAGGTTTTGAAGTTTTGAAAATATTGATAAGCAATTTTCTATTTGAAAAGAGTTTGAAGAATTTTAAACAATATCCAGATTTTTGAAGATTGAAGAAAAGAAGCTTTTTAAGAATCTTGGAAGGTTGCAAAAAATTCTTTAGATTCTTGGTATAATTTCAAACGATTTTTTTATATTGAAAAATAAGTTTTAAGGGCGTCTTGAAAAATATTTTAAATAGTTATCAAAAAATAAACTTTTCGGAAACTTTAAGAGGTTTCCAGAAAATGAAATCAAATTATAAGATTTTTGTAATTTTTAACTCCATTGTTTTTGAATCCCAACCCAAAACAAATAAATTTTTCACCAAAGAGTTGCATTTATAACAGAACAAATAAATTTTCAACCAAGAGGATGAATTTGTTACCTCATTTTAATCTTTTTTTGATTATCTTGAAGCCTTTCAAAATTCTTAAAAATCTTCTCATTTCGCAATCTTCAAAAATCTCGATTCTGTTTTACATTCTTCAAAATCTTGTGAAATCCTAAATTATTCATCAGTATTTTTAAAACTTCTAAACCTTCTAAATATCTTTTCAAAATATTTGAATTTTTCCAATATATTTTTTTTAATTCTGCAGAATTAAAAGAATTGCCTTGAAATCTTTCAGAATCTTTTTAGAAAATTTTTGAAATAATCTTTCCAAATAGTTTTAAATATTCTCCGAGAATGAAGTTACGAAAATCATTGAAAAATTTCCTTGGAATCTTGAGAAATTTTTTTCTATTTTCTGAAAATATTTCAAAGTTTCTAAAAAGCTTATGTTTTCGATAGCTATTTGAAATGTTTTCAAGTATTTCTGAATTTTTATATAAAATTTGGTTTTCATGTTAAAAAATTATTTGCAATTTTCCTGTAAATCTTCTTTCAACGTGTGAGCCCTCTAAATAGCTTTCAGAATTATCAGAATTTTTCGTAAAACTTTTTTAAAATTCTGCAAAATTAAAAAGATTGTCTTAAAATCTTCCAGAATCTTCTTCGACAATTTTTCTCTTGTAACTGCTACAGAATTCTGCTGAAAAGTAGGACATGGGGATCTTGAATATGCATAATTAATGGATTGATCTATATTGATTCCATATGGATCCACTAGTTTCAACATTATAAAAAATTCTTATTTTTCTTAAATTTGATCAAACTATCAGATGGCGATGATAGTTCAAATTGAGACGTGCTATGTCACGCTTACAATGTCACAGCATGACCTTCTTCTTGTTTTAATAGAGTTAAGAATGTAACAATATTACGTCGTTTTATTAAACTTTTCTATTTTTCATGTTTTCTATTTTTACAATTCTTTTGAAATTATTATATACAATTAATTATTCGAGATTCCTAAAGGTAAAAAATGATAAAATTTCGTTTCTTCAGATCACTATGCTAAAATGTTTTCTTTTGTTTCGATTGTCTTCAAAATTTTTTTTTCTAGAACACTAAATTGTATAGTTTTTGAGATGAGAGATGAATTTTTTTGTATAACAATAATATGTTATAATAATAATAGTTATTATTATTAAGATTTCGTTTTTATAAAAGCAGGCATCGCCTCGTTATAGTATAAAAGCATAATATAATTTTATGTTCAAAATAAATATTGCACTTGTTCCTATTATTGTTTTTAATATACTGCTACCACTGTAAAATAGGCTCAAAAATAATAAGAAAATTTGAGTTTAATTTTGTTATCATTATTATTATTTAATATTTCATAGTTTTCTATATAATTATCTTTAAGTTTTCACAAGGCATTAAGAGGTATGTAATGTGTAGAATATGATAAAGAAATATTTTGAGGACACTATTTCACTGTTTCAATTTTTCTTTCAACTTTGAAATCTAGAAGTTATGTACATTATGGGAGAAAATTATATTCGGAAGACAGATCAAGAGTAAAAAGTGTCAGCTGTAAAAAATTGAAATCCTTGTGCTGATAATGTGGCTTTTAAATTGCACACTTTTGGAAAAAAGGTGAAAAGTACCCCTTTTTTCGCAAAAAAAGTGAAACAATATTGATCAAAAAAGGGATAATGATGAAAAGGGATTGAAATGGAAATTTCAAGAGCAAAAGTGTCGAATGCAAAAAACTAAAATGTTTTTCGTTGATAATTCAGCTTTTAAAGTCCATATAGTTTAAGATAAATGCTGGCATCAGTTATAACGAATTGAGTAAATAAGTTGTAGTTCTTAAATCTGATTTACTAAATATGACATCAGTATGTCAGAAGGACAGGTTTCGGTAAAAAACAATTCATGAGATAACGTCTCCAGCATATGGAGGATAATAAAAAAGTTGGAATTATTAGATTTTTAAATTTAATGGAAAGCAATTATTTCAGAACAAAATAAAACATCTTTTTCGGTTGATATTAATTACAATATATGTATGAATGATAATTTTCCAGATTAAAAGGCACGATCTTTTTCTAAATTATACATAATTTCTCTATGATGACAATCTTTTGATATAAACCATTTACGATATTTCTTAAATCAATATAACCATCAGGTCTGCTTCTCAAGACTTTGAACATAAAAATGAAGAAATAAATAAATGAATAAAAACTAATTTTTAAACAAAAAAACGTATTTCTAAAAAACTAGTTCAGTTCTAAACCAAAAAAAATAATTATCTACCAAAAAGTCGAATTTTTAACAAAATACATGACTTTTGGAACAAATAGTTGAATTTTCAACTAATAAAGATAAATAATCAACCGAAAATAAAATAGTTTAACTTTAGGTTGGAAAAATTAATTTTTAACAAAAAAAGAGCAGATTTTCAAGAAAATAGTTCAATTTTCCACATAGAAAGATGAATTTTCAACTAAGAAGATTAATCATATATAAAAAGTGTAATTTTTACCGAAATTGTTACGTCATGGAAAACGAAAAATACTTCCTCTTCAATTGAGTTCCTCGTTTTAGTTGAGATTGAAGATCTCGCACAGGGAAGAGGAAAGAGTAGCCAATAAATAAGTTATAAATGAAATTCAACAGGTTATTATATAAAATGACAATCAAAACTTATTAATTATGAAGAGCTTAACACAAGAAGTTGAAGGAAGACTTGTAGACTTTTCTATAATCCTTGGCCAGTAGGGGAGAGTGGGGCATGGTTTCGGTGCAGCGCACGATGACTATTACAAATAACGCCCGTATTTTTTGATATTCGTATTAGTTTTTCACATGAAATAGTTTTCTCTGTTTGGAAAAATAGTGATTAAATGAAATTTCTCTGTTAAAATTCGCGTTAGAAGAGTAATTATGAAAAAACAGTTTTGACAGAAACCGATAAGAAAGTCTTTGGCTGCGAATAAGCACTCACAGCATATTTTAAAATACTTAAAGCATGAAAATGTTAGATTCTAATATGTTAAGTATTTTATTAAACTTCTGGTATCATGATTTGTTTCTATAAACGTTTTAAATGTGTTACAATCAATTAAATCTTGGGCTGTCACATATGGGGCATGACGCCGCGCCGCGGCGTGCCCATGTATTTCAGCATGGAGTAAGAGGTTATAACTGCTTTCGCCACATACTTTACTTTGATTGATAACAAAACATTAAATTATTGTTGAAAATGCCTGGAATAATTTTTTTTCGTTACATTGCACTTTCCAGAATTATTATATTATATAATTTTCATTTTACAATGTTCATATTGTTTAAATAAACGGCAGTGATATGAGGGTCTTTGTAACCAAATGTATGGGGTACGCTGCCTGCAATGCAATATCTATCAATTAATTAAATATCGAATAATGAAGAAATAAAAAAGCGGTTCGGAGTAATAACATATGTTCCTTGTAATGTAAGCCTCACCTTAAAAAATACAGACGTAAAAATCACATTTCAATCATAATTTATAGGGCATTCAAGTCAAAGCAATACACCATACCCCACTTTCCCCTACCTTTAAAATGAAGGAAACTCATATATTATGTCTCCAGGAAGTTAGATCAATGAATTTTAGATTTATTAGAATTACGATTTACCGTTTTATTAATTAGATTGAAGAATCAAATGAGATCTAGGTGTGATTCGTCTCTAAGATCTCCGAATAGTGGTGTGGAAAAAGGGGTTGTGCACTTCGATGTAATTTCAGAATTGGGTAAATCCTTAGGGTTTCACTGATAATCAATTATGTGTCCAATTCAGGATGGAATTGCAAAGTGTTCCAAAAATGGACAATCCCAGATTTGGGTTTCCCAGTGCACAAGACTGTCACAAGGGCACGCACATGTGCAAAAAAAATGTATTTATACGAATTGGATTGAAAAGACTAAGACACCCTGAAAATCTCTCTTCGCGACAAAGACGCGTTGGACCTATGCGTCAATGCGTGCAAATTCGTGAAGATGGTATTTCCACTTTGAATCTTTCTATCTTTACAAATACGGTGCAGAAGTCTAAAGTCAGCGAATAGACTTCAATGCGTTAGCACGCAAACACTTCAATATTGGTCAATGCGTCTGAATTCGTGAGAATAATATACACACTTGAATTCACCCCAATGTGTCACGGCGAATTTCAGCAAGAGTTGACTTATATAATTTAATCCGTAACGGAAAAACCAACGTGCGGGGCATGTAGAATTAATTGTAAATGCTTAGTTACTTCTCTCGTAGCTCAGTGCAGGTAGTCTGGACTGATACTCGAGGGATCGCTGTTTCAAGTCTCGACGCATGCACTTTTTATTATTTTCTTTCTGATTGACTTTGACCATGCATTCATATGAATTCACACGCATTCAATTTGCGCTGTCTCAATTCATCTAAATGCGTCTCAATGCGTTTGAACGAGTCAGAAAACGGGATTTACGCGCATTACAAAAATGTTAATTCGCCCCAATCCACATCAATTTTTTCTTTTTTGCTGGGCACTAAATCGCGAGAAATACCGGTTTGAGACACTAGACACTGGATAGTCGAATTGGAGAATGGCGTAAAAAAACTAGAGAAAGCACTGCACTGAACTAAAACTGATAACTGTAACCAAGACTGAAACTGAAACTGACCCATGCTGGTCCTTTGGGTTTTTATAGGGCTTGTTCCTACAGTGCTTCGCTGTCTACATCACTGACATCACAGGTGTAGTTGACTAGCTTTTATATATAGATATACTGGATGGCTTGCAACGTTTTCAGTATATCTATTGGGAACCGCTCAGGTCGAATACGCCACCTGGTGATGAAATTTCGAAGTTGTCTCGACAGTTGACTTTCTACTGGTAAACATGTTAGAGATACCCGGATAAGACATATATTATAAAATAATCAAATTTTTTTGCTTATTTCGCGTAATTCTAGTGTTTTTCCAAATGAATATTGAAAGTGGAATGCATTTTGAATCAAGAGCTACTAAAAATAAGGCTTTCTGCTGTATTTTTGGCTGTAATAGTATGGCCCGATGAAATCCTACTGTAAGATTTCACAACTTTCCTTCAGAAGGAGAAAATTTTGTGGATATTTCTTCGAAAATAGAACGACATCGACATTTGATTGAATCCGCGAAAGTCATTTTTCACATAAAACCAATACCTTCTCATTGAGATGAGAATGTAGAAAATGGTACGTTAATAAGAATTAACTGTTATCAGGACATGTTTTATAAATCTAATTTCATTACGGTTTCACGTTTATTTAATTAACAGAATTTATATGTGCATTCGTTCCCTAAGTTTATAAAATATTATTAAGGTTCTTTTGGAGAGAGGGTTTGAAAGCAACTCTTACGGTATTATATATGGGAAGGGGGAGGGGGTGTGTGACAGTTTCAGAAAAATGGCTTTCGTAATTTCTGGATGACCCCCAAACTTCAACTTAAGTTTATCGAAAACTCCCTGGCTCTTTCAGGTTTTCTCTGAACAGCTTCGAATTTCCTGACTTTCCCTGACTTTCCAGAATTCGCTCACCTGCAGCAACGCTGTTGCTTTGTAATTTGCATGAACACCACCGTCGCACTTGTTCGTCCCTTCATTATTACACTTCTGTCCGTCGCTACTTCCCATCTAGTCTTTTATAAGAAAAATACCTGACATCAATTATTTTTTTTAGCAACGCGTAACGTGATCATAAAAAATACTGCAGAAATGCTTTAAGAATACTGCAAGAGTAGAAGAAAGTTAATGTGTCAAGAGTCCGAAGAGATTTCCTACCCTGTTTTCTTCGGCCGTTTTTCTTCCTTAGTTCTCTTAGTTCTCTCCGTCAAGAGGACAAAAGACTCGAGATTCGAAAGGGAGAAAAGACCGTTCTTTGCCTGAAAGAAAAGAGAAGACCCCAAAGTCCGCTCATCTCGGAAAGACGAGGGAAGAAATAATTAACAGCCTGGCTTATTACAGACTCGGATTGTGTACTACTTTTTGTTTAAGAACACAATTATAGAATCAATCACTTTGAAATATATATTTTTTATTTGTAAATCCCTTGAATGCTTTACTGAGAAAGGTGTATTAGAAATAGGGTGATTTTTAACGATAATAGGGGAATATTAGGGGAATAAATGATTTTTAATAACATTAATGTACAGATACCATATTTAAATTTATTATAAACCGCTTAAGATTTTAAGTCGAAATACATTGAATTTCTAAGAAAATTGTTGAATAAATAAATTTCCAACCAAATAGTTAAATTTGCACCCAAAAAAACGCGGTTTTAGACTAAAAGGTTGCATTTACAACCAAATAGTTAAAATTTCAAGCAAAAGAGATCAATTATTAACAGAATAGTCGATTTTTTAACTAAACAGTTGCATTTTTAACCAAATAGTTGAATCTTCAAGCCTAAAAGGTGAATTTTTTAGAAGACAATTGCATTTGTAACCCAGAACTTTCCTAACAAAAAAGATGAATTTTCAATACAAAAGGAGAAACTTGCTATCCGAAAAGACAAATTTTCAACAAAGCAATTGATCTGTCGACAAAAAAGATGATTTTTTATGAAAATAGTTGAATTTTCAACAAAATAATTAAATTTTCAATAAAATAATTGAGCTTTTTACCACTTAGTTCAACTTTCAACCTACAGAAATAAATTTTCAACCAAATAGTTGAATATTCAAAAAATTTATTATTAATCAAACAGTTGCATTTATAACCATGTAGTTGAACTTTCAAGCAAAAGGGACGAATTTTTAACAAAATAGTTGAATTTCCAGCCATATGGTCGAATTCTTAAACAAAAAAGATTAAACATTAACAAAAAACTGTTCGCATTTTCAAGCAAACAATTAAATTTTTAAGCCAAAACGACGAATTTTTAAAGATAGTTGAATTTCCAACAAACTAGTCAAATTCTTTTACAAAAAAGATTGAACTTTAAACAAAAACAGTTTGCATTTTCAACCAAAAGGTTCATTTTTAACCAAATAAATTAATCTCTCATCAAAATGATACAATCTTCAACCCAAAAAAGACGAATTTTCATCAAAAAAATTGAAGATAAGAAGAATTTTTTACAGAACAGTTGAATTTTCAACCCGAGAATATGAATTGTGAACCAAAAAAGTTAATTTTAAACAAAATGGAATAATTGAATTTGCAATTCAAAAAATTGATTTTCCACCAAAAAAAGCAAAAAAATTGTTAAACTTTCAAGCGAATAAATGAATCTGCAACTAATAAAATGATTTTTTAACAAAGACGTTCAACTTTCAACCGAGTAGTTGAATTCATAACCCTCCGTTAGACGCAACCGGCCTGACAGCCCACCACAAGCTGTTTTTGCTCATCTCTCCTACTACAGAGCGCACATGGGCTTGACCTTCTTAGTATTCGTTAATCAATATAAGCTTTTTCGAAACCCTCTAATAAGTTTTATGGCAGACTACATAAAATGTGACTGTGATCCTTCAAAACTGCTAGGTTCCCTGCACCCGAGTTGACCAAGTCGCCAAAAAATTAGCAAAAAGAGAAGCTTTCATAATGTAAACTTGAAATTTTACTCTCAGGGGTTTTTTGAATTGCCGATAAAGAATTTGATGTCGATTCCACGAAAAAAAAAATGGCGGAAGCATTATGGTGGACGCTTGTATAAACAACTTACTCGACTTCGATAACAATCGTCATACTGGAGTTTCATGAGTCGGTGATAACATATTTGTCGTCATTTTTACAAAAAACACAATTGCGGACGCAATATGACGGACAGTGTTTATGATCAACGAACAAGACGCGAATTTAGACTTATGTCATAGTATTTAAAGCCTCTATAGTAAAAATAAATAATTTTTCTTCACCACAATTATCACAATTATTTTGTCTCGGAGATCGGAGTATGCTAAATCATTTCAAAATTTACTTTTTACAACTAACATTTTTGACTTTTGGAACTAACCATTTTCATTTGCAACTAACCGACTTAGTTACAACTAACCGTTAGAATATACCCTGCTGTGTGCAATTAAAAACCGCAAATTCGGTGATTCTGCCTTCCAATAGTCGCCATATTGGATCCACCATTTTAAGTTTTGTAATTGTAACGTCAGAATATCGTAATGAGCGACCCCAAAAACACCCCTACATCAAGTTTCAGACGAGTTGAAAAAAAATCGTTAATTATGCGATTCTGCCTTTCAATAGTCGCCATATTGGATCCACCATTTTGAATTTTGCAATTTTAACATCAGAATCGTATTCAGCGACACCAAAACCCTTATAACAATTATTTCTGATGTGCTTCTCGAGTGAATACAGGTGACCTGTCAGGCACATTGCGTCTAAACTAGGAAGTTTTAGGGTTGCGTCTAACGGAGAGTTAATCAAGAATGTTAATTTTCTACCAGAAAAAACGAATTTTTAACAAAATACATAAATTTCAACCAAATAGTTCAATCTTCAACAAATAATGGAATAGCTAAATATTCAGTTAAAAAAAGTCATTTCCAACAACAACCGAATTTACTACCAAATAGTTAAATCTTCAACCAATAAAATGAAGTTTTAACAAAATAGTTCAACTTTCAACCAAGCAGTTGAATGCTCAACTAAAAACGATTAATTTTATTCCAAAAATGGATTTGGTTAAATTTTGCAGCCAAGAAAATTAATTTTCAACCAAACAAAAAAAAAAGAATTTTCTACAAAATAGTTAAATCTTTACATAATAAAATGAATTTTTAACAAATTAGTTAAACTTTCAACTAAAAAAGATGAATTCTGAAAAAAATGCAATAGTTTAATCAAAAAAGAGCAAATTTTCTTGAAAACAGAGGAATTCTTAAAAAAAGAAGAAAAGAGGGGAATGAGTATGAAGGCTGGTATTAACGTGATTGGAAAACGACTCTGTTATAAACATTTTTATCGATTTCAGGGAAAATTCGCGCCAATTTATGGAGAACCGAAAGGTCTCTTGCGTAAAATAGGAGTGCTAATTCCCATGCAAATCCGCATGCATCCTCGATAAATCCTTTGGGGGCGATCCACTTCGAATGGAAATTGTCTTCGATCGAATTTCCACAATACCGGCGCCATTAATACCCTACCCGTCGCAATGAGGTTGCTTTACTCGATGGTTATCGTTATGACTTCGACTTTCGAGTTCTGCCAGCTCAATAAGTTTTCCATTACTGAATCTGCCGGTCTGATTGCACAGTCTTTACTTTTGATTCCGCAGAAAGTAATAATATTCTTAAAAAAAAATCTCGGGCTATTCTCCGGTTATCCCGCTCAAAAATCACATTTTTCCCGGTTATCTACTAAGTGTTTATAATAATATTTATTTAATATTAATTGCTTTATTTTATAAATTTCGAAAATAATTAAACATTTTAGAACTTTGAGGTAAAATATATAAGGTAAGTAATTGCAAAAGTGATGTCAGACTTTATAACCCAAAATGCTCTCAAAACAGAAGAAATAAGGTTTAAAAAAAAAAGAAAATGGGGGAAGAACAGAGGAACAAATGCTTTTAAATAAAATTAGCCTAGGTAACATATTCCTAAGATTTCAGATAGAAAAATAGTTCATTTGTAACCAAATAATGCAATTTTTAACTATAAAAGATGAATTTTCAACAAAAGAGATGAGTTTTCAAGGTAAAAAGTCTAATTTTTTGGAAAATACTTGACTTTAAACAGGAAATAATGATGAATTTTCAACATAAAAGTCTATTTTAAAACAATAAAGATAACTTTTCAACCAAATAGTTAAAAAATAATAATTTTTCAACCAAAAGAATTAATTTTCAATCAAAAAAATTCATTCTTACCAAATAGTTCAACTTTTAAGCAAAACAGAAGAGATGTAATCAAGAAGTTGAATTTATAATCAACTTGTTAAATCTTCACGCCATGAAACGAAATTTTTCAGAAGGCAGTTGAATTTTTAACCAAGACTTAAAATAATATATTAGTAGACTTTTTAATTAAAAAGAATTAACTTTCATACAAATAGTAGAATTATTAACTAAAAGAGATGAATTCTGGACAAAAAATATAAAAGTAGACTTTTAAATTAAAAACAATTAACTTTCAAATATAAAAAGAGGAATTTGCAACAAAAAAGATTAATTTTTAACAAAATATTTGAATTTTCAACCAAATAATTAAGTTTTTCACAGAATAGTAGAATTTTTAAGCAAAACCGACGAATTCTGAACCTCAAATATAACAGTAGACTTTTCAAATAAAAAGAATGATCTTTCACATAAAAAATATGACTTTTTGAGAAAATAGTTCAATTTTCAACAAAGTAATTTACTTTTCCACACAATAGTAGAATTTTTAACCGAACGATAACAGATGAATTTGCAACAACAAAAAATGACTTTTCTACCAAAAGATGAATTTTCAATTCAAAAGTACGAATTTTTACGCAAAAAGACGAATTTTCAAGGAAACAGTTAAATTCTCAACCAAAAAATATGGCTTTTTAACAAAATAGTTGCATTTTCAACAAAATAATTAAGTTTTCAACCAAATAGAATTTTTAACCAAAATATATGAATTTTGCAAAAACAATGTAATTGTAGAATTTTCAATAAAAGATCATTCTTTTTTAATAAAAAAAAAGACGACTTTTCTATCAAGAGATGAATTTTTAATTCAAAAATACCAATTTTCTATCCAGAAAGACAATTCTTGAGCAAAACAATTAAACTTTTAACCAAAAGAGATGAATTCACAGCCAAAAATATAATAGTAGACTTGGCAATAAAAAATTATTGACTTTTAACCAAAAAATACGACTGTTCTATGAAAAGATGAATTTTTAATCCAAAAGTACCAATTTTCTATCCACAGAGACAAACCTTCAATGAAACAGTTGAATTTTCGAACAAAAAATATGAATTCAGAACCAACAATATAATAGTCGAATTTCAATTAAAAATAATTAACATTGGACCAAAAATAGTTGGATATTCTTATTGGGTTCTACTAGTTCTGCTCGCATTTGAGCGAAAAACGACAGAAAGGGAAAAAAGGAGAATTTAAAATAAAACAGGGGAAAAAGAGGAATTCTTCAAAAAAGGGGAAATGACAGGAATAGTGGAAATATGAGGGGGATAGGGGGAAAAGTGTGTTAAAAACAAAGTTGTTATGTTTGTTGAAATAAATGTTCTAAACAAATCAAGTACATTCAACTCTCGATGTAAGATCGGTTTCGAGCATGGCGTTCAGTGGCCTTCAGCATAAATCGGGAGAATTTGAACGTAAATAGGCAGAGCCGCAAAACCATTTCTGTTGGATTTAGACGCATGCTAACAGCTGATGCAATTAACGCGCTACGAGTACTGCCCTCATACGGTTTGTCACGCTTGACTGAGTCTCTCAATCGCGCGACGTAAAAACAAATCTGAAAAATTCCCATTTTCAAAAAAATTCCCGGCTTTTTCCCTGTGCTCAAAATTCGAGATTAATTCCCAGTTTCCCCTGTCAGTGGCCACCCCGGATTCACATAAAGCTATGAGATTCAATACTGATTATTATTTTATCGTAAATTGCAATGTAGCATATTTGGGGAATTATATATGCAATTATAGTTACATCAGGGATGCATGCATATTAAATAGGTGTGTAATCAGAGACTTGCTTGAGGGATTGTTACCTCATAAGACATTCGAAACAATGCTTTCAGTCGCGGAGGAGCTTTGATCGGCATTTGTGTACAGTGTACACGAAAACATACATCCAACGATGACACAGCACGTATTACTCGAGATATTATGACTCAGAATGCGGTCCCATTTGCGGCTTAGGTGCGATACCTTGCTCTGCATAAACATTTAATTTAATCGGCTTTGCCAGTTTCGAAACGAATTTCAATCTAGATTTAAAAGTATGCGCTTTTATGTCAAATATCAATATTTATCACCCTTTACCGAGAGGGATTCTAAGCTTCAAGCGCAAAACACTCTTTTGTATGTAGTCTGTTTCGGGCAAAAAAAAAACTTTTCTATTTTATTTTCCGACAGTAAAATATATTTTTACTAGGTATTCCCTATTTTATTTATTGTTAAATAATATTCTGAAGATTTTAATTTTCATACACTTGTTTACACAAATTCAGAGTGACAATTTTTTAATTAATCGAAATGTGTGGGTTGAGATCTG
Organism: Andricus grossulariae; assembly: GCA_011634705.1. NCBI lineage: Eukaryota > Metazoa > Arthropoda > Insecta > Hymenoptera > Cynipidae > Andricus > Andricus grossulariae. The sequence continues at coordinate 107,821,741 of JAABKJ010007545.1, read as the reverse complement.
ACAAATGTAAAACAAAATAATATCTTAATATCTTCTGCTCTCTTTTTTTATTTGCAATTTCAAACAAAAAAAAATCCTATTAGTTCAAAAATGAATGGAGAATTTTTGATATGTACCGTTTTTGCTAGTGATAAATAATAAAAAATTAGAAGTCGAGTATTTCGAACCTACTTTGCTTTCGAAAGCACATAGCACACTTCCCGAAAAAACCTTGTCTTTTTTTGGGACGTGGTTCAAGTGGTCAGCCTAAATTTTTTTCTCAAAAAAAAAAAATTAAATTATTTTTTACGTACATTTGATGATGAATGTTTTTTCAATCAAAATAATATTAATAAAAGTATCCAGTGAAAAATTGATACTTTTGTGAAATTTCATAAAAATATCATAATATTAGGTTAAAAAGTGACAAATGACTTTCTTTCATTTTTCCCCATTATTTGTGATAAACAATGAATAAATAAATTATTTATTATTCCTTGATAGCACGGCTATCAAGTATTTTAAAAGCATCCGAAATGTTCAGTAATAATTCAGGTTAGAAAAATATGCAAATAATTTTTATTCAAGTATTGAAAACTCTAAACCTTTAAAATAAAAGCCCCAAACAAGCATTTGAAAAAAAATTTCAAGTCTAAAATTGCTTGATTTATTTAAATTGTTCAAAATTATAGAACTTTATAGAAACTATATAGAAAATTATAGACCAAAACTTTACATTTATGAATTTTCATGTTTCTTGTTGTTTCTAAAATCAAAAGATATATTCTTAATGCAATTTGGAAATTTGGTAGAACATTAATTGGTGCATAGAAAACAAAGTAAAAAAAATCCAACGCAAGTGCTCATATTTATGTTTAAAAATTCATGAAAAATAGATTCTGAGTTCTGCAGCAAAATTAATGTGAAAAGTCTATTGTCAAGATTTTTGATCAAAATACAATTTTGAATTGAATATAACTTTTCACGTAAAAAAAACACTACCATCTAAAATTTTCTGTTTATATTCGTTATTGCTAATATTCAAATGATATAATCTCGGAAGACACATTAAAAGCAAGTAAAATATGCATCCTTGTTTGTTTGAATCAGTTCACATATAAAGGAGGTCCTACGAATAAAACTCCAGTCAATTTTTAAAGTGAGATAACTTTTCCACGTTTCCCAGGTTCTGCAGCAAACCTAAAGTAGGGATGTTCGACTCCGATTCGATCCTTGAAAAGATGGATCTTTTTGGCAAAAAAATAGATTTTTAAATAGATTTTTTTTAATGGTTTTTTTACCCACTGTATGCAATTTTGAACGAACTTTATCTCGATTTTGTCAAGATCGGTCCAAACGGTCCCAAAAATCAATTTTTTTGAATCAACTCTCATGTGTACGATTCAAGATCGATTGAAGAATAGATATTTTCGGAAGAACCGAACATCCCTGCCCTCACCGAGGATGTTTATGTGCTCTGGAGATGGTTTTCTGCAGTTTTCTTCTCCCCTGGTCAAACATCCAGGCAAATTCGAGTACTTCTAATAAATTCGGATGCAACCGCAGGTTATCACTGCTTATGATTAAATTCACACAGTGATTCTAAGCCTATCTATATAAGTAAAAGAAAAATTTTCACAGGCCCATACACAATGAAGTTGAGTGGTCTGGCGGTATATGTAGTATTTCTAAAGAACATAAATGATACTTCAGCAGCAAAAGTTATCCATGTATAGACCTCTGTTTCACCGAGGTTTTAATAAAAGGCATAGAATAGGTTTTTAACCGCAGTGCTGCGGAATATAAACGCACCCGCCTATCAAGACAATAATAATAATAATCCATGCCATGAAGAAGCCGGGCAAAAAGGAAAAGGAAAGAGGTTTAGGCGGGGGGGGGGGATTATGATCCAGAGGATGTGGAGTATTGAAGGGAGAAAATAAGGAGAGGGGGATGGAAGTGATAAAGAGAATGGGTTATGATTAACGGTTACATTTGATTTAAATAGATTTAAATAGGCTTCGAAACCATAATGTTAGGAAATTTCATATATTTGTCACAAATTTTAGTATTTTCATGATAGAGACACTTCAATCAATTTTAGTCCTATGAAAGTAATAGAGTAAGCTTTTCACATTAACTGATCAGCATGTTGCCGTACAGAGATAAGGACGTAAAATGGAATGCTGGAATGAAGGAGACGCTGATCAACGATGGAAGTTTGGCTTGCGGATTTGAGGACATTATCTGATCGCTTTCAGGGCGTAATTTATGAGGGTAGTTTTCTTGCCAAATAAATTCACCACAAGAGAATTCTTTTCTTGGTAAGATAGAAAATGATCCGAAGCTATTTTCTTTCAGCGAAGCGTGCTATCGAAACATTTATACCGGAGAAAGTTATCGTGAAAATCTTTTTGGAAGAAATGGAATTCACCTCTTTTGAAACTCATAACAAAAAATGTAAGTACTTACAGGATGGGGTTGAACCAAATTGAATTGAAAGGTTGCATATGGGATTTTCTGGTTGATTATGGTTCACTGGCACTCCATGAAAATGTTTGTTTTTCAAAAATTGCGATATTAAAAATTTGCAAACAAATTGATAGTAAATTTTACTTCAAGGTTGTTTTTTTTTAAATTTTAAATTTAATTTTTTAGTATTGTACATTCTAAAGTATAGTAAAGACCACCATTTAAAAATTTCGTTAAAAAATCAAGCTTGTCAAAACACCTACTAATTCTTTATTTCTTACCAGTTCAACACGTAAAATCAACTTCAATCTTCAAATGCTGTTTCGACAAAAAAAGACTTGAATACAATAAAAAAATAATATGGTAAACTACCAGAAGAAATTATCTACACGCCTGTTGTTTTAAAGTGTTAGCATTAAATTTTTTCCTCATAATCACATGAAAGATAACAAAATTCTGTGTCTAATAAACACAAGTTAAAGAAAAGATGTCAATAAATGAAAAAATATTGCAAAAAAAAAACATACAATTTCGACTATTTTGAAAAATTGTAAAAACTCAAAAAATAGGCGTGTAGCTAATTTCGACCGGTACTGTAATTGATAAGCTTGATTTTTTAAAGAACTTCTCAAATGATGGTCCCTATCATGCTTTAAAGTATAAAAAACTATCAAAACAAATTGAGGATTAAAAACAAAATTTAAAGCAACATTTAACATAAACTTGTGTGAAAATTTCAGATCTCATAAGTTTAAAAAAAAAATTGACTTTTTTCAAAAAGGGCTCAGGCGATGATTTCAAATATGCTCTGAAAACGTTCAATTAGTGCCAGGGAACCATATCAACTAGAAAATTCCATATGCAAGCGCATTTGAATTAAATTTTTGTTCAGCCCCATCGTGTTTAATGTGTATATTGAAAAAATTATAAAAAAATATTCATAAGGATTAAAAGAAATTTATCATAAGGCTCATTTTCCCATAAAAAACCCAAGATTACTTATAGCACTCAGTTTTCAAATATTTATGGATGAAATAAAAATTGAGTGCTCGGTGAAAACTGCAGAATAGAAAATATTATTTCTGAGGAGTAAAATTAGCATTCGTAAATTATGGAGTGATGCACGCTCTTTCTGCTACGTATTTCCGCATTTGGAAATGCATATTACGTTTACAGACTGCTACTCCATTATTCTAAAAGGGGTTGGGTATATAATTACTTTGAAGTAACAGTTTCAAAAATTCGGGTTTTTTCAGAACTTGTAATAATTTCAGGACGAAATTAAAAATTGTCCATTGGAGAAAATGAAAAACCATAAAGTTAAGACTCATCTCCGCTTCTATGAGAATGAGAATAAAGGAAAACCGTTGGTACGGATAAAAAGTGTAATGAAAAAAGTAATAGTTTGGAATTATTTAATTTTTAACAGCCCAATTAAGCTTGAATTCATTATTTTTAAAGCTACCAATTAGAAGTCATAATTTTTAATGTTTATATATTCATTATGCGTTGAAGGTACAGCGAAACCCGGATTTAGCTCTCCTGGATTTTGCCCTTCTGAGAATTAACGCCGCGCCGTGGGGATAAGTGAGAGGCGTTTGCGGGGGGATGTGCGGTGTGCACTCAGGCGTGACAAAACAGAGTGAGAAACAGGAGATAGATAAAACAGGAGAGAGACAAAATAGTTCCGAGTGTCTGGATTTAACGTCAAGGTCAGCCCCAAACCCGGCGCTAAATCCAGGTTCGATTGTATTTGAAATTCTTCAATTTTTATTTGAGAAAATGATAAGTGAATGTTTTTTTGTACAGAAATCTCATTCTTTAATAATAAAATCTATCCAATCACTTTGAATGGCATTTGGTACTAAATGATATGATACCTCTTAATCATTTATATCATCTTTGAACTTTCTATAGTTTAAATTTAAAATTATAGTTTTTATTGCGCAAGTCTGAAATAGTTTAATCTTTGAGGCTTGGAACTGAAATTGTTTAGTTTCAGAACCTCTCAAAAAAGATTCAACACTTATTTCAAACTTCGGCATTCAATTCTAGACAATTATAATTTCGGTCTGGAAGATCTAGTCTGGCCCAGAACTGGTGTTATCAGCTAGCCAAAAATAAAAATGTTCTTAGTTCGATCGGCAATTTTTTTTCATATTTCGAAAAAGTTACAGAGTGTCAGCAATGCAATTTTTTTAGCTAAATACAATTATAGTGAAACTTCAACGAAATTTCGACTTCGTAACTTAACGTTTCTGTACCACTTCACATATTTTTATATTTTATTAATTTTAACATTTGTGTTTGCCTTCACAAGATCAATAATAAAAAGATGGTACAAAAGCTAAATTGGGTTTCAACAATAAACCCCACATCTACCCTCCTGATTTTCAAAGAAAATAATTGTATTCAGCTCTTGTGTAAGGACATAATTAGATCCAAGTGGAATATATTTACCCGACTGGCCCTGATTTAAAAAAATATAATTGAAAAATATTTACTGAATCGTATTCAAAAGGATACACCTGATTAAAATTCAACTAATACATCAGTTTCAATGATAGGTTTCAATCGGGGCCTAAAGAAGTCAATCGTTCCCAATCGGTTCAAATTATTTTCTTTTGGACGGAAGACTAGCCAGCGACTGACCGGCCTCCAACTAGTGGCTGACCAGACAATAACTAGCGGCTGGCCAGATGGTCTGGCCTGGGGCTAGCCAAAAAAAACGTTACACTTTTAGCCAGGCCCAGGCCAGAATGTCTGGTCAACGTCATGACTAAAAACCTGACAGTCTGGTCTGGGCCGGGTCAGCGCCAGAACATTTTTTCACACGGGAATATTGATATATTCACGATCTCTTTCTCAGTCTTCAAAACAGAAGCAAAAAGTTGTATAATCTCTCGTAGAGTAAAAAAGGTGATAAGAGCGATTATTTTCAGTGTATTATAATTAAATTTAAGGTACATATTAATGCATTTGATTACCACAATTGAATTTTATACCCTGCAATTAGCCTCGGCTGTTGGGTATTTTCAATAAATAAATAAAAAATGCTCAATAAGGTACGTTACTCATTTTTTAATTTTTAGTTTCTTTTATTTTTTTTATTAATTTTAAATTTACAATTCCTATTCTTTTTTAGAATAATTTGATTTTACGGGCATTAGGAGCTTTCCATTTTGTATATTTCACTATAGTCAAAATAAGCACTCGGCAGGTTTTGTGTGGATACTATCGTCTTCAACGATTTATAACCCTGAAAATATTATAAAGTCACATCAAATCTTTACAATCCGTAAAATCCAATAAAATCCTTTGAAAACCCCGTGAAATTTCCATGAAATCTGATATTTCTTGAAATACTGGAAAATGTATTGATATACCTTGACAGGTTTTAAAATCCCCTAAAGTCATTGAAATCCTCGGTAACCTTATTAAATCCGTCAAAATCATTGAAATATCCCTTGGAATCTTTTAAAATATCCTAAAATCCTTCTAAATCTTCCGAAATACTAGCAAAATCTTTAAAACTGCATAACATTTTTTTGAGTTCCCTAAATTCATTAAAATCCTGGGACATCCCTTCAAATTTGTTAAACCTCTTTAAAATTCCTTGGTATCCTAGGAAATACCCTAAAACATTTTAAATCCTTTGAAATATTTTTAAATACCTTGAAATTTTTCCAAGCGCTTGAAAATTCTTGTAAATCATTTTAAATACCCTCAAATATTTAAAATCTCGAGAGATTGTATGAAATCGGATGATATTCCTTGAAATCTCTTGAAATATTTTAAGACCTACGAAATTCTTTGAGAACCTAAAAAATGTATTAAAATACCTTATTGAGAGCCTTTAAAATCTCTTTGAATGAATAAAGTCCTCGAAAATCTTATAAAATCCTTTTTAAACATTTTTAAATCTTGGAAATCCTCCAAAGTTCTTTGAAACATTTTTCAATACCCTATAATCTTATAAATGCTATCAAATCCTTCGAAATTTTAGGAAATTCTTCGAAACCGTATATTAACCGAAATATCTGAAATCCTATAAATATTATAATATAAATATTATGAAATGATTAGAATTTGTTGTATCTATTAAAATCCGTTAAGAATTACTCAAAATCTTCCGATAAAAATCCTTTGAAATCTTCAACATTCTCCGAAGTTCCTTGAAATCATTAAAAATACCCTAAAACCTTTTGAATCCTATCCAAATTTTCATAATGCTTAGGAAGTTAACTAAATTCTTTGCTATCCCATAAATTTTGCTTTAATGTCTGAAAACCCCTTGAAATCTTTGAAATAATATTAAATACCTTAATTAATTTTTATGCAATCCCTTAGAATACCGTAAAATCTTTAAAATATTTTAAAACTCCTTAAAACGTTTAAAAGCTTTGAACATACCTTAAAATAATTAAAATCTTTGAGAATTCTACGAAATCCCTTGAAATCTGTTAAAATCATGTTAAATACCTGCAAAACTTTTATCGGTTTGGTTGGTGAGTCTCAGTCTGCCTCTGAATGCTAATTTTCCGAATAAAAAATAATATGTCCATTTTTTTAATCTAAGGATATATTTAAAGGAAAGTACCTAAGGTTTTTTTCAGGCAAGAAAAAAGAACCCTAAGTTCGAAAAACTTGTTTGATAAATTAAAACTTATTTCATATTAATTGCTAATACTTCAAATTTTGAAGAGACCTAATGCATTAAATGCTTTGTTTTTGTACTTAATTCTTCAATGTTTAAATTGAACAATTTTTCAGCAATTTAAGTAGTCATAGCTCGCTATGTGGATAAAAAATTTCCTGACCCCCCGTCCCAGGTCATTTCTCTAGATCTACGCCTGATTTCCAACGACTTTCATTAAATAGTAGAAGAAAAGTGAACACTACTCAATGAAAAGTTACTGGAATTTTATAAGACAAGTCAAATGAAACTCTATATCAAAGATTCATAGTCACTCACTCAAACCTCAAAGAACTATTTTGTCCGTGCAGCCAAAAATTTCAAATATTGCAAAAAATATGGTTTTCCCCCATCTTTTTCGCGTGATATTTGGTACATTTGTTTAAATTACGAAATATGGATAACATTGAGATAACAAATAGTGTAGGTGAAGTTAAGAGTACACGTCATCTAAATGTTCTCCTTGTTACGTTGTAACTGGGTCAATGAGTTTATTTACATGAGCATGTCGTAACTTATTTGGCTGGCAGTAACTAGGGGAGGAATTTATGCAAGACGGTGTACAAACATAGAGAGGTGCAAGAGAATCACGGAGACGAACCATACGGAAATTGTGCATCCCTCTTGTCCCCTTAGATCCATCTACTTCTGCACGTAGGCGTACAATTTAGTCAAACGTAGCCTAGGGATGTGTTTTCTACCACCTAGCATCACAAAAAAAATTAAAATAAAGAAATGAAAAACTCTTTGAAAAAGAGCTCGACTAGGATGGAGCTGTTTCACGCGCACCCTACCGTAAGCAACATCCTTCCGTATTTATCATTTTGTTCCCTTGCCCCGAGTGAGAGCTGAATACTTTTGTTTTTCTACTTTCAGAAAGAGTTTGCTTTTTATACTGTTCCTGTTTAAATAAATTAAAATCCCTAAATTACCCATGAAATTAATAAATAGCTTCTATCTCATGTTCAACAATATTTTACTTTATTTCCAGAACTCCGGACTCTAATTTCACGGAAGTTTTTATAAACCTTTTTTCCCGTTTTCTGTTTTAATATAAAATTACAACTTTCCTCATCTAGAAAATGCATCTGTCTGTTGATGCAATGGAAGCTTTTACTCACGTTTCTCTTAATAAAATATGTTTCGGCACGCTTTCTTGATGGGCAGGATACCTCACCGCAGGCAAAAGCACCTGGGGGCTAAAAGCACGACGCTCGCCAACGTTGGCTCATGTAATTTCCCTATTTGAAAGCATTACGCAACCTCGACGTACTGAAGAAGATAATAAGTTTGTTGTAAATAAAAATGAAAAAATTCAGAAAGTTTCTACAGGGATAGAATGCAAAATAAGTGAAGTTGTGGTTATACAAATTTCTGATTTATATTTTTTATAGTATTTTGCTAAAATCTATTTTCCCCAATTAGGGTTTAAATTTGTAGTTTTTTAATTGGATCAAATACGAATAAATTTATTTGTCAGATTTCCAATTTCAACAAATAACTTTTTAACTGTTTCGTTTGCTACACACTAATTAACTATAAACACTGAATGGTTTACGCATGTCTACATTTCAATTGCTTACTGTTCAACAATTCCAATTAAAGCTTTTTCGAAGCATAAACGAACGAGAATAGAAATTGTGCAATTCAATTTTTCAGCGATACAAAATTTCTAAATTGCAACAAAACTGAACAAGTGGTAATAAATTTGAAAATATGCTTTTAATACAGAAAGCGAGACAAAAGGCGACTGTTGCAAAACTACTGCACAATATTTGCAGTAACTATCACAGCACTCATAAATCTCGACTATGAAGTCAAGTCCAGAATGCGAGTTTAAAAACGCAGATGTCGATATCATGTGATCAATTTCACGTGCTTGGTAAACTAAAAGTAAAGGGCAAAACGATGAGGGATCATATGTGTTAACGCCAAGAGCAAAAACATTTTTGCACACATTTTAAACTGTTAATACTTCATACATCAAAGTGAAACTCTGTTCCCGAACATAGAAATTACATTTTTTAATAGAATCGAACAAAAGTCACTTTTGTGGTATTTGGCTACTGAAACAGAACGTCTACTCAAATCGATGAAAAAAATTCCCCGACAATTCCAGGTTTTTTTCAGATATCTCAAGATTTTCTAGGTATAATTTTTCATACTACGGAGCCATTCAAGTATTTCGCATTTATATAAACAATCGACTCGGAATATGTATACAATTTCGCGAGTTTATTATGAACTACTTCTGGTGTTTTTAATCCTTGTAAATATATAAATACGTAAAAATATTACTGTTCATATGTAAAATTAAACAACTGTTTTTTCATTTATCAAAAGAAGTTTATCAAAGGATAAGTAATATCATAAGGGTACATGTTTATAGGGATTTAATCAATATGTTTAATTTAGAAAGGTTTGACAAATTATATTGCAAGATATTCTTGAATATATTATCACCATTGAATATATAAATAAATAATACTAAAACCATAATTATTAATTTTCTAAATTTCTGGCTAAAGTCCATGAATTCAAATAGCAATTAAAACAAATTTTTTTTTTATTTTTTATGCTTAAAATTTAGTGCATATTCACAATATATATATATTATATATATATATAATATATATATATATATATATATGTATATATATATATATGTATATTCAAATGGTCAAGAAACACAAAGAAGTGGGCAAAGAGGCGTTTCTGTACAAAGCAGCGGAGGAGGCTGCTGAAACACTTGGCCTTGACTTCAATATCAAAGGTGAGAAAAATGCATGAAATCAAAATCAAAATCTTCCATAGAAATGTGAAGGATCTGTCGATGTCGTATGAGCTAACGTTTGCTTTCCTTAAATCACGCGGATTGATGTCGCGCGCGGAGGGTTTCATTTTGGCATGTCAAGACGGTGTCAATTCCACTCTAGCATACCGTCGCCACATCGAAACGACGGGAACTACCTACATCGAAAGGCACAATGCGGCACTAAAATAGCTTTATTACCATTTCTGTCACTCTTACGGCATTAGTCCAAGTACCGCTCTGCTAAACGCTCCTAGAGAAATAGAGTCAATTGTCGAAAATGAGAAGTACCGCATATATTGGAATTTCATTTTCCCGACAATTGTTTTTGCTGGGCAGTAGAGACCTGACATAGTTCTCCTTGACTTCGAGAAACGAACCATGTTTGGTATCGAATTTTCGGCACCAGCTGACAAAAACGTCATAGCCAATGAGAAAGAAAAGAGAAAGAGAGGTATAAAGACCTTATAAGGGAGTTGCGGCGGTTATACCCGGAATATTCTGTTAAGGTAATCGTATTGATCATCGTCGCACTTGGAGATGCCAAGGTTGCACTGGCTAATAGCCTGAAAAGCATCCCTGCATGTCAACAAAATGCTGAGACACTTAAGGGGAAAATGCAGAAGGCAGTCGTCCTTGGGTCGCTCTGAGTCCTCAGGATGCACGAGACTTTTGCCGGATCATCGTATTGAGTTCGTAGCAAACTGTAGCCACCTATCTTGCGGTCGTGAGGCGTGGTTACAGCTGAGATTTTACTGCGATTTCGCTGAGAGCGAGAGCGATTTTTCAGATTAGCACCTGCTCCCAGCAGGTTTTTTAAATAAAGAAATTTTAAATAAAGAAATATTTACAGTTGAAATTATTCATCTTTGAAAAAAGTTCCTATTTAAATTGAAAAATTTTGAAATATTATGTAAACACAGAACGAAAATTTCTAGTTAATTGGAATTCTTACGGTGGATCAAGGTTTATTAGCATATTTCACTTCTTGACTTTTTCAAGTTTTTTTTTTTTTAACTTTCGAGATGACCATAAAAAAATATTTCAATAAACTCTTCACTCAGTTAAAACATTTTTAGAAATATTTTTTAACTATTTTTTTTACATTTCATTCTTTCATAGTTTTTTTATCGTTTTGCAATTTTTTTCTGTAATTACTCTGCTGTAAGAACGTTCCTTGATGTAAGAATTTTTTTAAATATTTTTTTGTGGTTATATTGAATGTTAAAAAACCCCAAAGATAATAGAAAAAAGGTTTAAAAAGTTAGAAGTTATTTGTTGCTTCTTAAAAAGTTACAGAATAATCAAAAAAAATTCTAGTTGATCTTACACCGATCGAGTGAAGGAACATACTATTAAATTACAAATTTCCTAATTTATGCTTACGATAAAATTAGGAATGTTTCAATTTTTATGAATAAACCATTTTTATAATAATTATAGTTGAAATTATAGTAATATTAATGATTATTATCGAAAACTACGCTTCTAAGTTATGTATTCATGCTATAAATAATGCCTTTCACGAAGGGCGACGCACATGCGCCGCATATCATGCCTTGGCGACTCATATACTTCGCACGTGTGTGCCCCTACACAGTGCGGCGCATATACCTCCCACCCAGCAGGCACGGCGTGCCTCGCATTCCGTGCGTGTAAAGTGCCCCGCACGCTTGCTATCTGGGCGGGTTTACCGACGTATTGTCTTCTATGCCATAGATGTGTTGCTCCATATCTACACCTCCCAATAATTTCATGTGCTATTCCTAAATCCAACTAACTCTGTAGTCCTACTTGCTTTCCTTGCTTACTTGAAAATAAAATAATTTCTTATTCCCTTCAAAAGCATTTTCCATTTTCTATTCTTTTTCAGCTTTAATTATATCCTTGCTTTCTTTAACTAGCATTTCTCCTTTTCTGTTCTTGTTCCTATAATAATTTTCTAGTTTAATTCTCTCGTCATCGCTAAGGCTCAACTTTCTTAAATACGCTTGTTTCTTTTCGTTAACTGCTATGCGAAATTCGTCATTTCACCAAGCATCCTCAGTTTTTCTTCCTATAACCACAGTGCCATACACATAAATTAAACTCCTAACAGTGATTTCCCTAAACATTTTACATGCACCCTCTCTATCGTTCTTGTGAATTAGCGTTCTCTTTCTTCTCCATCCTTGACGTAAGTTAATTTTTTAGACTAAAAGGTAATGATCCGTTCCACATTCAGAACCTTTCATAACCCTTGTGTATTTCTTACTAGCTCCCTCAATCTTTCATCCACAACAATAAAGTCGGTCAGACTGTGGCTAATGCCTCTGCCCCAGGTGTACAATTGGATCATTTTATGTCTAAACCAAGTATTTTTAATGAACAGGCCCTTCTCTAAGCATAAGCTGACCAATATGTATCCGTTACCATCCCTTTCCATACCCTCGCGTTGAACTCCAGCCCATCGATTCATATCTCCTATTAGAATGATTCTTTCCCCATGATCGCAAGTGCCTATAGTATCATTTAAAGTGTCCCTGAAGGCGTCTTTTACCTCACTTGTTTCACCATCAGGTGGGGCGTAACACGCTATGATAAATAGTCTTCTGATTCACACTTTCATTCTAACCCACAACAATCTACGTTATACAAATCCATGCTCCTTGACGTGCTGCGTTGCTCTTTCATTCATAATCAGACCGACTTCTTGGCAACCATATGATTCGCCATCTACTCCTGACCATACTTCGAGTCCGTTCTTTAACCCTTCTAGTACCAGGTGGGGATCAGAGGCCTAGAAGACCAGATGGGATCGTATCCGACCCCACCTTTTTTATTGCTCAAAACTCCTTCAGTAATATCACAAAATCGTTTATTATCACAATACGGAAAAATAGAACTCTTTTCATTAATTTTTCCATTAATACTTCGAATTCAGACTTCTTCCATATCATCTACAAGCCGCTATTTTTCAAATCCGAGTCCTGCATTCTCGTAGGTGTTCTACTTACAATGTTTCAGCCACTCACGATGATAGTAACATCTATAACTAATTTCAAAAAGACGAAAAAATAAAGCAAATTTGCATGATTTGATAAACAATAAGAAAAACTAGTAGAGAACCAGTTGAAATATTTTCGCTTATCTATAAAGTATCTTCTTCTTTTTGAGAAGCGCATTGGGGACATAATATTCTTTTGCGTTGCCCACACACTTGTGGTTGAAATTTCATGCACCGGAAGTACGCAGCTACGCTGGTGGCTAGAGTGGGACTAAAAGAAAGGTTACCCAAGCGGAAGAGACGTTCCTCCTTCCCACGCATGCGCTAGACTAGAATTAATGAAACGTGAGGTCGGATCCGACACTACTCGGTACTAGAAGGGTTAATTCCTTATTTCCTATTATTCTACCGTCCCATCCTTTTTCCTTTATTTCACGAACACATAAGATATCTAACTTCCTTCCGTACATTATTCTAATAATTGTCTTTCCTTAGGATCATTCACCACTCTAGCATTCCAAACAACCAATTTCCATTCATTGTCTGAAATGTGACCTTTGCCTTTACCAGAAGCATGTCTTTCGTCAATCCAATTTTAAATTCATTCCGACGCTACTCTATTGTTTGTATTGTCCATTGTGTCAAGTATACGCCTAATTACCAAATCTATGCGAGAAACCTTTTTGCTAGTAAAAATCATCCAAAATAATTAGCCAGGCGTCGTAAGGTGGGGAGTCAAGTTCTAACGTCAGTCCCACGTGACTTCGGTATATCGAGGGGAAGCATGCGGGCAGAACTAGAACCGAAAAAAGTCATAGTTGGTTTGTATTGTGGCTACTGAGGTTGTCGCCAGTCTTTAGACGTGTGATGGGAAATATATATAGATGGGAAAATATGTATATCTCTCCAAAGTTCCCTGTGGCGGAATTGTGTTTTCTTTTGGTTGTTCAAAACATATAATCACTGATATTTAAAGTTTAGACTGTAATACTCTTTCTTTTTGAAAATATTAGCCTTTCAAATATTGTTCCTATCTTGAAAATTCTTTACAATACCTTCAAATTATTGAAATTAATTAAAAATTCCTTGCAATCTTTCTAAATGCCCTAAAAATTTTTGTACTCTTCTGAGGTTCACCAGAACATTACAAAATCCCGTGAAATCAGGTATTTTCTCTCAATTCCTGCGAATTAGTTCTTTTATAATAAACCATTAAAATACTATAAAAAATCTCATAATATTACATGAGCTCTGATAACTATACAATATTAAGGACGTAGGTTTCTGACTGGATTTACAAAATAACATTTTATTATTTAATGTAGAGTCTAATTATTATATAATATAAAAAAATTTGATTCCAGGTGACTTTTGACACGCCCGTATGACGGTCGCTCGACGGGGAAGGCCCTGCAAGTGTTCCACTACTCTCGTTGTCGCCACAACGTGCCGCCTAGCCCCGTCTTCTCAATCGAAGAACTCCTTGGTTCGTTTATAGATACATCGCTTAGTGTCTCTTCAAAAAAAACAACGTCTCTAACGTTGGGCCTAATGTGATTTCATTGTGACAGTGCCAAGGCGTGTTCCATCATAAAGGAGCTCGTTGAAAATAACAAAAATTAAAAGGAAAAAGAAACAATAAATAAATGAATTACGTGACGTTTTTCTTCAGTAAATGTGCAGTGTGTAGATACGTGCTTCATCGGAATAGAAATCTAATTTACGATACAAAAAAGACAAAGTATAAAATGTAAAATATAAGTGAAAACTGAAGTGTAAAATGTAAAACTTGCCCCTCTTCCAGGAAAGAGGCGATCAATCATCTTCCGAAACGAGAGTTACACTCGCTACGTAATATAGTGATTCCTAGACTCTAATTTATAATGACCTTCAACTATGGCAGTGCCGATGATTAGATAATCTACGATAAGGAAATGTAAAACGAACGAATATCGATTCTCGTTTATTAAGGAATAGAAGAATTTATCAGAAAAGTTTCCCAACTGAGTAGATTTAAACAAATTTTATCGTGATATTATAGAGGCACACGAATGAATTTTAGTTTGACATCGTTCGAATGTAATAGAAAGGTTGAAAATAGTGTAGACTTATTTTTCTTGCCAACAATTAACACTTCTCTTTTATTCTATTATTGTATTATTTATTGTATTTTGAAAATATTATTTATAGTATTTTATTATTGCTATGATATTAGCATCATTTTCAAGGTCATTCTCCGTCAAAGTGTAAATTTGCACTTATTTTTTATTGAATAATAAAAATGGGTAAAATCTTAATCAATCTACTTGGACGTGTTCATTAGGAATGCTTTTATGAACTATCAATACAGGAAGGGTTCCTAATTGGGTATGTATATTCGCTGCATTTTAGCTTAATGTTGAGCGGGGAACGCTTAATGTCAAGGATGATTGTGTACATTCGATGGTATGCCACATCGAATGTCTGCTTTCAAACTCGACAGTCGGAAAACCGGCTGTAATCGGGAGATGGTTTTCTGCAGTTATCCCCTTCCCTGGCAAACCTTCCAGGCAAATGCAAGTACTTCTTATAATGTCGGACGCAGCCGCTAGTTATCACTAGATGTGATTAAATTTATACAGCGATTCTAAGTCCACCTTAGCAAAGAAAAATGTTCACAGGCCAATAACCAGAGAAGTGGAGACGTCTGGCGGTATATATACTCATGCTAAAGGACTTAAATAAAACTTTAGCAGTGAGAAGGACCCGTGCATAGGCCTCTGCCTTACCTGTGGTTTTAAATAAAGACATAGTAGAATCGGTTATACCCTAGTGCTACCAGCCTTAATTTCAAATTTTCAACTGATCATATTTTTGTTCAAACACAACAACGAATTTTGCTACCAGTATTTATGGAATCGATAGCTTAGAAGTATACGTTTTATCGGTGTTTGCATCGATATCGATCGTGCAGTTTCTCTGCTTCACAGAGAGCGCGCAATAAAGATCTCTTGTGCAATAAAGATTGATTTTTGTTTTTCGAATTATTACATATTCATTAGAAGTTTTATAAGAAAAATACCCGAAAAGCTTATTTAAATTGCTGTGCAAAATATCCGGCTGGGACACAAATATGCACTTTCACGGAGAATGGCCCTTCACATTCTTAGAGTGAACCTTGAAAAATTATAAGTCATGTGAAAAACGAAGAAGTATTCTTAAATAAGTACAATTATTCAGTAATTTCCTAATTTCTCTAAAGAATGAATTCCTTATTCCTTCCTTATTATTGAAAACTTATTCAGACTTCAAATTAAAACAAAGTCATGTACTACACTAAATTACATTTATCCTAAAATTTAGAGACTAAAATCTTTAAAGTTTCTTTTTAAGAACTGTAATTTCAACTAATTAGTGTCCATATAAATTTAATTTATATTGTATGCGATTTGAAAATCTGAATTTTTATTGCATACTCGAGTGGATTTTAATGTTACGCTTATCTGAGCATTATAGAATCTTAGATTTCCTTTTCGATTCTCATATTCTTGCAGCATTTCGCTAAAATTAATACCCAACATCAAAGCATTTCTTTATGAAAGCGTTAAACACGTAATTTAATTTCATTATTAACATTCAAGTTTGAAGAAAATTCATGCAATCTTAAATTAATTAAATTTTCGTAACTACTTCAATTTTTGATGATTAAATATTTCTAATTTTATACTAAACTCAATAATTCGACCGATTTTATGATTCTGTTAAAAACGTAATTGATTCCAATTTAGAAGTATTCTTAGGTTTTTAGCCTCCGAATTTAGACATTTTGAAGCTAGATTTGTTTAACTTTGAACTTTCCGAAAATGAAAATTAATAAAAAATGTATCAAGCTAACTAATTTTTTTCTAATTGTTAATATTAGTTCTATTCCCATCAATACTTATAAATTTTCATATTATAAACAAATCGAGCAGAATACTGAAAATAGCTTTCCAATTTCAAGGGGAGTCAGCTTTCGAATCATTGAGATTATTTTCTACCATTGAACTTTTTCGAACAGTAAAAAAATAAACTAATTTAATTGAGATTCAAAATAAATTTAATCGAAAAATCATTATTTTTTAGTCTGGAATTTTTTATTGAAGTTTTTACCTAGTTTCATTAGTTCAAACTTCACATATTTGAAACTACCATCATCTTGTCATTGACTGGAAGAACTTCCTACTCTTTCATTCAAAAATATCGGCCATCTTCAATCTTAAATGTTTTACATTGAAAAATTGAATCTTTTGTACGTTCTTAATGTTAAATTTATAAATTTTGAAGGTATTATTTCAAATTGAAGCTTTTTCAATTTTGAATACTGTTAGTTTCGAACATTTCAGATTTTAACGCTTAGATTTGAAAATCTCAACTTCAAAGCAATTATTATGCATTTCAAAGAAATACACATAACCACATGTATTCTATTAGTAACTTTATGGTAACTTCTTTAATTCCCAAAACTGAAAACTTTGTAAATAAAAATACTCAGTTTTGAAATATAATTAATTGTTTTGGTCAAATGGGTTTAAAAAAAGTGTCTAATTATGCATTGAAACTATACTTCGTTTATTCACATGAGTTATGGCTTTAAAAGCTTCTTGAATTCTGTGCAAATCAGAAATTCTAGATTCAACAATTGCTGAAAAATTATACCAATAATAATTTGTCATCACTATCAGTGTGAATTAAATGGATTGCTCATACTAAATAATTAAAAAATTAATTCTATCGTAAACTTTTGATCAGATATATGTTAAAAGTGGACATATATAGGATTAGTCAAGAACGAAGGAAAGCGCGAAAAGAAATCATCGCCATTTTTATGTTAAAGCAAACGAAAATCGTTTGAATTGTAAAATTAAAGCTATCAAGTTCTTTTGCATCGACTGTGATTAAAAATGGAAATAAATGTTAGGTCGTATGGAAAATTCCCATTCGAAACACTACTTAATAAGTCGTTATCAAATCAAGACGCCAATCGCTTATTCATTTTTGATAAAAAATACTCCTGATTAAAAAAAAAATGTATTTCATATTATAAAATAAAATTATGCAAAGAAATTTTAAATACCACCCGAAAAAACTTAAACCGACATTTGAATTATTTTTGGAGAAAAGCATCCGAAATAAAGTTACAAGGACAATGAGATCGAAAAAAATCGAAATCTGCCAACTTGATTCGTGTCGTTGACGCAGTATAAATAATATAAGAAATAAAATAATTAAGAAAAAGAAATATTGCATGAACAACACAATTCAAAATTACCGCAATAAGTGCTTCGTAAAAAATACAAAAAAGACAAAAAATCGCAGTGCTTCGCGAAAAATAAAGTGTAGATGAATGTCAAAGGGTAAGAGCGCAAAATTATCATAATTTTACGCATCAATTTTAATCGACTAATAGTCGGGATTAATAAATATGTAGATGAAAATCTGTGTGTTTGTATGTTTCTATGTTTATATAATCGTCGCGTATGAGCCATTCAGAAATGTATACAAAAGACGCACAAACAATTTCAAAATGAGATAAGATTTGCGAAATATCACTGTGACGTAGTGAGTTTAACTGTACGTGAAATAGAGGCACACCTATGTTAAATAAAAAGGCTGTAATATATACGATAAGATGAGATGTTGACAGAATGAAAAAATTAAGATCTGATCCCTTTCTTGGAAAAAGTAACCCTTTTGCAAAGCACTTTTTGTTTTAAAGTCTTAGAAATGATTTAATCTTTGACAATTATATTGTAAATTGTTAAAAGAATGTATTACAAACAAATAATTCTTGTTGAAACAGTAAGTAAATTTTAATTTTTGAATATCTTCTGATACAACGAAGTTGAAGTGTTTCGCAATAACAATATTAGATTTTTGGGATCTAATAAAAATATCAAAATCCGTTTGTAACTTTTTGTTTTGAATAATAATGATTTTAATAAGTGTTTAGCAAAACTTATAAAATGTTCCTGTTGGTAACAGGAATTTGGGATTATAAACGCCTTAGCACACCTATTATTTTCATCTTGTTATTCGAGCACGAAATGCTTGTAATGTAAATGAATAAAGCTTGAAAAATATTAGATCAGATTATTGTAAATAAATAAATAATTAAACCAGGAGAAAAATGGAGCTTTTATACAATTTATAATCTCATTTTTACATCATTATAATTTATAGATATTTTTTTATCTAAGGAAACTTTGGACCTTGCAGTGAATTTAAACAGATGTTTTATTTGTTAAATGAAGTATGCTGTGCATGAATGAACTTCGCAGAAGATCTTGATTCTTTAGAATTGAATAGACTGAAGTATCACTCGAATCGATGCACTTGAAACTTTATTGAGACTTGCTTGCTATATGCAAAAAGGGTATTCCAGGAAACCTCAGATCTCAAGGATTGTGTGCGAGGTTACGAGAGCGTGTTATTGATGTTGTGAAACCATGTTACAAAACAAAAATACTGTATATTATTACCATTATTATATGCTACAATATTTATTACGAATGATTATATTATTATATGTTCGTTGACTATTATGTTAGAAATAAAAATGAACCGCAATTCTGCTTTTCAAATAATTATTTACTTCAAATTTGAATTTGAAAATCCACTAATCAAGGGGAATTATTTCTCTGTTTTAAAGTAAAAAGGGTTAATTGTATTATTTTTTTCTTATTTTATTCTATTCTTCAACTAGTATTCAAAATAATTTGAGCTGACCAAAAAATGTTACGTTTCGAGGCTTGAAAGAAGTAGAAAAAAATGTTTTAATATAAAAATGCATAAAATTTTATCTATATATGGGCTAAAAATTTATCGCAACTTTGGGAAGGTACAGTTTTCAGTAGTGAACAGCAAGAGAAAATAAGAAATAGAACAATATTGTGTTGCAAGTTACAATTTTTTGAAATTGTGGAAACATATGTTTTTATTTTATTCTATGTAATTGCACAACTTATTATAATAAATAGTTGTTCCCAGAACTAACTGTAACTGAAAAAAGTCATTTTACAACTTGAATTAAAATTAGATACAAATTGGAACTTTTCTTCTTGTAAATTGCAATTAAGTATTTTTGGTTCTAGGAAAAAAATAGAAAACAGCAAAGTCACTTTGGCATCAGTTTAATGAAATAAATAAAAGCTTCATATCTTTGAACAAAGTAAGATTCACAATATTAGAAATTAGAAGTTTTAATAAATAATACATTATCAGGTAATTTTCCTTCATTTGAATTGCACGGACCCGAATTTAAAAAATCCTCAAATCATATTTTTCATGTTTCTTCGCGGTTCTTCATGTAAAATTGAGGTGGATTAATAGGGAACCAATCACTCTGAGCTGGTCCGTGAAGCTGAGGTTCGAATACATTTGATTGTAATACAGAGCTAATAACTTCTGATTTATTGAGATTGTCTATTTCCTTGACATTATCCGATCTAGATATTTTGATTCTTAATTTGGGATTCGCTCCTTTGCTGACCTGGCCAAATCATTGAATAGATTAAATTACTTTATTTATGAAAGATACTGTTTGTTATACATTCTGTTAAAACATCTTAAATTATGGGAGTGACCTGAGAAATAATTTGTGTTGCTAAAAATTACCGTTAAGATACTTAATTTAAAAACTAATTTGTTTTACGCAGAACCAATATTTGATTAAACTTGTTTAAACAAATTATTTGTAAAATTAGTGTCTTTAAAAATTAATATTCTGGTCGTAATTGTAATAAATAATTGTAACATCTTTATTTTTTGAGAATATTCTTAAGGTAAGTCGATAAAAATGATCTATAAGAGAATTGAGAAATTTTCAGAAATGTAAAGAGACTTTTTTGCCAACCTTTATTTTAACTTTCCTTTCTCCAGCCCGGATCACTCTCGACTCGTCTTCACTCTCATCTATGTAATTGTAATCATAAAAAGCACTTCTGTCATGATTTTTATCGCTGTATTTTCCAATTCCTTTTGGTAATTCTATTTCTATTACGTAAGGCTGATGTGGGCGATAATCGTCGTAGGAATCCGTGTTAGCATAATGAGGATATCTTAAAAAATGTCAAAAAACCAGATTATAAAATATAATTTAAAAATAAAATATACATCTAATTATTACATAATTATAAAAATATTTAAAGACAATATTTTGTTATAAATCAATCTTCTATTAGCAATCCATTAAAACACACTCACAGATAAAGAAGAATATATTTCTTATAAAATTTAGATACAAAAATTAGATAAATTTTTCTATTCTCAAATAAATGTATTTACTTTCAGTCAATCTGCTACATTCTCAAAAACTATTTGAAAGGTTGAAGAAACGAATGATATTTATTTTTTTGAACAAGCTTTTAAGAGGTTTATGTATTAGATGAATAATTTAGTTTTCTTTTTTAACATGTAACACTTATATGATTTGCAAGATCTTTTTGCATACATAAGCTATCATATTTCAGACTTTTTACTTTTATGGCCATCCTAATGCTAAATAGGACTTTCTCTCTCACTATTTGCCAAATGTGGCAACGTAATTTATGCCTCATAAATATGTTACATTGTAGTATCAAGTTTCTAGGCTATAATTATTACGAAAGCTTTTCCATGACATTCATTCTTGACGGCAATATTAAATCTTAAACCGATATATATCGAAATCCCTAGAAATATTGTTGGCGCATTCAAATGCAAAATTTGTTATAATTGTTCAAAGTAGTTGTAAAATTTTCAAAACTTCAGAAAAGTTGTAAACTGTAAAATTATAAATTTTTCTCTAAGAAAGAAATTTCCATAAAAAGATTTTAGTTCTTAAAAGTACACACAATTATGTCATATTTCAACATGGGGCTAATGATTTTAGAGATCAGTAAGAGAAACAAAAATTAATATGATTTTTTATTAAATCCTCCCTCGAAAAAATCCTACACAAAAATACACTTTTACCATTTCTTGATTTTTGAATGCATCTAAATAAATGTTCAATCACTAATTTCAATTTCTTAAAATTTATAAAATATTTAATATTCAAACATTTTTAATTGAAACTAAAGTTTTAGAACTTTAAAAACTTGAAATTTGAAACTGTTTAATTTGCAGGATTTTTCAACTCAAATGGTACCATTTTTTTTAATTTTCTTTCTGAAATGCTTTCATTTTAAAAGCTTGAATTTAAATTCATTTAATTTATGCGATTTGAATTGTCAAGGGTACAACCGAGAACGCTTCCAATTTTTAAATTATTTAAGTGAAGTTTTATCTTTTTAAATATATAAATTAATATAAGATTTCTCGGTTTACTTGAAATTATGAATAATGAAAATTAAAAAATGAGCGCAATTTTTTTGCTTGTAATATTTCTTACCTGTGATATTGTGGTTTATGATGTTTATAATAATGAAGTTTTGGTGGCGGTTTATAGCGATGTTTATGAGGTCTCGAGGGATGCCATCTGGGCCTATAATGTGGTTTCGGTCTTCGATGTGGTTTAAATTTAAATGGCTTTTTTATTTTCAATGTTTCTCTAAATTGTATTATCTCTCCTAACATTATTAACAATATAAAAAGCCAAATTATCTGAAAAACAAATTTTGTAAATAAATTATTGAATGCACTAGAAACATTTTTTTAATTACCTATATCAACAATTGTGTTAACTTTCCAAATACTTTAATAAATAGTTATTTTATATTTTCCCCTAATAAATTATTACTCACTCATATAATAATTTTAAATTGGACTTGCAAAGATCTTCTTCCTGGCAAGGAAAAAATATACTTTCGTATTTCTTCAATTTTTAAATACCATCAAACGGATTAATTTCGGACATGTGGGGTAAATTCGAACACCACAAAATTAATAGATGAAATAATATACCAAATGTTTCCAACTATAACATTGAATCAACTAAAGACTTAACTGGTTCCAGATTTTTATTGAAACAACCTGAAATTATTTAAAGTAATAATTTAAAGGTGTGTCCGAATTTACCCCATACATATGTATTTGAAATTACCGTGTTTGGTGGTAACCGTTTCTTTCATAATTTGAAACAAATTTATACACTTTACTATACATTTTCTTTCGTTTATTTCCAAAAATTCATCAAATTCTTCAAAAATAGAATTGATTCAAAAGAATTTAAAATAGAGAAGTCGCAAAGCGTGCGTCGAGTTTCAAATACACCATGAGATTTTAGGACGTAGCCCAGGACTCTGACAGAATATACTGTTGAGAAATTATTTTTTAACCGACTACATATTACTTGTCGACAAGTGGGTTATGTCTCTCTCAGAAAAAAAGTTGAGAGAAAACATAGTAAAAAGACTAAATTTTCACTCCTCAAAGTTTTCAAGTATCAGGTACTCAACGCTAAGATTTGAATCACCGCAAACATTATATTTTCGAAGAAATTTATGCAAAAGAAACGACAATCGTTAAAGAAATGAGTCCTCAAATTAAATAATTCAGAAAAAATACATAATTTAATGTGCAATTATTTTTATTGTATTACAGAAGGAAGAGATTATGTGCTTCTAACTAGGGAAGAAGGTCGACTTGCACTCGGAATTTTTATTTATTAAACTATGCTAAATAAGAATGCTAAAGGCTCGTAAAGAAAAAGATAATGATTCAGTAAAGATGTTTCTCTTGAGTAATGGCTGGGTTATTATTGCTACTTTTGTTTTATACTCTTGAACACCTGACGCACTTGAGAAGATCATAGAATAGAGAAATTATTACAACTATAATAATTTAATAAATAAGAATATTATAAATTATTTATTGAAAATTTACTATATATTTACTATCAACAGATACACATTTTGACTATGAATAATTTGTTTGTAAGCAAAATTTTGAAAACATTTATATTTGTTAGAAAGAACTCCGAATTCAGTTTAGTTTATTAAAAGAATTATGTGTATTTTTGAAGTCATAAACTTCTTATACATATGTGTGTGTGTGTGTATCTCTCAGTTTTATTTATATTTAGAAGCACATGTATAAAATATAAATCCTACTTACGTCCGTGTGCATTCTATAAGATTAACAATCTTCACCAAACATTATATTCTCAAGGGGATGAAAGTTGATTTCTTTCTTCTCTTTTAAAAGTAAAATAAAATTGCACAGTGTATTGATAATCTCTCATTCTTAATCACAAAGATCATAAACATAAAAGAAAACACAGAATTATTATTTTGTAGAGGAGAATATTCATAGATATTTATATAACTATATGTATTTTTTCAAATTTATATTTTTAAATATTTAATTTTCACAATAGAACAAGAAGCGAGGAACCATGAAATTCTAACTGTACTGTCTTCGGTTCAGCATCATTTGAAACTGCAGAATTCGAAAGCCTTTCTATATATCGTCCCCTCCTGCTTTTTACTCACAATGATTCATAGAAGTACAGAACTATGTTGTTTTCTTTCTTTCTTGTAATAGTATGCCAGGAAAGTAGAAAACATTTTTGCATTTTATAAAAATTAGGTCATAAAGTATATTCAAAAATAGCAGAATAATTGAATAATATTAGTTTATTATAATTCAATAAAAATTGATTACCTTTTCCAATACAGTTTGAAGTTTTATGATCTCTAAACTTTGAGTAATTGTTTCAGTAATTAACATTTTCGGATGGGAAAGTTAATAAAATAGGGAAGAAAAGTACCTTCGAGTAAAGTAATATCTTATAGCTTATATAAAGCTGCAATGATAAATCCATCTAAAACCTTTTTTTTGCATTGAAATAAATGTGACGTATGTTGGTGTTTCAAATTATTATATTTTGTCTAGATTTAAATACAGCACTATTGGAATATTTTCACATATAATAAAAAATCGCTTTTAAAATTATATCTATATTATCTTTTCAAAATGAAAAGTCATGTCTACTGTACAAAAAAATGTATAGTTTGAGGGTGTTTTTAACTAAATAGAACAACATAAAAAATCAATAGACTAACACTTCTTAATAACTCCCAATTAAAAGACTAGATTCTTAGACTAGAATTGCACATCACTATATTTATTTAAATGACTCTCACTCTATTGAAAAACAGAAACAGTAAACATTGAAAATTCACTGATTTAATAGCGAACAGTACCCCAAGTAAAAAAAAGCCCCACTAAAATATTGCACATGAGACAAATCAGTACTAAAGTAGCGACTTTTCCTAACATTTTTAAAAAGTCCCAATATGGACAAAAATGATAGAAAAGTTTAATTTTATTTACGTACTTCTTTTAACATTTTTACAAATGCTTATACAATTTACGCTATAAAAAAGTATTGCCGAAATAGGACTAATTGACCAAAAAATTTCAAATACGTCCTGTTTTAGCAGGACTTTTTCAGCACAAAAATATTGTAACTCCTCATTCATTTTTGGCCTAATAGTACTGAAAAAGTTTCGATTTTCGGCATTTTTACAACTGCTCATTAGATTAATGTCCCAAAAAAATCCTGCTGAAAAAAGCCGAATTTTTCATCTTTTCGGTATATTTTTATTCTATCTCAGCAGGACCTTTTTGGAATATAACTTCTATGAGGACTTTTGAAAATATTGAAAATATAAATAAAAAATAACTTTTCCAGTAATTTTTTCCAAAAAATTAATTAGGATTTGTGCAAATTAAAAAAAAATAAGTACTTTTTTGAGACATGAGTCGTATAATCACTTGTAAAAATATTTAAAAAATAAATAAAATGGAACTTTTCTAATACAGTGAGTCTCACAAGCTCATCGGAACCGAGTACCTCATTAAGCATTAATTAATAATAATTAAAAGTACCTCATTAATTTGATACATTGGTACTAATTTGTCACATACCCCGAAATTAGGTAGAGCTTTATTCGGAATCTTGATGGGATTCCAATGGGACTTTTTTACATCATTTGATTCTCAATTAGTGGATTATTGGCACAAATATTAGCAGTGAATTTGGACTGTTTGAAATTTGGAGAAATTACTGTTAGGTAATGAATTGTCGGTACAAAAAAGACTTAAGTCTAATTTGAGATATGATTACGTGTTCATTTTGTCAAGTTCGACGCAGTCAGTAGGTTTGATCTCCAACCACCAGTCGTTAGGGTAATGGTACTTTTGGAGTTCGATACCTTCTCTTGGGACCGGCATCGAACGGCCACCTAATTGCTTCATTGGCAAAGGCGGAATTACCAATTGTGGTGGGAAGCATTGCAAGCTGGGAGAAAGTTCACAATCAGGTGGTAAAACCCTTCTTGTCCAGCCAACCCTCCTCGCCATTTGTGTCTGGAACAAAAACAAAAATTGTACAAATAAATAATCTTTAGAAAAAATTCCAGACAGATGATCAATTCTTCTACTATTTAGACTTACGTAAGAGGCCGTGCTTGAATTACATAAAGTATTTTGGGTGGAGACGGGGTGTAGTTCAACGATTTTTCTATGCTGTCTCACAAGGTTGGGGGGGGGGGGACGTAGTCAAGACTATTTTTTCCCAGCTGAAAATTCCTGGACAGGAACCTCGGAGGATCCCGCACATGTTCCTGCACAGGAAACTGCACAGGAACCTGTACAGGTAATCTTGACGGTTCCTGTGCAGGAATTTGGCGAAGGAAACTGTACATGATCCTGTAAAGGAACGTAAGCTAATATTTAAGAACTTGTAAATAATAAGAAGGCGAAGCGATTATAGGTTAAAATAAACATAAGGCATAGTGTTTAAGTGGAATTGTAAAAGATGTAAAGGGAACGGAGGCCTCAAACCCGTAAAAGGGAGAGTAATAAAATACAAGTATTTAAATTCGGATATTTTATAATCCGGCAGTTTTCTGTCTGGAATTTTATTATTCGGTTATTATAAAATTCAGTAATATTATGAACCTTTGGGTATTTTCTATTTTGGTGATATTATAAACTGTTTAGAAATGTTATTATTCAGGAATTTTATTATCCGGCAAGTTTCCAATTCAGGTAATTAACAGTGTTGGGAATTTTATTTTTTGAATTCAAAATAACAATAATTAAAAAAAATATGCAGGGTTGAATTCAGCACAAATTTATCTCGAAATTTCTCTGGACTTTTTTTTAAATTAAAAAGTTTCGATTTTTGAGAACGCTTTTTGTAAATAAAAAAAATACTATGCACGTTTTGAAACAAACTTGTTCATCCTGGAATATATTTGTTCGATTATTTTTATTTTAGATTCAAACAATATTGTAATTATTCAAAAATTTTCAAATTGAGTAACATTATAAACTATCGTGAATTTCGTTATTCAAGAACTTTCCAATTAGTGAATTTTTCAGTGTCGGGAATTTGCTTTTTAGGAATTTTCCAGTCGACCAAAACGACTTCCTTAAAAAAGTCGCTTAACACTTATTTTCAATAATAAATAATTACCGGCCAACTTTTTCACCCTAATTTTTTCAAACGTAAAAATTTAAGCTTTCTTCTGCAATAAAAAAAGGTCCAAATTGGAAAAAAATGAAAAATAGGTATAATATAAAAAATAAATAAATAAATAATAAAAATAATAAAATTGGAAGCCCTTTAATGTATGGGGTATTATTTCACTGATTGTAAGCATCGTTTAAAGAAAATGTTTAAACATAAAAAATGAAGGTAAATAATAAATTATACTTTTTTTAGAACTTAGGATTCTGTTATTTTATTTTTTTTTTAAATAAAGTTTGGGGTTTTATCCTTAAATACCTTCAGACAGAAAAATCAACATATTATTATTTGTCCGTAAAAATGAACAAGCCAATTTTTTTGAGCTTTTAATAAATATGGATATGAATGTGAAGATGAATATCCAATTCGAATAATTAAAATTTTGAAGGTTCACAATATAATATTCTTCAATTTTGAACAATGAAAAAAGTGCATTTCTTTAGCATAAATTTCATTTAAAATTAAAAAAAATCTATTCCATCACTTTCAAACTTAAAGCACTAAAAATCAAACTTTTATAAACTTATGTTTAAAAGTAAATTCTCTTAAATGCACTTATTTCATATAAAATGCAAAATTAATGACTTAAAAATACATTACTATTCGTGAATTTGGTTAAAAATTCAAATCTTTTCATAGAAAATTATGTTTTATCTCAAAAAAGCATATTTTGGTGTTCGAAATTCAACTGAATTTTTTGTTGTTGCAAATGCAACTTTTTTTTTTAATACCTCTTTTCAGTTTGAATATCAATATTTCTCTGGGGTAGCTTTTTTCTTGTTGAAAATTAAATTAATTGGTTGAAGGTTAAACAATCTCTTTGGTAGACATTTTTTTTTTTTTTTTTTTTTTTAGAAATTTAATTTTCTCAACTGAAAATTCGACTACTCCAGTTTCAAGATTCATAATTTCAGTTGAAAATTGATCCCATTTGTGGAAAGTTTAACTAATTTGTAGAAAACTAATTTTTTTGGTTAGAAATTAATTTTTTTTACCTGAAAATATAACTTTTCCATTTCTGGTTAAAAATTGATATTTTTATTAAAAATTCCAGAACTCGAGTAAAACTTCAACCACTGTGTTAAGAAAATATGTTCTCAGATAAGGGTTAATATATTTTGTTGGAAATGTAACTATTTTGTTAAAAATCCCATTTTTTTTTGTTTAAAATTTAGTTTTTTCACTGAAAACTCAACTTTCCAATTTTTTGTTTCAAACTGATCTCGTACTTGGATGAAAAATCAACTCTTTTGTTAAAAATTGGCTTTTTTTTATTGAAATATCAACTTTGAAATTTTTTTTCAAGAGTTCATCTTTTCCATGGAAAATTAATCTTCTGGGTGGAAATTGATCTTTTTCGATTCACAATTTAACAATCTAGTAGAAAAATAAATATAAATAAACATGAATATATGAAGATGAATATCCAATTTCAGAATGTTCGTTTTCTGGTTTAGAAAAATCTAAATTACTTTCAAACTTGAAGCGTTAAAAATAAAAATTTTTAAAACTTCGCATTTAAAACTGAATTATTTATAAACAAAGATCTTTAAACTAGCTCGCTAAAATCAATCAATTTCAAATTTTACATCAAACTTTTTAAAATTCACTTCTTTTATCTAAAGTGCAAAAGTAATAATTTGAAAACCGACTAATCAATCATAAATGCAGAAAATTCATATTTTGGGTTGAAAATTGTACTATTTAGTAGAAAGTTATTCTTTTTTGCTTGAGTATTCAACAATTTGGTGAATAATTAAACTATTTTGTTGAACATGAACTATTTTGTTGAAAATCCATATTTTCATTTTGAAAATTTATCAGATTTATAGAAAATTTTTTTTTTTTTTTGTTCGAAAACTCAACAATTAGTTTGAAAATTAACTTTTTTTTCGAAAATTTATATTTTGGGTCATAAATACAAGTGCTTTGGTAAAAAGTTTAACTATTAGGTTGAAAATTAGACAGTTTTGAAGAAAGTTAAACAATTTGGTAGAAAATTCTACTATTTGGTTTAAAATGAATTATTTTGTTCAAAACCCATATTTCTGAATTTTAAAAGTTTACATTTAGGGTTTAAAATTCAACTATTTGGTTAAAAATTACCTATATTTTTGAAGATTCATATTTTGGGTTGGAAAGTTAAATGTTTGGTAGAAAATTAGTTTTTTGTTTTGTTTTGACCTAAAAGTTGAATTATTTTGGTAGAAAATTACCTTTGCTTTTGCCAATTTATATTTTGGGTTCAAAAATTCAACTATTTGGTTAAAAACTCATATTTTTGGATTAAAAATTATACCGTTTTAAAGAAAATTCGTTTTTTTGGCTTGAAAATTCAACAAATTGCTAGAAAATTTAACTGCTTGGTTGAAAATGAACTATTTTGTTGAAAATCCATATTTTTGGGTTGGAACTTGAACTAATTTGTAGCAAATTCGTATTTTGGCTTGAAAACTCATCAATTTGTTTGGAAATTAACTTTGTTTTTGAAAATTCATATTTTGGGTTCAAAATTCAACTATTTTGTTAGAAATTAACTCTATTTTTGAAGATTCAAATTTTGAGTTGGAAATTTGAATGTTTGGTAGAAAATTCGTCTTTTTTATTTGAAAATTCAAAAATTTTGGTTAAAAACTCAACTATTCGGTTCAAAATGAAATTTTTTGTTGCAAATTGAACTCTTATGTATAACTTTTTAGCTGCAAATTGAACTCTTATGTATGAGATTAGTCTATTCGGGTTGAAAAATTCAACAATTTTGTTCGGAAATTAATTTTTTTTTTTTGAACATTTATATTTCGAGTTGAAAATTCAAGTGCTTTTTCGTCGAAAATTCAACTATTAGGTTGAAAATTCATTTACTTTCAAATAAATAATAATAAAAAAAATTTTATTCATCCATTTATTTTGAAATTTTACGTTTGAGAGAGAAAAGACTGTATCAAGCTGACAATACAGTACAGTTTAAGTAAACGAGATAAAACAAGTTTTCCATTTAATCACACATTTCAGTCCACCTGGAGTACTTTTATCGCCTAATTAATCCTTGAATAAAACAAAAGTTTCGCAAGAAACTTTTTTAAATATTGGCTCTGCGCAGAAATTATGAGGAGAACTAAAGAGCAGAAATATCAAGAAAGATTTCCTTATCAAAGGAAAGAGGAATCATCTAATAGAGAGATAAGAGAGTTTCAAAATAAAAAAAAATTATCGATTTTACGTAATATTATCTGCATAAAAGTTATTATAAAAGAATAATTTTCACGAAAAATTAAATGGCTACATTATCAGATAAAAAATAAATTTTTAACTGAAAAAAAAGAATTTCCAAAAAATAGTTAAATTTTTCAAACTATTAGTTCAATTTTTAACCGAATAGTTTAATTTTTTACCAAATTAATGTAATTTTCAATGAAAATATGAATTTTCAAAGAAAAAAGTTAAATTTCTACCTAATAGTTTAATTTGCTACCAAATTTCTAAAGTTTTAAGTCTCGAAGATGAATTTTTTACAGAACAGCTGCATTGTAAAAGAAAAAATATAAACTTTTGACAAAAGAGTTAATTTATCACTAAGTAGTTGAATTTGATTCGAAGTTTATTTTCTATCAAACAGACGAATTTTCAATAAAATAAATGAATTTTCTACCAGGAAATATCGATTTTTAACAAAACATTTTCTACCAAAAAGATAAATTATCAACAAAACAAATAAATTTTTTATTAAGCACTTGGATTTCCAACTGAAAAGATGAATTTTTAACCAAAATCTTGAATTTCGAACTAAAAAAGATAAATTTTCAACCAAAAATTGAATACTTTAATTTTCAGTTTAAAAAAATCATTTTCAACCGAAAATAAATCGAGTTTTCAACAAAATAGGTAAATTTTCAACCAAAGAGATGAACCTTCAACCAAAAAAATTATTTTTTAGCAAAGTAGTACAACGTAGATTATGGAATTTAATCACGAATTTTATCCATTGAAATTTTTTTATGAGTATTATTTTTTTTTATTATATTTCATTTTAACTATTTATTTTCAAATTAAACCCATAATAATAATTATGTTTTTTTTTGTCTTCAATTTAAAATCTTTTCTACAGAAAAGTTAAACTTTCAACTGCAATTGTGAATCTTCAACAAAAAAAGCAATTAATTTTTAAGAATAAAGTTCAGGTTTCAACTATAAAAAAATCTATTGAAAAAAACTATAAAAATATAATAAAAAACTTTACAAAATTTTGTTGGCAAATTTCAAGAAGATTAATTTTTAACCAATTAGGTGCATTTTTAACCATAGATGATGAATTTTAAACCAAGAATATTAATTTTCCAACAAAAACGCAAATTTTCAACAAAATATATGAAATAAAATGGAACAAAATAGAATGATTACAAATGATAAAAAACTTAAAATAATTGAAATTTCAAAAGGTTTTAGTATAACATTTTTGATATCACAATTTTGCGTGATTAAATTTATTCTATTTTTAATATTTTTCATTTAAAATGACTTAATCTTAAATTATTCTTTTTACATGAATTAACTTAAAGGTAAAATTCTATAATTACAGACGCTTTGACTTTTAAACATTCAATTTAGTTTTTAATTCGAAATTGTCCAATTTTAGTCACCTCAAATTAATAATTATTTAAATTAAATATTCTAGCCTAAAATGATTCATTTTTATCGTTTTAAAATGGTCTTATTTTCAAAATTTTAATTTAAAAAAAAATTGTAAACGCTTTTATTTAGAAATGACACAGGTCTAATTTCGTTTCATTCTGATCGAAATATTGCCCTTTTTTTCAAAATTTTACCTAATCTGCAACTGTTTGATTTGGAATGTTTTTAAATTAAAAATTGTAATTATTAAACTTTGAACGCTTTTATTTAGTAATGATACAAGTATAATTCCTTTTCATTCCGTTATTCTTTTTTCTAAGAGGGGAAGTGAGGGGAAAGGAAGTAGGGGGCGTGATAGGAGGCGAAGTATAAGAAGAGAGGGGAAGTAGAGGAACTAAGGAAAGAACAAGTGGGAGGAGGAGTAGTAGGGAAGTGCGGGATAGGAAAGTAGAGAGGAGAAGGGTTGAGCAGAGGAAGTAGGGAAAGTGCGAAGAGGGGAATTAAAGGCAAGAGAAGTAAGTGAAGCGATGAGAAGTAGGTAGGTATGGAAAGGGTGAGGAGGTATGAAAAGGGGAGGGAGGCATGGAAAGAGAAGGAAGGTATGGAAAGGGAGAGAAGGTATGGAAAGGGAGAGGAAGTATGAAAAGGAAGGGAAAGTTATGGAAAAAAAGGGGCGGTATGGAAAGGGAGAGGAGGTATGGAAAGGAAGCGGAAGTATGAAAAGGGAGGGAAGGTATGGAAAGGGAGAGGAGGTATGGAAAGGAAGGGGAGGTATGGAAAGGAAGGGAAGGTATGGGAAGGAAGGGAGGTATGGAAAGGGAGGGGAGGTATGGAAAGGGAGGGGAGGTATGGAAAGGTAGAGGAGGTATGGAAAGGGAGAGGAGGTATGAAAAGTAAGCGGTGGTATAAAAAGAGAGGGGAGTTATGGAAAGGAAGAGGAGGTATGGAAAGGAAGGGGAGGTATGTAGGGGAAGGGGAGGTATGAAAAGGAAGCGGTGGTATGCAAAGGGAGGGGAGCTATGGAAAGGAAGAGGAGGTATGGAAAGGAAGGGGAGGTATGTAAGGGAAGGAGAGGTATGGAAAGGAAGGGGCGGTATGGAAAGGGAGGGGAGGTATGGAAAGGGAGGAGAGGTATGGAAAAGGAGTGGAGGTATGGGAAGCAAGAGCGTAGGTGAGGGAGATTCGGACGATGTAAATAAGGTCTTAATAGGCTACAGAACCATTTTTTGTAGGCGTTACTTCGACTAGTTTTTTTTTCAAAATTTTAACTCATATACAATTGTTTGTTTGAAACGTTTTAATTCAAAGTCGTTCAACATAATATTTTAAACGCTTTCAGTTGAAACTATCAAATTTTAATTGCTCTAAATTGTAGATTATTTATATGCAAAAGTTTTATACTTTTAATTATTCAATTTTGAACGCTTTTATTCAGAAATGATACAAAAACTCCCTTTTCATTCTGTTGGGCTTTCTTCTGGGAGGCAAGTGAGGGGTGGGGAAGTAGAGGTAGCATGGGAGGTGCAGTGACTAGAAGTGATGGAAGAAGTAGGAGATGTGAGGGAAAGCAGTGGAAGTGAGCAGTGGACAAGTGGCAAGTCATGGGAGTGAAGGGAAGTGAGGGTGGGGAAGTAGAGGTAGTATGGGAGAGGAAGTGACGGGAAGTGATGGGAGAAGTAGGAGATCTAAGGGAAAGCAGAGGAAGTGAGTAGTGAGGGATAGGAAATTAGGAAAGCGAACGGTATGGAGAGAAAGTAAAAGAAGTGAGGATAGGGTTAGTGGGGGAAGTGAGGAGAGGAGACTTAGAGGTGGGAAGAAGGGGGAGTGAAGGTGGAAGTATGAGAAGCCATAGTATTGGAAGGGATGAGAAGTATAGGAAGTGACACAAGGGGAAGTAGGGGTAGTAGTGGAAAGAATGTGACGTGAAGTGATGGGAGGAGAATTATGACATATGAGGGACAGCAGAGGAAGTGAGAAATGAACGCGTAAAAGGATTCAGATGAACTAAGATGAGTTACGGAAAGTGTTAAGAAGGCAAGTGAAGGAAGGTATAGTAGGGAAGTGATTGATAGGAAATTAGAGAAGGAAAGAGTGTGAAGAGAATGTAAAAGAAGTGAGGTGAGGGGTAGCAGGAGAAGTGAGGAGAGGGGAATTAGAGGTGAGAAGGAGGGGAAGTGAATGTTGAGGCATGGATAGTCATAGTATGGGAAGGGACGTGAAATATAAAAAGTGAGAGGAGGGGAATTGTGAGGCGGAGTAGTCGTAAGGTGGCGGTGTATGAAAGGTGGGACTTGAACGACCTGATTAACGTTCTAATAATCGCTTGAATTTACTGCTATTAAACTATGAAATGAATAGTTATACGATGATGATAAAAAGTGGAAGTATTTGTGCAACATTTTCCATTCTTGAAAGATCTGTCGGTTTCCCTCTTGAGAGAAAGTCATCCGGCAAGCGCAAATTTGTGCAAAGCAAGGAGGGCGGAATTCAGCCGTGAACACCATCCCGTCTGGCGTATCAACCCTCTTGCGAACCCATTATTCACCTGAGTGTCTCGCTGTCATGAACAATTTGTTTTCCCCTTTCCCTCCACTTTGAGAAATCTTCTCTGAAAATGGCTCGTGATTATAGGATAAATCTTTCATCTTCTCATCGACACATATAAAAAGTCGGCTATTACAAAAGACAGAAGATGTCACTGTACATTAATCGTTCGAAAAAGATGGTACTTACCAAGTATCTTCGAGAGGGTCTTCACCACAGGTATTGATCTCTATGGTTTAGGTCTGGAAAAAAGAAGAGATAAAGATTAGTAATAATAATCTTTGAATTATTTCATTCAATTTTTCTACATTGAAGCTCCTAGGGGCTGTACATAAATTACGTTACCAATTTAAGGAGGGGGGAGGGGGGAGTCGCCCCAAAAACTACAATCAGTAACAGGGGACAGGGAAGAGGTCAGTGAAAGTAACGCTATGAACTTAGATAATATCTATTAATCTTCCTGTTTAAATTTTAACAAAGTTTGCTCTTTCCCATATTCCCCTCTTTTCCCCTTCTTTAGAGAATTACCCATTTTCCCCATTTCTCTTGCTTTTTTAACTCAACTGAAAACTCAACTATTTTTGGTGAAAAGTCTACTTTATAATCTGTTTATAAAAGTTAATTAACTTTTTTTTCAAAAAGTCATCTTTTCCTTTGAAAGATCAACTATTTGGTTGAATGTTAAACTCTTTTCTGAAAATTCATTTTTTTGTGGAAGATTCATCATACTAGTTGAAAATGTATCTCTTTGGTAGAAAATTTAACTATATTGTTGTAAATTTTTTGTTTGTTTTTGGTTGAGAATTAATTTCTTTAACGAAAATGTAACTATTCCATTTTTGGATGTAAATTGATATTTGCAATTAAAAATTTACCTTTCCTAGTTAGAAATTCCACTATTTGGTTGAAAATTCATGTATTTTGTTGAAAATTCGTCTTTTTTGAAAAATTAATTTTCTTGGTGTATAATTGTTCACCATGAAAGTTTTTTTGGTTTAAAATATTGAATACAAAAGTTTTTGATTGTGAATTGAAATATTTTTTGGCTGAAATATCAACTGTTATAAGGTTCGTTGGAAAATATTCTTTCTTGGTTGAAAAATCATTTATTTGCTCTACAAAGTTGAACTACTTTTTGAACAATTCATTTTCTGTTAGTAAAAGATTCCTGATTTTAGTTACAAATCCAACTATTTTGTTGAAAATTTTATTATTTTCTCAAGAATTCAACCATTTTATTGAAAATTCAATTATTCAGATGAAAAAATTCAACTGCTTTGTCAAACATTCATTATTTTGGATTAAAAATTTGAATTACTTTTTAAATATTCGTATTTTTTGGCTTCATAATGAACTATTTGTTTAAAAATGTAACTTTTTTTTTGAAGTTGAATCTTTTTCTATTAGAAGTTCTGAAATTTGGTAGAAAATTAAACTTCTTGGTCAAAAATTAACTTTT
The DNA here is from genome assembly GCA_011634705.1 of Andricus grossulariae. Lineage (NCBI taxonomy): Eukaryota > Metazoa > Arthropoda > Insecta > Hymenoptera > Cynipidae > Andricus > Andricus grossulariae. The sequence goes on along the minus strand of JAABKJ010007545.1, from coordinate 107,785,682 downwards.
TTGTTGAAAATTAATATTTTATGTTGAAAATTCTTTTTGTTTTGTTAAAAATGAAATTTTTTGTTAAAAATTGAGCTATTTTGATAGAAAATTCAACTATTTGATTGAAAATTAAACTACTTACTTGAGAATTTAACTACTTGGTAAGAAATTAACTTCTTTGTTGAAAAATCATATTTGGTTTAAAAATTTAACAATTTAGTTAAAACTTCATGTACTTTGTTGACGATTCTTTTTTTTCTAGAAAATTATTCTTCTTGATTAAAAATTAATCTGTTTTGGTCAAAAATCTATTTGTTTAAAAATGAATCTGTTTCTGTTAAAGATTTAACCATTTTGTTAAAAATTCTATTTTTTGTTGTTGTTAAATAAAACTTTTTTTGATTTAAAATAAAAATCCTCTTAGTTGAAATTTCAGCTATTACAAATTTCGTTGAGAGTTTACCTTTTTTGGTTTAAATATGAAAAATGTTGCTTAAAGTTGAAGGACTTTGCAAACAAAGTCATTTTTCGAGTGAGGGGGGGGGGGGGAAATCTTAAATGCTTTGCGGAAAATTAATCTTTTTGGTTTGAAAATTCAAAAGTTTAGTAGAAAATTTAAATATTTTTTTGAAAATTATTTTTTTTGTTGAAAATTTATATTATTTTGTATAAAATTCATGTATTTTGTTAAAAATTTGTTCCATAATAGTGTGAAATTGATCTTTTTCTGGTATAGAATTCAACTATTTTTCCGAAAACCCGTCTTCTTTGGTTTAATTTGACTAGTTGCAAATGATTATTATTATTTTTTTTTTTTTGAATTAATTTTATGAAGGGAAAATGTATCGATTCCATTTTTGGTGGGAAATTCATATATTTTATTTGATAATTCAACTATCTGGCTTAAAATTAAAGTATTATGTGTAAAATTGGTCTTTTGGAAGAAAATTAATCTTCTTGGTTGAAAATTCGTCTATTTCCTTGAAAACTTCAACTACTTTGCAGAAAGATTAATCATTTTGTTGAAAATTCATTTATTATTTTAATTTATATTTTTTAGTTCAAAATTCAACAATGTTGTTGAAAACTTGTTCTTTGGGACTGAAAATTCATCTTTCATTGTCTAGGAGTCTTGGTTGAAGATTCATCTTTCTTATAGTAGAAAATAAAATTTTTAGTTGAAAAATTGACCATTTGTTTCAAAATGCAGCTTTGCAGGTTGTAAGCTCAACAATATTGTTAAAAATTTTATGAAATTATTCCAAATTTGACTATTTTGTTAACATAATCTTTTTTTGTCGAAAATTCAACGATAAAAATAAAACAAATTCTATGAATGTCGTTGGATACAATTAGGTTAACAATTTTCTATATTATTCAAATTTACCTTCACAATTCTAAAATCAAAATCCTGAAGGCAATAAAGGATTTATAAAAATTAAAATAATATGCAGAAATGAAGGCAACTGAATTCAATTTTCAATTTTCCTAAATTTCAAAAGAGGATCTTAGAAATATTGAAAAGTGTTCAATATTTTCTTCAAACTTCGTTTTTTCTTTAACAGAAAATTAACTTTTATTTTAAACTGCAAATGTAATTATTCCAATTAAATATTCTAACATTGTAGTTGAACATTTTTTTCTTTAGCTGGAAATAATAAAAAATTTAAAATTGAATCATCCAATTTCGCGTTGAAAAATTACCATTTTTAGTTGAAAATTAAAGTATTCCAGTCAATGATTCATCATTTTGATTGAAAATTTATGAGCTTGGTTGAAAATTAATTTTTTCAACCGAAAATTGAAACTAAAAAATTCAATTTTCATTTTGAAAACTTATATTTTTTCTTTAAAAATCCAATATTTCGTTGAAAATTCATGCACTTTGTTGAAAAGTCGTCTTTTTGGTGAAAATTAATCTTGTTGTATACAAATTAATTTTCTTGTTTGAAAATTCATCTTTTTGGTTGAAAATTCAAGTATCAAAGTTAAAAATGTACAATACTAGTTGAAAATTTAACTTTTTGGTTGAAAATACAACTACTTGATTGAAAGATAAACTCTTTTGTTGAAAATTCATCTATTTGACTTAAAATTTATCTACTCAAGTTAAAGATTCATCTTTTCCAGTAAAAGACTATCATTTCATTAAAAAATGTATCACTTTCGCTGAAAATTTGTTTGTCTTTTTTTGTAGGACATTTTTTTGTTGAAAACTAATTTTCTTAAACTGAAAATTAAACCATTTGGTTGAAAGCTTGTCTTATTTTGTTGAAAATTCATCTCTTTTCTTGAAAAAGAACGTATTTTTTGGTAGAAAATTATTCCTCATGTTTCAAAATTAACCTTCTTGTTTAAAACTTTATCTTTTTCCTTGAAAATTTGAGTATTCCAGTTAAGTATACATCATTTTAGTTGAAATTTCATATTTTAAATTGAAGATTAAAAATGCTTTGTTGAAAGTTACTCTTTTTTTGAAAATGAATCCTTTTGGATCAGAATTCATCTATTCCAGTTTAGAGATTCATAGTTTTAGTTCAAAATTTGTTGTTGTTTTCTTCTGGAAGAATAATAGAATAACTGAAACTTGAACTATTTCATTTTTGGTGAAAAACTGATAATTTTTAGTTCAAAATTCAACTTTTTGGTTGAGAATTCACGTATTTTGTTGAAAAATCGCCTTTTTGGGTAGAAATGTAATCTTTCTGGTTCCAGATTCAACTATTTGGTTAAAAAAGCACCTATCTTGTTTAAAATGGAATATTTTTACTATGATATTTACAAATTTGAAACGGTTCAAATTGAATTTCATGCAGAACACACATTAATTTGACCTAAATGTGCACTGAGTTTCAAGTATAAGAAGATAAAATGTAAATTTCTTTGAATAATTATTTAAATTCATAGATCGATGTATTTTAATCAAATTCTCTTTATTGCAAAATAAGTTTATTAATTTACTTGAAACTACCGTTCTAAACAGTAACCAGCAATACATATACCAATTCATTTAGTAGTAGCATTACCAACTCCTTTAGTAGATATAGTTACTGATTCATTTAGTCATTATTTTTACTCATTAAATTAGTCAATTTTTACTAATTAGTAAAAGAATTGGCACTATTTGAATTAGTAGAAAACTACTACCAATGAGTAGTTTTCTACTAATTCAGAATTGAAGAGTATGAAATAAGCGATTCTACACCACCCTAATCTATATTCTACTAAATTCAAAAAACAATTAAGCCCTAGATTTATTAATCAAAAAATTGCAGGGCCCTATTTTGATACTATGTTTCGAAATTCATTAGCTATTGGCCCTATTTTGAATTTCTCAAATGAGTCCAGAACCTGGGATTATGAATTAACAATTAACAATGAAATACAGGATTATGAATTAATATTGAGCTAATTTTGCGACAGTACTTGACATTGAAGTTTTGTGCAAGTCAGCAGGCGAAAGACGATGCTCGTGTAATAAGCTGGGATTAAACGTAAATTCAATAAGTTGAACCGCAGCAGTACGCTAGGAGAAGGACGCCCAAGCGTACCCCGCAGCACAAGGCACGCCTGTGTAACCGCACCAGAGCGTATCAAAGCACCAACCAACGGTAAGATCTTGCCTCTCCCAGCCTCAACGCATTCAAGTAATGTGAACCTTAACCGCAATTTGCAAATCTATTTATACTTTCATCATCAAATTTAATAATAATCTTATATTCTCTTTGAGAATGATCATTAAGGTAGATGTATCAGTAATCGGGACGGTCCACTCAGAAAAAAATGGTCTTGAACTAAATAAATCGTTTATTTACCATAGTTTTTTTCAACCGATACAAAAATACATTTATATTGAAGAAACATTAATTTTGCTTTTCAAAATGATTTACAGTGAAACCTGGATTTAGCTCCCTGGATTTTGCCCTTCTGAGAATTGACGCCGCCGCCTGGAAATGCAACTTTGTTCAAAAACTCATGTTTTTTGGTTAAAAATTCACCTACTTTGGTCGAAAATTGAACCATTTTGTTAAAAATTCTACAATTTTGTTAGAAAGTTATCATTTTTGGTCAAAATTTAACTATTATCTAGAATATTCGTCTTTTTGGAGAAAAATTCGTCCTTTTGGATTCAAGTATTTTGTTAAAAATTGGTCTTCGTTGGTTAAATCCAACTGTTTCGTATTTTAAATTAAAAGCTTTTTCGTTGAAATATCAACTATTACATTTTTCGTTGAAAATTCATCTTTTTAGATCAAAAATTCAACTCCTGGGTTGAAAGTTGAACTACTTTCTTAAAAAATATTATTTTGTTGGTTGAAGATTCATAATTTTATTTTAAAAACTTTGATATTTTCGTTGAAAATGATTTTCTTGAACTGAAACTTGAACTATTTTGTTCAAAATTAAACCGATTGGTTGTAAAATAACTTTTTTGTTAAAACTTCACATTTTCGGGTAAAAAATTGAACTGCTTTGTAAAAAATTCGTATTTTCGGCAGGAAAATGTAACTACTTGGTTGAAAATTGATTTATTCTTTCGAAACATCATCTTTTTTGAAAAAAAATAAATTTTTTGGTTAAAAATCAAATTGTTCAGTTGAAAATAATCTGTTTTATATAAGGATTCAACTGTTTTAATATATTTTAAATTAAAATCTTTTTGTTTAAAATATCAACTATTACATTTTTCGTTGAAAAATTAATCTTTTTAGATTAAAAATTCAACTCCTCGGTTAAAAGTTTAACTAATTTCTTAATAATTCTTTTTTTTTCCTTAGTAGAAGATGTATAATTTTATTTTAAAAACTTTGTTTTTTTTTGGTTAAAATTTTTTTTTTCTTGAAATTTAACAATTTTGTTGAAACTTGAACCGATTGGTTGTAAAATAACTTTTTTTTTGAAACTCGCATTTCCGGGTTAAAATTTAAACTGCTTTATGAAAAATTCGTATTTTCTACTTCAAAAGTGAATAATTTGCCAGTATATTTAACTATTTGGTTGAAAACTGATGTATTTTGTTGAAAATTCATCTTTTTTGGAAAAAAATCAATTTTTTGGTCAAAAATCAAATTTTTTAGTTGAAAATATTCTGTTTTAGATGAGGATTCAAGTATTTTGTTAAATATTTGTTTCTGTTGGTTAAATCCAACTGCTTTTTATTTTAAATTAAAATGTTTTTCGTTGAAATATCAACTATTACATTTTTCGTTGAAAATTCATCTTCTTAGATTAAAAATTCAACTCCTTCGTTGAAAGTTGAACTACTTTCTTAGAAATTATTATTTTTTTGGTTGAAGATTTATAATTTTATTTTAAAAACTTTGTTTTTTTTTGTTAAAATTATTTTTTTAACTGAAAATTTAACTATTTTGTTGGCAATTCATATTTTTAGGTTAAAAGTTCAACTGTTTTTATAGAAAAATAGTTTTTTTTTTACTTTTTTAGACTTGAAAATTTCACAGTTTGGTATAAAATTCAATTATTTGCTATAAAATATAAAATGAAACAGTTTTGTAGAAAAATCTTTTTTTTTTTTTATTGAACATTAATTCTCCTTAATAAAAGTTACACTACATCATTTTTAGTTAAAAATGTATATTTTTTAGCTTAAAAATTCAACTATTTAGTTCAAAATTTGTATAAACGAAAAAAAGACAGACTGAAATTTAACCAAATACAATTTGGACTAACATCACATTCATTGTTCAAAATATTTAGTTGAAAATTGAACTATCTGATTAAAACTTTATGTATTTTGTTGAAAATTTGTCTTTTTTATCATATTCAACTTTTTTTATTAAAAATTAAAATATGCTGTAGTTTAAATATCAACTATAACTTTTTTTGTGAAAATTCAACTACTGTGTAGAGAATTGAACTCTTTCGTAGAGAATTCGTCTGCCTTATGCTTAAAAATTCAACAATCTGTTAGAAATTTCCACTTTTTTGTGGAAAATTTATGTAATTTGTTGAGAATTCATCTTGTTAGTTGAAAATTGAACTATTTGGTTGAAAATTCACCAGTTTTCTTAAAATTTCGTCTTTTTGACTTGAAAATTCATCATTTTGGACGACCCTAATCAGCCACTTAAACCATTTATAGCCAATTTGCAAATAAGTTGAAAAATATTTTTAAAGAAAAAGCAAAGAAATAGTGGAATTAGCAGACAATTGTGAGCAAATAGCATCTTTAGTGTAATTTTTCTCAAAATAATAGTAAAATAGTGTAATGATTAAAAAAAAAGTGTCAAATAGTATTAATAGTGTAAGGAGTCCGAGGCCTGTTCAGTGTATTTCAAGAGAATTGAGTTCTGTGTTTTAAATTCATCGAAAAAAGTGACAAAAATGGTGATATTTGAAAAAGAAAGTGATTTCAGAAAGAAAAGTGACTAAAGTGACCTAGTGACTGTGTCACAGCCTGGATACTTGGGGTAAACTCTAGATATGTACATAATGAACCAATTAAATATTCCAACACAAAATTAGTCTAAAATGTCGGTTTGAAAAATAATGAGCACTGGAAAGATTCAGTTAGGGACTTCAATTTAAGACCTTCGGGATTTGTAAATGTGTCCCGGTGTCCTGCCTGTAAAATAAAAAGAGGAAAACAAATTTCAGCCTGGTTTGACCTAACCAACTACTACTACTACTTGGCCAACCTAAAATCAATGGCAGCTCTGCGCGGTGGAACAAGAGGGTGAGGAGCAGGAGGGGCAGGGGGACGAGGAGGGGGGAAGGGCTTGCGGTACTCGTTCTGCATGTGCGAATGTTGAGGAAGGACACCAGCGAGCACCTGCTTCTCCTGACATGCTGAGCTTCAGAATACAATAGAAGAAGGCTATTCAGTTTTATCGAACGATTCCTCTCATTATTCTCCCAGTGAATGGAATACGCACTCGTCGCATTTTATTGCGTCTCGGCCCGCCCGAGCTACAAACATGCTATAAATATAAAATCAAGAGAATTTAAATCCAAGCTTCTTACATACTTAAAATTTCAACATATCATCACATTACTACTTCAATTTCCAGATTTAGCTGTTAAAATCCCAATTTTCCACCCCAATCCAAGGCTCGGAACTGCTCAAGTTTCAAAAAATATTAATCTACCTCTCTCAAAAAAGTAACCGAAAAGTAACAATATTGTGACAAAAAAGCAGCCCCGTGACACTCTGAAATGAAAGTGACAAAAAGTCTCAAAAATCTGAAATTTTATCAAGTTTTTTTTTGTGATGAACGAGAATAATCGTACTAATAATAATGGAGAGAATTTTGTGGAACATTTTGCCTTGAGAATTTTGAAGATTTCTAAACATTTTCAAGAAAAAATTTAGTATCTTTTTAAGAATGAAAGGTTTCAATCTGGAAGATTTTTTGGTAAAATGTTTTTATTTTGCAGGATATAAAATGATATGTGAAACATGCATCTATTCATCCTATTGTGATTTCGGCTACAGGCAATGTGCACGCAAGATGCACTGAACATCTTTAACATTTAGGAATCAGTAGGGTACTGGCAGCAGCTCAGAAAGCGGTTCTATCAAACACCTGTCGCATTGTAAGAAACTTTCTGGACCATCAGGACGCAAGCGACTAAAAACCTATAGAGTGATACATGGTAGCTCAACGAAAGCATACATAGGCGACTGTTGTCACCTCTAACACAAGCGGCCGACACGCGCGCATAAGAGCGGTGAAAGAAGAACTGCAGACTACACCATGCTCCTAATTTTGTACCTGCAACATCATCGAAAATTTTTTCATACGAGGTATTAAATTAACTAATTACATCTTCATCTCATCAGTCACTTCACTTAGTCCATGGCTATGATGGACAACCGGGTTCTATTCAACCCGAGAACAAGTTTAAAAAAAAATGATTATAATTATAATTATAGCTTCCATTTCAGATGAAAACTTATCAATTATAATGATTATAATAGGAGATGTAAAGTGATATTCTTATCTCCGGAGGAAAAACTTGAAACTAATTAGGTCGTCATCTTACATATAGGTGAGATAAAGAATACTTACGCATTTATCTGTACTCTGATGATGTAATAAAAAATTCTTAAGTTACATTTGTTGACCCAATTATTCATTGAAGCATTAATCAGTTTTTTCTCTACTTTGCGAAAATGAGGATGGTCTATACTTTCGTCTTCACTTTGGCGGTCATCTTTAATTCTATCGGTGAATATACTAATATAATATATCTATCATTTTGATTATATTTTATAAAATACATGCATAAATACGGCTATTTCTCAGGCCTGTGAAGAGAAGGATAATGTCCCTGCTCTTCCCTTTTGTGCATAATATACTACTGAGCTTACAACAAAAGAAATTAATTTGTAGCATTATAATAGAATTTTTAACCAAATAATTGAATTTTCAAACTACCAAGACGAATTTATTCGAGTATAGTTGAAGCATCAAAGTGAAAAGCTCAATTCAAAACAAGAAGATCATTTTCAACCAATAAAGATAAAGTTTTGACCAGATTGTAGAATATATAGAAGTTAATTTTTCGATTTTCCATAAACCAGTTGGCCCTTTCGAACAAAGAGTTGAATTTTCAATCTAGGAAGAGAAATAAGTAACAATATAAGATACGAATAGAAAGAAAAAGTAATCATTCGGAGCCAGTATAAACAGCAGAATAGAATGAAGCAGATAACAACAAATTCTATAAGAGAGAAATTGCTTGAGAGTACTAAGGCAGTCACGTCTCCATAGCGAGTGCTGCAATTTATAGAATCTGTAGGACGTACAATACGCAGATAGTAACTAATGAAACGTATAAAACCCTTGATAGAGCCTAGAAATCTAAGATGAGCAATAATAGAAGTTATCTAAACAGGTAATCTAAGATGCAGATATGACTGAAGGTCCAGATTGAGTTTAAGTTGTGGGAAAACTTGAAGACTACTTGTATTTAGTTTAATTTCAAATAAAATTATGTCTCAACCTTTTATCAAGATCTCTTGAAAATTACATTTGAATAAAAATCAATTTGAAATGAGAAAGCATGATTCATGAGATTGAAGCCATCAAGTATTTATTTTGAAAATGACAAAAAATACGCGTGTTAGGAACAACTGAATCGCTGCGATCAAATAAAAATTGAATATAAAACGGATGAAACATCAAACACACACAGACATACAATGGTATCCCATTAAATTGAAATTAGTTAAAATTATGACAGTCAAATATGGCCCAAAATGATCAAATTCAAGAGATGTGATTTATCGCTTGCGATTGAAATAGGTTCTCATTGAATAATTTACGTTAAGACGATCTCGTTGATTGGCGCTCAGGAAAATTGCAATTGGCACTCCGTTCTCACGCGAAAATTATCCCAGGTGTGAAATGCTTTAATGTTCCAAATATCGGCCAGATAATTGTGAGATAAATGGTTTACGTGGATGAATTTGAAACAGTATTTTATTGTCAGATTCTTTAGCGTGATGAATCACCTTAAATTTGTATGTTTTATTGACATTTTTATCAACTAAAGCATTACAATAAAAAATAGTGTCAGGTTGTGTTTCAATTTCACGACTTGAAGGTAATTTATTCAAAACATTATTTCCCTTCCCTTGAGAATCGATGAGATTCAAAGGATTAAAATAAAATTCAGGAACAGTTACTATTTGTATGAAAGTGTAATCATCATTTTATGATGACAACATTCTCTCGAACGAAGCTTGACCGTACAACGTATTTTGAGATCGATTTTCACTGCCAGAACTTTTTGCAAAATTATTAAACGGTTTTGAATTAACATGCAATCTACGAATTTTAGACTTTTCACCTTTTTGACGGACTCTAATTGGAAGTTGCTGAATAATGCTGTGATTGAACTCATATGATTCTAAAGCTGGTAAAAAACTGAGCTTTTTTACACTGCAGAAAGAAGAAAGCTTGCTGATTCCCCTTGCTGGGATCAAAACGTTTAGCTGCACACCAATTATTCGCAATACACTATAAAATGCCTTCAGTATATTCTGGCGCGGATATTTATAATTTATGAACATAAAAATCATCTCATTGAAGTGAACATATTTTTGAGCTGGAGAACCCAGTTATACTTCTGATTGCATTCAGGCTTCAAGGACATTGCGTTAAAATTAAGAAAATATCTTTTAGGATTCCTTTCATCAGGCACGTCCAGCAATCTCGACAACCATCTTAGCGCTGTCTTAAAGATATCGTAAGCTAACTGTAATTTACCTGTCTCTAAGTGGAGGGCAAAATTCGGCGTGTACGATGATAAGCCTACTATCGGCGCCAAAATGATAGGCATATGCCTTTGAAGCTTAACAACTTAGCAAAAAAAAAAATGCTAGAGTAATAAGTTAATGGTCATTCGAAAGCCGAAAGTGATCTACGTGAATGAGCCTGAAGACGTTAATGTAAGAAATTGATTGTGCTTTTCAGACTGAAAAATGTAAACAAAAGTAAGGAATTTATTGCACATTTGAAAAGAGTCAAGTTCAGGGTATTATTTCTTATACAAGAGGCAATGGAAAAATTTGAGAAAAATTATGAGTATCAGGTAAACATTTGTGAACAAATGGCAGCTGACAAATTCAAGAAAAAATGTAAATTGTTGCCTAAAATTACAAAAATGTACAACTCTGCTATCCGTTACAGTTTGGAGTTTGAACCGCTTTAATATCTCAATTAGAACTGGAGACATTCTTTTTATAAACTCTTTATGAAAAAGATCCGAATCTAATGTGTTAACACTGAGATAGACAAATTCGCTCACCACTTCCAGCTGAGCCTGTTCGTAGAAGAATTTTTATTGACATGGCTGAACTTCGTGGCATACCATAACTTTTGATTTTTCTTTGCTGACCAAATAAAAATTGCTTATAAATTATTGCGCGATAAGGTTAATTTTTACCTTTGTGTCAGCCTGACGGTAAGCGAATACGACTATATCATCAGCATAAGCAAGTAGGACAACGTCACATAAGTGATCTATTGAAAGTCCATGCATACCGTGAATTCTTCAGTACTCTTCTACATCATATATGAAAAGCGCAAAAAGGATAGGACTGAGGATCTCTCTTCGAAGCACCTCACAAGTGACCTTAACGGACGAAGTCAGAACCTCGTGAGTACTAGTGGACATGTTAGCGTTATCATAGAGATACGATATTATTCATATAAGTTTAGTGGACATGCCTATCCTTAGATGTTTGCGCCGTAGATGACAGTGGTTTGCTGAGCCAGTAGCCTCTTTGAAATCTATGAAAAGCAACAACTCGTCTCTCTGGGATAGACAACAGAATCTGAATTGAAGAATGAAGGGTGAAAATATGGTCTATACAACTTCTTCCAAGTCCGAAACCGGCTTCATTTTCTACGAGAATGTTCACCTTGTTAACTCCGCAGTCATCCTGGCAACAGTATCTGAGAGAAGATCTTAGCAATAATGTTTACAAGGGCAATTAACCGGTACTTATGAGGATCAGATTCATCGATCTTTTTATACAACATAGATACATGCATTTTAGCCCAGCCTCGTCCGGCACTTCATTTCATTTACATTTCAATGAAGAGGCTTTGATTTCATTAATAGAGATATCACAGTTCAATAAAGGGCGTTCGTTCACAATCTACTGTATGCGAAGAGGAGCCTCAGTCGGATGAAGAGAAAAAAGAAGGCCTTGCCATTCATGCATGCTTATATTGTTGGTCGTAGGGGACCGCAACCTAAATCTATTGAATGCTGTCCAAAAATCCGTAGGATTATTGAAAGCCGCTAGTGGATTCAGCAGTGTAGATTCGTATTGCCCCTTCTTGGACTCACGTACCTGCAGAAACGATCTTTTTATTTCCAGGCATTTTGCCCTCTTCGAATTGACAAAACCCGACCTTTGAAATACATTCAAAGATCGTCTGAGCTCACGGTGCCTGACTTTACATCCTTTATCATCCCAAGGTTTATTTCCTCGAGTGCGCCATTTAGGGTTTGCAAGGGAAATGTAATTCATCAGCGGCAGTTCAGATTGCGGTAGTTAAATTATTATTTAGGGCATTTATTTTGCTGTTGGTGCACACACAATTCTTGTAAATAGACATTTGGAGTATAGCGGAAAATTAACGCTCAGCATTCCAAATTATTTTATTATTTAAAAATGAGTCCTTATTTACACTTGTGTCCATCTCTATGGTATGCGAAATATTAACCCCAATCGAATTCAGAATAAATTCCACAGATAAAAATAAAACAATGTATTCTGTTGAATTCAAACACAGTGAGCCTCAATCATTTTCAACCTGAAAGTTTTGTGGCAAAACTTTCCTTCAGAGAATCCATTTTTAATGATTTTGAAGCATTTTGTACAAATAATGAAAATAAAGTTTCAAGCTCTTTTTGAAACTTTTTCAACAAGAAACATGAATTCTCTCTTCCTTGTCGCAGAATTGAGTTCGCAGTCAAGCAGAGATACTCTTGATACTCCCCGCCCAGTTCACTGTCGCTCTTCTCCTTTTCGTCGTATATCTGAGGCTCCTGAGGAGCATCATCTTCGTGCGAGGGCCAGGTCGCCTCCTTCTTCTAAAGTGCTTGAATACGCACTACAAAAACTTTGATACGTTCGGCTTATTCCCCGAAAAAATCAGAACCTACGATTCGAATTTCGAAGATACGTTTTTCCTGCTGGTTATCCAATTAGATTGAAACTGAAAATAAATATGATAAGCGGCGAAGTTGAGAATTTGCCTCGAGATGAGATGCAATATTGTCCAGTAGGCAAAAGTCAACCAATTTTCCCACACAATTTTATTAAACCTTTCGCAAATGTCGATTCACTACAGTCTGAATCGAATCCTAATAGCGAACGTAACCCTGGTTCTATTACGTCTGACAGACAACATTCACCTGACATGACTTCTCCTCAGGAGAATCCTCTTCATGCCAAGGCCAGGTCGCCTCCTGGGTGGCCGTCTTTTTCTAAAGTACTTGGATATGAACTTGAAAAACTTGGATATATTCGGCTCATTGCTCGCACAAATCAGAACCAGCGATTTGAATTTCGAAAATACGTTTTTCCTGCCGTTAAACGAATTCAAATGCGAATAGATCAAACGAACTATGTGCTTGGGTCAAACCAAGAATATATTGTATTATCAACATCCACTGATGACGTTTTTGAAATATTGGATTATAGTGGGACTCTTCATGGAATATATGGGACAGATGTAAATATTTCGCAAATAAAAATAAAAAGATGAAGCGGTGCAGTTGATAATTGGACTGCAGATAAAATAAGATGTTGTTCAGGAGGCAAAAATCACCCAATCTTCGCAAACAGTTTTATTAAAGCTTTGGCCAATCACGATTCACTAGAATCCGAATGGAATCCCAATGGCAAACGCTATTCTGGTTCTTCTTCTTGTGCCCGACAATATTAACCTGTTTCAATTTTTTCTTAGTAGCCTCCTCTTCCTGTCATGTCCGAGTATCCTCCGGGCAGGCCCGCTTCTCATGAATTACTAGGACATGCATTTGGACAACGTGGATATATTTGGATTACTCCCGAGACAAATCAGAACTGGCAATTTGAGTTTTAAAGAAACGTTTTTTAAGCCGATAGAGGAATTTGATTGCTAGTTGAATATGGTAAATTTGTTTTCACGCCAAACCAAGAATATATTGTGTTATCAACATTGAATGTTGATATTTTTGCTATACTGAAGTATACTTATATTCTTCGTGGAATATATAAGACAGATGGAAATGATTTGAGAATGAAAATAAATATGATAAGCGGTGATTTTGAGGATATTATATCAGACGGAATAAGGGAAGGTCATGTAGGCAGATATTAAACAATCTCTCCACATCTTTTTATGAAATTTGTTGCAAATTACGATTCACGGCAGACTGCATAACATCAATTCAATAAAAAAATTGTGAGATAAAACTGAATAATACTTGTAACCTGAAGTTGGAACAAAATCAAATTGAAACATTACAACAAAATCGTAGAATTCTTCTTCGAATTTTCATCTCACTTGTTATGTATGTACACACACACATATACATAAGTTTTTTATTCCGTGTCTACAGGTAGGCCGGGAATTGGCAAATAGGTACATATGAACTCGTATCTAATATAACGCTGCTGAAGGCTGGTGACCTTCTCAGCATAAAACATCAACCAGTTGCAACTCTTATGATTTTCATTCCCTGTTCTCACCTCACTCCCTTCAGCAACCGAAGTTTGATGGGACTGACATTAAAACTAGAATCTCCACCATGCGACGAATCACTACATAACTTGGACATGATTTCTATTCGCAAAATACATTTCGCGAATAAGATGGTAGTTGGGTGTACAATCTAAACAATGAATAATACGAACAATAAAATAGCCCCGGAACGGACTGTACCTTTTATTGACGAAGTTCATACACACGGTAAATGTGAAGGTCAAGTTCCAGATGATGAATGGAGACTGGTTCTTTGAAGGCGGGTTTGAAATATAGTCAGGTGTAGATAGTAAACCTCATGGTAGATAAGGGGTCGGTTCGATCTCGAATGAAAAGGCAAGACAGCATCTCAAAGATCATGATTTTGTATCTTATAGATTACTGTAGGCTAAAATGAAGGCAGAAATAAGATTTCTCATCATAGCGTACTACGGTTCAGTTGACAGTGATCCAAGTGAAGTCGAATATACCTTCCGGGACACTTTAAATGATACAATAAGTACTTGCGATCATGGTGAAAGGATAATTCTGCTAGAAATATACGAACGGATGGGTGGGCGTCCAGCGTCAGGACACAGATACAAAAAGGGTACTAGGTAATTATTAGGATCCAAGGAAAAATTATAAGGGGAAAAATTAGTTATCTCATGATTAGAAAACGCCTTATTTATTACAAATCTGAATGCAATACTGATCATTACCTTCTGGTCTCCAAAATAAACTTACAAGAAAGATAACCAACAAAACGAAACAAACGCGAATCAAGATTGAAAATTTACAGAAATCGAATGTGCAAATATATTTTCAAAATAACTCAAACGAACGCGTAAATGGGGCAACTTGGAAGGCGCTTATGCAATAAAGATATAGAGAGCACATGGACTATGTTACAAGATATCATTCCTAAAACTGCGACCGAAGTGTGTAGTACAGCGGTTGTAGGAAGAAAGTCTGGTGATACATGGTGGAATGATGAAATTGAGGCAGCCCGACAAGAAAAGAAAGAAGCGTACAAGAGAACGTTAAACATCACAGGTTTCAGCGATGAGGAAATAAATAGACATGAAAATGATTACATACACAAAAAGAGGGAAGTTAAACGACTAGTCAAGGAAAGTAAAAATAAAATCAGAACAGAAGTAGAAAATAAAATACAAAACGACTTCGAAGGAACCATCAAATTATTATTTAAAGAGATGAAGGGAAGTGATAGTACAGTTTGTCAGCATAAAAAACAGCAAAGGTGATACGTCATATAATACACGCGGAAGAGTAGACGATTTGAAAGACTCTTTTAAAGAAATATTAGGAGGTGAAGCTATGAGGCAACAAAACTGCGTCATAGAACATGATGCATTAGAAAACCCAATTGAGAAAGTGTGTGTCATTGAGATTAGACATATAATGAGCGATATAGAAAAGGAAGAAAGATAAAAGGAACAACAATAATTACAGTGGTATCAGTTTGTTAAGTACATTAAGTAAAGTATACTCAAAAATAGTTATCAGCAGGGTAATGAAAATAACAGAAGAAAAGATATGGGAATTCTAAAGTGGAGTTATGCCCGGGGGATCATGTACGGATCAGATATTTAGACTGAGACAGATCATAGAAAAAAGTCTGAAAGTAGGAAAGAAAGTTTTTTGTGCGTTTGTTGTCCTTGAAGAAGCATTTGACAAGGTAGATAGAAGTAAAGTTGAGGAAGTCCTAAAATTATACGAAGTCAATGTAGACAGAAGTGAACTCTGGGAAGTATTTATAGAATATGGAGTCAATGGATGGCTCCTATAAGCAATAGGAACAATATATACAGGTCAGGAGAGAGGCGGAGCGTGTTATAATTAATTATATCATAATTTCGAAAAAAAATTCGACGTAAACGTAAAATTTATTCTTTTATTCTTTGGTATAATTATTTGAGCAAAAAAACAATCTTTTTATCGCGATATCAAAATTGTATATCACTCATGTACGAAGTGCAGAAACAGAAGTCCGTTTAGAATTTGTACAGATAAATTCATGCATCAGAATTTCTGAATCGAGCTTATCAACATTTTCAGGGTCTGATTTGGTCAGATCGGATTTGGTCTTTACGTGCGCATATTATAAAAGTTGGTAAAAACCCAAATACATGTTTTTTTCGCCTAAATATCCACATGAGTAATTACCCACCTTTCGAGATTCCAGGTGTGTAGTACTACCCACCTGTTCCGCCAGGCCTGTTGCTATGGCAGAATCAATCAGAGAAATGCAAAGAATTTTGAGTCAAAAGTAAAATCATATCAATAAAAGCTAAAAAGACAGGACATAATTCCATATGTGTACCGACTGTACTATATGGTAGCGAACCATGGACCTGCTAAGAAAAAGACAAGAGCAAAATTATCGCGATTGACATGAATTTCATAGGCAAAACATGCGGGAAAATGTGAATGAGACCTTAAACAGAAAATACATAAGAAGCCATAGAAACACGAGAGCTTGCATAAAGAAATGCATGGACGTGAAGGAAATTGGAGAAGTATGCCAGGACAGGAAAACGCAGCGACAAATAGTTCATAAAAAGAATGTCAGTAGACACAATGGTGCCTGAAACAAAAGACCGTGCATAATAATGGGCCCGAGTGGGGAATCTCGAATAATAACCTTGTGTGACTTTTCACTGGGGGAAGGGGGGAATCGCCAGAAATATTGATCAGCAACCTGGGTCGGATCAGTGTTGCGAAATAAACTAGTTATTTTTATGAATAACATGAGAATTCTAGATTATTATGAAAAATCTATACCTTATGCCTATATACCTATCTACACATTACTATTTTCCAACTGAGCGAGTCACGCCTACACCGGAAGCTTAATGGTACTATATGATAATAATAATGATGATATTTTATTGAAAATAACGAACTATTACGTACGAGATACTCATTTTTGATATCAAAAACCTGTGAAAGAGCTCTAACTAATATAATGTACCAGAGGTTCAAGCTGCCAAATTATTTTATTAATTTGTTCGATTTTTGGGGATCGTGATTAACAGCCTATTAATTCGAGGTGTTTCATTTTCCAGCTAACCTGGTACCGTTGAATTTCAATTATGAAATTGGGTTTCTTTTGAATTACTGACGCTGGTTTTGGTTTTAATGCATTCATATTGCAAGAAAATGAGATAGAAAACAGATAGTAAAATTCCAAAGGAATCAAGAAAACAACATTGATTTTATATTCGACTTACCCTAACTTATGGCAACCTCCACACTTCATTCGCGAGGGAGAAGGAAGGAGTGGGCAAGGATTAGATTTCTCTTGTTCGGGATAGGATCTGACTTGTCAAGTTCATACCTTTCCCTGAAACGTTGCCCTTTGCTATAAGAAGTGCACTGGACCGATTCGCTGTTTCTATTCTGTGTGCATCAAGCTGATTTGCAGAATCGGCACATCCTTTACAGCAGAAAACGATTTCTGCTTGTTTTGAATGTAAATGGCTACACGTCTGTGCATCCTTATGTCACTTAAATTCGCATTTTGTCTGCCGTCGATTGAAGATCCGAAAGTGTTTTACGTTCGTTAGTAGATATGGCTGGGTTAGTCAATTTGTTAGAAACGCATGTCCGCTGGTGCTGTTCGAAGGGCGACGTCCGTTAATATCTAATAAAAAATGAGGGGTCGGATCGATTTATTATTTGAAAACGCTGTTTCTGGCCAATGTTTAACTTTAGTTATTATTGGAGTCGCGGCCCAGCTCAGTTAGGCGTCGAGTGCAGAAGGGCAAGAGAAACTGTGTTTTTTTCCAGATTCCGTAGTACTTCTTGTCGGTGCAAGAATTTGTAAGGAACTACGTTGAGAATTTTGAGTGTGACCGACTCAAAGGTAAGAATGCATAGGTGAGGTAGAGCATTTTTGCAAGCATTACTAGTTTTTATCGGATGTTCGTTGTCCAGCGACAATTTGGAAAAGAAACATGGAAGGAAGCTATATTGGGAATTGGTGATTTCTAAAAAAAATGCTAACTGCCATAACGTGACTTGCTTTTTTCTACAAGATGAAGTAGATCATAAAAATTTGTCATTTGATACAATTGGTTAATTTTATAAACGAAGGATATAATCACATGTTCAGGGTGGCTGTTTAAAAACAAGAAGAAATAATAAAATAAAAAATTTGAAATAGAAACCAGAACATCAACTTAAAGAAAGAAAGAATTTTGATCCTGATTATTGTTATGCGATGAGCAAATCTTAGAAATACAAATTTTCATTTGATACACTTTATTGATTCCAAAAACGAAAAATATTTTTTTTGCCTATCGATGTCCACCTTTTTTTCATTAATTATTTATGTCACTTTTTGTAATATTTGTTCATAAAATTAAGATATAATATTGTGACCTAGTATCGTCTTGACGATAAAAACGATCATTTTCCAGGCTAGATAGACTTGAAGCGGATTTCAAAGTAGATTCAAAAGGTTCAGTGGTATCTCAAAAATTTGAAAATATTACCTATAGTGCCAAGATTTCAAGAGATTTCAAAGTATTTATCAAATTTCAAAGAATTTCATCAAATTTCGAAGAATTTGATTATATTCTGAAGGGTTTTCAAGAATTTAATAAGACTTTATCGGATTTTATGGGAAATTAAAATCCTATAAAAAAACAATTTTGTCATTATACATTTTATTGCGACTTGTATCGGTTTTTTATAAATTTAATTTGTTTATTTTCAATTTTGTTTTTTACGATTCAAATAAAAAATACGCATTCAGCCTGAAGTGGTTCTAACACAATTTTTAAATATAATTTAGGCGAAAAATGTTGTTGACTAATTTGTTATAGTAGCTTGTGTCGTTTTTCCAGAAAGTAATTTTGCTTAATTTAAATGTATTTTTATGACTTGACCATAACAGACTAATTTTTAAAACAAACATAAGAATCTTTAGCATAAGAGTTAAACTTTCAGCAGAGAAAGATTTTTTAGTCAATAAAGAAAAAAATGCTATCCCTTGAAATACTTGACGATTCAATAAAATCTTTTAAATCTTGTAAAATTCTTTTAAATCCCCTAATATATTTGAAATTGTTGAGAACTGCTTGAAATTTCATTTAAAATCCCCTGAAGTTTTTGAAAGCGTACAAAAGTCTTGGAAATCACTTGAAATTTTTGGAACCTCTTGAAATTCTGTGGAATGCCTTAACATACCTTCAAATCTTTCCTTTGGGTTTCTTGAAAATCTGGTGAAAACTTTTTTTTGGCAATTGTCAAAATGATCTGAAATCTCTTGAATATGTAGATTAAATCGAACTTATTTATTACAATTCTCTAAGAGACCGTTCAAATTCCTGAAAATCCTTTGAAATCCTTGGAGTTTTATTAAAGTGCTTTAAATCTTGTAAAATTATTTGAAATACTTTAAAATTGCTTCAAATATTTGATTTCGTTAGAAGCCCCTTGAAATCTTGTTGAAAATCCCTTGAAATTTTTGCAAATCTTGTATCTCTTAAAAAACTTTTCACGTCGTATATTCTCTATAAAAGTTCAAAATACTTTCATCAGGGCTCAATTGACGCGTTATTTAATGAGATCTCTAGCGGGATTTGAAAGAAGTTCCTCGCTCCATTTTTGAACGAGTAAACATTGTCATGAAGAGTCTTTTTGTGAACAGAAACTAAACGCATTCTCAAAAAAAAAAAAAAAATATATATATTTACACAAATTTTTCACAAAATAGTTTGACTTATTAATTTTCCACCCTTTTGTCGAGTTTTCTCGAAACCCGCAACGGTTGAATTTTCAGAACAGGCGAAAGTCTAATTTGAAACTTCTCAAGTGTTTCCCCATGAAATTTCAGTACGACTTCCACTCTCAAAGCGCACAACCGCATTTAAGTAAATGATCGAAGACAAAAATATCAATTAGTATTTGCAAATATTCTTCTTTTGAATTATATTTTCATAGAAAGACATTTGAAGTAATTTTCATAAAAATTATCTAACCGTGAAGCTAAAAGTGTGAATTCAAAACTGAGGAGATTTTGAAACAAATCCTCGCAGACTAAGTCGATATCAAAAGTAAAATAATTGAGTAAATTTATCAATCTGAGTATTTAATTACTATTAATATCGAGTTTTGAAGAATTTCTAAAAGTTTTAAATATTTTATGAAATTTTACAAGATTCCAAGGCATTTTCAATTGATTTAAGTAATTTAATGGCAATTCGAAGATTTTAAAAGAATGATTTGAAATCAAATCGAACCAAATTGCAATTAGACACTATATTGGTGATGTTGATTCAGCCCTTAATGAATATCTAAAGAGTAATTTTGACCCAATCACTTCAAACGTTGTGCCCGCAAAATGTCCCAAAATATGAGAAATAGCAATTTTGTGTAGAATTGATGCTAAAAACGCTTTGCTTCACAATTTTAGACATTAATTATTTTCATTCATGAAGTTAAAAGTTTTCAATTATATTTCGCCTCACTTGAAATTGTTCAAGCGATTATTCTTGTTTGAAAAAACACAGAAAAAACAAAGTGAGAAGCTAACGCTACTTTCAGGGTATCATTTCCCTGCAACAAAAATTAGTCTTGGTAGTTTGAATGGAACCACTACAAAGGGAATCGTTTCGCTCGGACTTGGGGTACGAAACGTCACCTGCTGTCAATTGTTTTTACAGTTTTACAGAAAAAACAATAGATGATAGTTTCGTGCCCCAACCCCAAGCTAGATGGAACCTCATTTTAGAATTAGCTGCAACAAAATTCATCTAAGATTTTCTGGAATTAATTACACAATTAACAAATGTTAGTAGTAATATTTGTTTGTTTGGAATATTTGACAATTATGTGAACAATTTTACTTCATTAAACAATTTTTATACGCTGCAAATCGTAAAAATGTATAATTTTCTGGTATTATTGACTATAGGCAATGAATGTTCAGAGTTGAAGTTTTTTCGAAAGACAATTTGCCAGTGTTCAAAAAATGATTATGACTTGCTCCTTGCTCTAGAAATCACGTAAAAAAATCCTGTTTTTTCGAGTTTCGTTCATTATGTCGATCATCAATCTGTATTTTCTTATCTCGACGAAATCGATCTGAAAAACAACTATCCACAACGAAAATTAGGGTATCAGTTCTGAAATAAAAAAATCCTAAATATTTATCGACACACAAGGTGTCAGAGATTCAAAAAAACTAGATTTTTTTTTGATTTTCAATCAAACACCTCGATCTATAATTGATGAAATTAATGTTTGACAAAGAATTTCAACTTTAACCTTTAACAAGTCGATTTTGTTCAAATAACTCGAAAAAGTCACGCGATATCTGCCCAGTACATTTTCTCACAGATTTTCCTTTTCAATGTGTTTATATCCTTCGCGCTTTTTTCTTTAAAAAATCAATTTTCTATTTCTGAACAATATTTTAAATGAATTGAAGACTTCAGTGGTTTCATTTTACAAGTGAACTAAGGTACGCATCTTTTTAAACCTTATGTATTACAGTAGATTATTGTCCTTTACGCAAACTTATTACGCGTATACTTTTTTATTTTAATTCAAGGTGAAAAGCCAGAAAACTGTAATTTTGTATTCTTTTTCGCACTGTGGAAAAAAGTATGATTTCAAGGTTAGTTTTCGGTATTGAAACAGTCCTCCAAAAATATAGTCTCGGGTGGCTCTATTCTAATGCCACTTTATTTTGATGAAACTAAACGACGTTTTAGTACTACTTTTTTGGATCAAAACAGGCCCAAAGTGAGGATCAAATTTTTTCTGTTTCACATGTTTTCTGTTTCTGTTAACCATGAAGTTGCGAGCAATCAAAACAATACTCCCTGCGCATTATTTTAGTTCGCTAGTGCGTACCACTTTCAAATCAGAAGTTAGCAAAGTAAAATAGTACGAACGATGGCTTGGAAACGTGACGATTCGGTTTTATAATAGCGCGCTCAAAAAATGAAGCTCAATTGAAATGGAACCCTAGTTTCTACAGCGCGATAAGAATATTTGATTTGATTTGGAGAGTACAAAATAAATCACACGTATTTTGTCACGCTATTGTATGTTCTTTATTTAACAGTGACTTTTCTCGGCAGTTTTAGATGATTCATAGAACTTTCCCGTTCAACTTTTTCTTTGTTACATACATAGTTCATTACCAATTATAATTATAATCACACCTTCCATTTGAGAGGAAAATGTAATCATTATAATGATGATAATAAAAGATGTGAAGTGATATACTTATCTCCGAATGACAATCTTGAAACTAATTACGTCGTCATCACACATATAGGTAAGATAACGAATACTTACGTATACATGTGTACTCTTATGATGCAATGGAATATTCTTTAGTTAAATTTGCTAACCCACTTATTCACTGAAGCATTAATCAGTTTTTTCTCTACTTTGCGAAAATGAGGATGGTCTATACTTTCGTTTTCACTCTGGCGGTCATCTTCAATTCTATTGGTGAATATAATATTATAATATATCTATAATTTTTATTATATTTTATATAATACATGCATTGATGCGGCCATTTCTAAGCCTCATATACATACAATTGCCATTTGTATATTTATCTCGTCAAAAATTATGACGTCATAGACATATAACGGCCATTACATACCTACGAACTTGAAAAGCGGCTCGGCTCCTACACCTCTCACAGAAAACATACATGCAGTGCCGGTCTTAGCTTCGGTGCCGTCCCTGTGCGAAATTTTGATTCCGCCCCTTTTAATTGAAAAAATTGGTTCGAACTTAAATACTTCATGAATTATGAAAATGTTTAATATTTTAAAAGGAAAATAAATAAAACACATATATAATTTTTGAATTTGTGCTTTAAAAAAATTAAGGTTCTCGATACAAAGCAAACAGACCACTTTCAAATTACCAATAAATTCAATGTCTGAAGTGAACCTTTCGGGCCTTTATATTCGCAAAATCTTTGATCAATTCTGAAAAATAAAAATTTTTAGCAATATCATTTTCAATAGATTAAGTTACCAGATTTGTGACTCTGTTCTCTGAAATAGTGGACCGTAGGTACGTTTTAATCAGTTTCAGTTTCAAGAAGCTACGTTCTCCATTTGCTACTGTAGCGGGGACTGTTAGTACAATGCGCATAGCAATCCATAAATTAGGATATAAGTCTTGCAAATTTCGCTCTTGAATAAAGTTCAATACTTTTATAGGAGTAATTTCAACCTTATCTAATAGAAAGGTTTTAATAATGATTAATTCATCACAAAGTAAATCACCGTCAACGTCAGATACAGAATTAACTGTAAGCTTAATTTGTAGATTGGCACACAATTTAAAAATTTCTTCTCTTTCTGGTAGATTTTTCAGATTATACAAAAACCCCCAGGTTTTTGAATACGTATTCATCTGTTCAAAGCTCTCTTGTAGTGACACTGAAGCCGTATCCAATTAAACATTGAAGAATTCGATTTATAATTTTTTCTCTGGAGATTCGATGGGTTCATCTGCAGCATTTTCATCAAAGTGCCGCTTTACACGTTGCACTCTTGTCGTTGATTTAAATATCGGCTCGATTTCGAGTTCCTTTGCCAGGTCTTTTGCGGCAATAATAGCTTGTTTAAAACAATTTTTTTGTAATCCTTCAGAAAGACACAACATTTTTTTTAACATTTCTGTGCATTCGACTATGTCCGTGTCCTTTGATTGCAACGCTTTACTTACAACATTTACTTGAAATAAAACGTTGTGCCACACAATTAAGGAGACAAGAAAGCTAAAATCCTTTAACTGTTTGGCTAGTGTGATCGCCTCGTGTGCTATTCTAGGGTCGCTTCTTTTATTTTTAAAAGACAAAGTGATCAAAGAGTCATAAACATTTCTGATTTGATATCGAACTGGTTTTACACTGCCGATTTTTGCTTCCCACTTCGTGTCACTAACAAGGAAGGTTACCCAAGTGTCCGCCTCCGATTTGATTCGTTCTGAAGTATGTTTTAGAGCACTAAAAAATAACCCTACAGTACAGTCGCTAATGACCCTGGCAGTCGATGCGACTATAAACATTCAACTAATAAAAAAAAAAAATTTACAAGATTCCTTGAATCAGGTTGACATATGATAACAATATATTTTATTGAAGAGTAAGGAATTTATGACAATTGATAATATTTAAAAAATGAGTTTATTTATTATAAAGTCTTTTTAATTCACATAATTTAAATTTAACGCAAGAAAAAATAAGATAGCTTCAATCAAGAATCATCGATTATTCCATAATATTAACACATGTTATTGCAGTAAAACTTGTTTTATTAACAGAATTGAAGGTTGATGTAAGAACAAAAAAGATTCTTTGATTAGACACGAATTGATTGACTTATATAATTCCTTTTTTAAGGTGGGTGGGTTACCCTTCAGAGCACCCCTTAGTATTATGTTTCGGCATATTTTTATTATAAATGTTTATTAATGAAAAAAATCAATAATGCATCCTCTATGAGGAATCAAATATATTTTCTCATTAATTAGAAAGAGGAAGCAAAGTGCTCATCAAATTAGGGTTATGTAATTATAAATAAAAAGAAAAAAAAAAAAAAAGTGGAAAACCCCGAGATCGAATTCAGGGCTGATTTTATTAATTATCTATTGTTTAAAAAAATTTTATTTGTCTGAACAATACTTGAAAAAAATTCTATCACCAATTGAGATTGCACTTACAATAAGGTAAAACTAAGTAGAAAATATGAAAAATTGGAATGGTTTACTCGATTTGTTATTATTTGTTTGAATCTAACTTTTAACTCGAATAATGCAGAAAAGTGCAGAATTTTGAAAATTTGTCATGAAATTTTATTAGCCCCTTTTGGGTTTACACTTGCGACTACATATCGATAATTGTTCAAATAATTTTCATTAATTTAAACACTATTTTTCCAAAAACAGAGAACATTGTTGACTATTTTTCTGAATTAGATGAACTAATTATTTAATCGATCGTATTGATTTCTGATTTAAATTCAATCGTTCAAGTTACTCATGAAAAGTATGCATTTTTTATATTCTTTCAACAAAGAATTGTTAAAAAAGTTATAAGTTAGAAAAATGACTATGGATTATACTCTGGTCTTCATCTTGGCAATCATCCTTAATTCTATTGGTGAATATAATAGTTCTGTATAATAATAATACTATATATAATAATATTATGTAACATATATAATATATAGAACAATATCATGTCATATATATATAATAAAATAATAATCAAAAAACTTATTATTTCTTTAATATTCTATGGTTTTTTATCTAAATCAGATTTAAGCAGAAATCCTATAAGCTTAACGCCGGCTAAACCGTTTCCTTTTAACCGGCGGAAGTTAAAGAAAAATTTAGGATACAATGTGGCGTAGAAAATGGTAAAAAAGGAGGGGTTTCCTAGAAAGTCTTTCTCTCATGTTTTCCGAGTTCGACGAAAAAATTATATAAAAAAAAAGATTTTCCACGAAATCCCACGTTTTTATTTTCTATTGTACCAATTATAATTTCTTCAACGTACAATAATTTTACAATTTCAATACTGCAAAGTATAATAATTTTACAATTTCAATACTTAAAAATATAATAATTTTACAATCTCACTTCTTCAATATATTAACAATGCTGCAGTCGACATGAAAGTATTAAAAATATAATTCTATAATCACAGACAATCAAAAATTCTTCAACCTTTACGTTTCTAAACATTCGTTTTTGCAATGTATTCCGTTACAAAAAAAATATTTTCATTGCCTAATTGTATGATCGCAGATGATTAAAGTTTATCTTTCAATTCTCTACGCAGACAAAATTTTTGTGTACCATTTTATTGTCTAATCTTAGGCGTTTAATATCTCTTCAGGGAACAAATTCTTTAAACTTTTCAAGAGTTCTGTTCTTTTGATTTTAGAAAATAAACTCATCGATATGCAGAAAATTCATGTTTAAATTCAATGTACTGCTCCTCCTTATCATTTTTTTTTCATCGGTCCAACAGATCATAATAGATAAACTCACTTTCTCGGTTCTCTCTTTTTGGTACTGATTTAAGTGGTTTCTTCACAAAATTTCTAAGAATGCGACCTAGGCAGACAAAACTTTTATCACCTGTTGCTTTCAAACCTTTAAGGATATAATTATTTTATATAGTTTTGATTCTCTGTAAACTAACATGAACAATTCTTACATGCAAGTTTGATTGTCTGATTCAATTGACTTCACCTGAAAATCTGATATATATCTGTTTAGCAGTAAAGTCCATAGATCGTCTCTTCTTTTTTCAACGGTGCTCACTTCTTGTGTATCCATTAAAAACTTGAACGTTGATTCTTCCTATTCCAATTTCTATCAGCAATTTGCTATCATCCACTTTAATTTAAATTTTTTTATCCAGTTACTCATGCAAAAAAAAACCATTCACGATGTTTAGTCACGCGATATGAGGCACCTGAATCAGCATGCAATGTTTTTCAGTCTTATCTAAAACTACTTCAGCAAAAGACCTTCGGGAAATTTCGATAAATAAAATCTGTAACCAGAGTTCGGATTTCCTCGAAAACGTGCATTCTGTGAATTTTCCTTCTTGAATTTGCAGACAGTGTTTTTTGCAACGACTTTCTTGACAGTGATAAGAAGTTAATACTTTCTTCTGGACGCCCTTTAATTTATCCCTGGATGCTTCTTTTTGATACAAAAAGGCTGCAAAATTAACGGAAAATCTTTTTTGATTAAAACTTGCCTCTAAAGTTAACAAATAATAAGCTCGTATCTTCCGATTCAACTGAATTCAGTTCGAAGATGATTTATCATTATAGCCATAATATAATTTCTCAATATTTTCTCTTAGTGCTTTTAACTTCTAAATTATAATTTTAAGCCCACTCATATGTTGAAAGCGCCACACCTAAAGAAAATTTGTACGCATGATTTTCTGAAAATACACATGGTATTTACTGCCCATAGCACTGCGGTAAAACTCATTGTACTATACTCTAAAATTCTGGTTCGAGAAAATAATTCTCCAGGTGTTGCTTTCTGAAGGACGCCAGTGCATCACATTCACAAAGTATATGAGCTGTCTCCTCGCGAAAATCAAACTTTCGACAACGTCCTTTGTCTTCAATCCTCATGTTGGTCAAGTGTTTTCTCAATCGTTAGTGACTAGTACGTGCCCCTACTACTATATCAAGCTGCCTTCTTTCCATCTTCAAGAGTTCTTTAGACTTCTTGCTAAATGTACCAAGTATACATTTATTGGAATGTGCCTATCTTTTTGCTTTCCTTCCAATATCTCGAATGCTCCTCTGAGAGCCATTTTCCTGTGGCTCCTTTCACCAATGCATACAAGATACCGCAATAGGGTTTCGGAACAATCAGGAACTGTAACGCTTCCTTTCTAACCAGCGCATCTGCTTTCTCATTACCTTCAGTATCAGCATGTCCAGGAACTCAGATCAGATTGACCCAGTTTTTACTGACTACCCTAAGAAGATCCTGCAGGCAACTCCAGATTAATCTTGACGTAAACCCTGCAGATACAGGAGCCTAGCATTTGTTCATTCAGCCCTGCATTTATGCTCATAAATTCGAGCTCCTGTTCCTAAAGAGTCCTCAGAGCCGTATATGTACCGAACGAGACATCCTCATAGCATGCGTTTATTGATATCATGAAGGTCTGTCACCTCAACATCAATTAGGAAGACCGTTCATCATTTTAGCATTAACAGAATTGTTCAATATTTTCTTCAAGTGCTTTTAACTTCTGAATTATAATGTTAAGCAAAATCAACCTAAAGAATCTGTACGTGAAAAAAATGTGTATGCATGATAATCTGGTTGGGCAAAAACTTTCGCATTTGTCAAACTTCGATAAAACACTGTAAGAAGTAGAGATCCCTTTTTTGAAGTTATCATTTTTTGGTGTTCTTTTTCAAATAGGAAAACCTCATGCTGTTATTTTCAAGGTGAAACAAATGAATCTGGGTTCCTGCCTGCCGTCCCATTTAAATACCACTAGAGACTGTTTTTTCTGAGTGTTATTTCAATACCTGATATGAATCTTGAAATAATACTTTCCTTTTACAGTGAAAAAGTCAATTTACTTTCCTCACATTTCTTTGCCAGTAAAACATGACCGCAGCACCTTCTGGTTTGGTCTGTGTGCCATCTAACACTCCGAAGATCTCTGCAGATTCAAAAACAAACATATCCGACTTCAACCTCTAAAAATTCTATCACGTCAGCGTTGGAAAAACAAGCTTAAAATCCATGATTATATATTCCTTTTTGGTACCGACAAAAAATAATTTATAATTTTTGCCAACCAAGCTCTGCTGCCATGTTGCAATTTTATCTTTGATTTTTATTATAATAAATAAAAATAAGTTTATTCTGACTATCCCCAACGATAGATTGAAAACGAAACCTAAAGTACAGTAACCTACAAAAAACTGCACAAAAACTCTAGCTCCAAATAATAGAAGGAGATTACGTTACTTCATAGAAGAGATGAGAACATCTTATATTTTCAATAGTTCATGAAATACCAATGTTGAAAAGAAATTTAATCCTCTCTTTCTTGTTGCAGAACTAAGTTCACAATTCGATTGTTTACCTAATGGTGAACCTATTCCTGATGTTCCTCTTGGCAGGTTTTCTGATTCTTCTAAAAGAAATTATTCACCTCAGAGGCCGAGCCTTCTCTTCTTGTTAGGTCAGGGTCTCGTCCTGTCAGGCCTCATCCTCCTTCTCAGACCATAGCTCCCTTTATAAAGCTACCTTCTCCTAACGGACATGGATGTTGATTTATAGGTGGTTCAAGATGCTCCCGGCCTCCAATAGGTGCCACCACCAGATTTAAAATACCAACCTTCACTCGAATACATGATACGTTTCAGATGGATTTGTCACTTAATAGTAACGCTAGAGTTCTCTGAAGTAAAAATTTGTTGGTTAAAGTAAAAAAGTTTTGAAAGTTTTATAAAATGTAAAAAGAAGAATTTAGGGCATTGACTGAGCATTATTTTTTGCGTGGAAAAAGTGGAAAGGAAACGAAAGAGAAGCTCGATAAATATTATTGTGAATCTGCTCCATTGTATTCAACCGTAAAATATTGGATTGCCGAGTTCAAAAGAGGCTGAATGTGTACAAAAGATGAATACGCCGGGGGAGCACCAAACACAGCGACAACTCCAGAAACCGTGCAAAAAATCCCCGATATGATATTGGATGATCCAAAAGTAGAATTTCGTGAGATAGCTGAGGCCGCAGGAATATCATCTGGGTCAGTGCATTAGATTTTGCGTGATTGTTTGGGTATGAGAAAACTAACCGCAAGGTGGGTGCCGCGTTTGCTGACAATCGATCAAACTGTGAACGTGTTCGCACTTCCCAGCAAGGTTTGGACATCTCTACACGAAATCCGTCTGATTTTTTGCTTCAAGCAGTGACTTGTGATGTAACATGGATCCATCACTACACATCAGAATAGAAATAATCAGTCAAAGAGTGACAGAAGTGCACCAAAGAGATCCAAGACTCAACAATCGGCTGGGAAGGTTCTGGCATCAGTTTTTTGGGATTCCAGGGGCATATTGTTCATCGACTTTTTACAAAAAAGGAAAACAATCAACAGTGTCTATTACTGTGCATTACTGGACCGATTAAAAGTCGAAATCGCAAATAACGGCCCTATATATCCGAGAAAAAATTCATCCTTTTGCAAGACAATGCACCATCGACTATTATCTGTTTTCAAATTTAAAGAGATGGCTCCAGGGACAGATATTCGCGACGAATGAAGAAGCCGAATCAAAAACTGTGGGCTATTTTGAAAACCTTCATCAATCTTACTATTCAAAAGGCATCGCAATGTTGGAAAATCTTTGGACTAGGTGTATCGAGCTCAAAGGCGACTATGTTGAAGAATGAATAGTATGTTTGACAAAAATGGTTTGTTTTCTTTGTTAGGCAGGGAGCATCTTGAACCAGATTTATTCGGCTCATTCACAAATATAATCCGCACCTCGTATTCAAATTTCGAAGATACATCTCCTGACAATAAACCACTTAGACTAAAAACAGGGAAAGAAAAGTATTGGCCTATGCCAACCCAAGAACAAATTATGTAATCAACATCTGATGCAGACGTATTTGCAATATTGGAGACTTATGATGTTCTTGCTGGAGTATATTCACATGATGGCAGTTCTGTAAGTCGAGCGAAAATAAACATGGCCAGCGGCATGGTTACCCTATGGACCCCAGATAAAATTGGTGCAATTTCAGTTACGTACCCACCGCCCAATCATGTGGAATTTGAGAGTGGAAAATCTCAATCTGCTGTCAACCTCAATCTCCTACACCTTTAATTTGAAAAAAGATGTAAAACGAAAATACGTTTACGATCCGAAGTCGGATCAAGATACTGCATATAACTAGTAATTACATAAAAAAAGTCAATGTGTAATGGTACTGAAGGCACCTTACAAAATGAGCGATTCCCCAAAACGAAAATCGAATGTCGTCTTTTTGGACTACCTTACCGATGCAGTTATAAATAACTGGAGAAAATAGAACAGTTTTTTGTTGCTGGTTGAATTTAACCTTAGGTAAATTTATTGCTGGGAATTTATCAGGATTTTGAACTATTTTGGGGTTTGATATAGGATTTTGGTATTTTCTAGAGGGATATGAAATTCCGAACAACTGGAAAGCCTTCTCTTGAGGGCCACATCGTAAAGTGGGATGCACTGAAGAAAATGTATGCCGGAGTCGGGGTGCCTGCAAGCTCTCTGGGGACATATATGTGGAAGGAATGTTAGCCTTTAAGGCGAACATTCGTGGTGAAACGTTTGCGGAAATCCGTCACCGCTTTTCAATCGCTTTCCTTCAGTGATTTGCAGCAGCATTTGGAAATTGCTCGAGATTGCACCCTTTTAAGCATATTGGGAACATAAGAATTGAGAATCACACTTGTAAAATATAAATATGAGTAACAATTTTTTGGAATCGTTGACAAAATAAAAATTAGTTATTTCATTTTGCAAGTAGAGAATTGAAAAACAGACTTCACACTTTTTCCCTTTTTTTTACTTTTTTTTTACTCCCTTCATGAATAATTTCTCTTCTCTTTCACTCTTTACAACAACCTTGCTCTTTTTCTTGTTTGTCACCTAAATTCGAACTAAATTAATAGATTCTACTATTTGATAGAAAATTAAACATTTTTTTTAAGTTCATTTCTTTTGGTTGGAAATTACATTTTTCAATTACAAATTTAACTATTTTATTTTTGGTTAAACATGGATCGTCTATATTTGAAAATTAAACTATTACATTTTTTACTGAAAATGTATCTACTTGGGAGAAAGTGGAACTACTTTGTTGAAAAATTTGATTCTAATATTTAAAAATTCTTCTATTCAATTGAAAATTCAACTATACTTTGTTGAAAATTCGTTTTTTTTGTGCTTTTTTTGTTTGTATGAAAAACAAGTTTTTCAACTGAAAATTTAACGATTTAATTTACTGCCAAAAATTCTATTATTTTTATATAAAATACAAACTTTCGTTTGAAAATTAATCTTTTTATTGAAAATGCATATTTATACGGTGAAATCGAAACTTTTTTTTATAAAAAATGGGTATTTTCGGCTTGAATTTCAAGTTTTTTATCAAAAATTAGTCCTTTTGGGGTTACATTTTTTATTTATTTATAGCAAATTCAACTACTTGGTTTTGAAATAGCATTTCTGTAGAAAATTCATATTTTTTTAATGAAGGCTTCAACTGTTTTCTAGAGAATTCGCCTTTTTGTATTGAAAATTGATCTCTTTTTGTTAAGATTTTATCTTTTTTTGTTGAAAATTCCAATATTTGGTTAAAAAGGAACTTTTTTGTGAAAATTTCATGTTTTCGGGTGAAGAATTCAAGAGTCTTCTAGAGAATTCGCCTCTTTGAATTAAAAATTCATCTCGTATGGTTAAAACTTTATCTTTTCTGATTGAAAATGCTATTATTTTCGTAGAAAATTTAATTATTTGGTCAAAAATTGACTTTTTTGTATAAAATTAATATTTTCAGGTGAAAAATATGAGTTTTTTTAGAGAAGTCGATTGTCTGCTTTGAAAATTGGTCTATTTTGGTAGAAATTTCATTTTTTTTGGTTCAAAATGGAACTTTTTGGTTATAAGTGGATCTGTTTTGGTTTAAGAATCAACCATTTTGTTGAAAATTCGTCTTTTCTTTGTTAAATTCAATTGTTTTTGGTTCAAAATTAAAATATTTGCTTTTTCTAAGAAATGGATCGTCGGAAAAAAGGGCGCAATTGCCAATTTTGCGAAATTCTATTTTTTTGCTCGGTTGGAAAATGAAACTGTTTTTCGTTGAAGTTTAATTTTTTTTCATTTAAAAATTAAAAAATTCGGTTGAAAATTTATATTTCTAGGTGGAAAATTTACCTATTTTGTTGAAAAGTCACCTATTTTGTCGAAAATGCATCTATTTTTTGAAAATTTAATTATTTTGTTCAAATATTACTTATTTAAAAAAAAATGATATTTTTTGTTTTAAAATTGAACAGCTTTTTTGAAAATTCTTCCTTTTGGATTGAAAATTAATCTTTTCTGGTTTGAAAAATCGTCTTATTTGGAAGAAAAGTGCATGGTTAAAAATTCAACTGACTTCTAAAATACTATTCTTTTTGGCTTGAAGATTTGTTTGTTTTTTGTTAAATTTCAAACTCGTTTGTTTAAAGATTTGAACAATTCATTGAAAATGTCTCTTTCTGAGTTAAAAATTCAAAAATTTGCTTAAAAATTCGACTTATTTTTTGAAAAATCGTCCCCTTGGCTTTAAACATCAACTATTTGCTTGCAAATGCTACTTCTTGGATAATAAATAATTATTCTCTATTAAAAATGCAACTATTTGTTTAAAAATTTATTTTTGTGGGTCGAAAGTTATACTATGTGGTTATATCTTCAGCTATTTTGTAGAAAAATTAATTCTTTTGATGAAAATTCAACTATTCTGTTAAAAGGTCATCTTCTTTGTAAAAAGTTCTGAGTTACAAATTCAACTGTCTTCTGGAAAATTGCTCTTTTTGGTTTGAAAACTAAAACCTTTCTTTGAAAATTCATCTTTTCTGGTAGAAAATTACTCTTTTTTGGTTTAAAATTCAACTATTTGGTTGAAAATGCAGTATATTTAGAATCTAAATCTTAAGCGTTCCATATAGTGCCAATACCTTAATTTTATTTAAAAGAATTTATTTTCTTATTATTCCCATATTTTCGTAAAAAAAGTGAAGATGTCAAGGCATTTCGAGCACAGGTATATACATTTGAGCATTTTTGATTACAATTTCAAGGCTTTTCAGGTATTTTGGAAAAATTGTTATTAAAAAAATTTTTTTTCTTGATTCTTGGAAATTTTTAAATGGTTCAAAATATTTTCAAACATTTTAAAAGATTCCCAAAATTGTCAAAACAGTATGTAGAAAGTTTTAATGCATTTTTTTTATTTTGAAATATTTTTTAAAATTTCAGGAATAATTTCATTCAGTTTAAAAGATTTGTGAACCGATGAGAACGTAACTGCCTTCCACGATCGATTCGAGACCCTCCAGAACAACACGCTCCACAAAACAGGCGAAATTCATAAGAGAATTGAGAAACACTCAAGAGACTGTTACGAAAGAAGTTTCCATACATATACACTAGGGTGCCTCAGGAAATATTTTTGATAGTTTTTTTCAAGACGTTGACTAGGAAATTTTTTTTTTTTTGCGAGCAAATAATCCCTTATTTTTTCGGATTTAAAAAATATATATTTGGAGGTCGATATGGATCTTTTTATTTAAAAAATTCGACTTTTTGAAGTTTTCTGATTTTTTTCTACAATTTTAACTATTTTATCTTTTATAATAAAGAAAATTCTTTATCAGGGTACCATATGACTTACAAAATTTGTTCCTGATGAAAAAACATGATTTCTTGATAAAGTTAAGATTTAGAAGTCAAATATACTCCTAAAGTTTTTTTTAAATCATGAAACTTTTAGAAAATATAGTTTAATTTACTGACCAAAAATTCTACTATTGGAAAAAATGAAAAAAAAATACTTGTCCTACAATTAAAAAATAATTCTTCCAAAAAATGAAAAATCGATAAATTCTTGTAAAAAGAAAGTCTGTAGTGCTTTATTTTTCATATTCAATTGAAAAGAACCCTTTTAAACTAATGACGAACATATAATAACCTTTTTACATTATTTGAAAAAAGTCCTCAAGATTTCTGAGATACTTAAAAATAATTCTCTATTTAAAAAAAAATAATGAACAGAAAATGAACAAGATTTCAAATCTAAATTTTGAACCTGAATATTTAAAATAATCAAAATGCAAAATTTTGTGAAGATTTTGAATAATAAATTTGAGCGCTTTGTAAGAATTTTGTAAGGTTTCAAGATTTTAACAAAATTTTCTTCAGATTATTGGGAAAATTCGAAATAATTTTTCATTTTGAAAGGTTGAAAGGTTTTTCGAAAATGCTAAGGAAAATTCGAGTAATTCTGAAAGATACGTAAAAGTTTTAACAAAACTTCATAAGTACTTTAAAATTTGCATAGATTTCGAAAAATTTATATCAATTTTAATATTTCTGAATACAATTGTGAAGCTTTTTAAGGATTTTGTAGAATTTCAAAATAATAGTTTCTTTCTATTCCTGGGAAAATTTAAAAAGGTTCTTTATATTAACAAATAATTCAAAGAGATTAATTCAGAATATTTTAAAACATTTCAAAAGATTTCCAAAATTGCCAAAAAAGTTTGTAGAAGGTTTTATTTCATTTTTTTTATTTTGAAAGATTTATTAAAATTTTAGCAAAAATTCCATACAGTTCAGAAGATACCAACAATATTTAAAAGTTGTGAAGAGATTAAAAATATTTTAAAACTTTGAAAGATTTCCGAGAATTTATAAAATATTTGTTAATGTTTCTAAATATTTTTTCGATATGAAATCTTCAAAAACCGGTTTAAACTTTCTCGAGAAACCTAGGAGAAACTTATTCATATAACCTTGGAGCAAATAAACAAAGAAACTTGAAAAATAAATAGATATGAGAAATTGTTATTTCGTATTTAAAATTATTTTTCTTTTCAAATTATAATTTGCCTATAACTTTTGTTTTTTCTTGAATAAATTTTTTTTTTTTTGAAGATTCGCTTTTTAATTTTGAAATTCATCTGTTTTGGTAAAAATTTATTCTTTTTTCTTTTTGAAATTACAACTCTGAAGCTTTGACAGGTTTTCGAAAATTTATAAAATATTTTTAAGTTTCTTCCAAACTTTTAGGAGTCGTGAATATCTTTCAAGCCTGAAAACCTTAAAAACAAATAAATAACAAAATAGTTATTTGGAAATTATATTTTTTATCAACAAGAACTTTTTCCCCCAAATTACAATTTGGTTGAAATTTATTTTCTTTTTTGACTGAAAAATCTTTGTTAGTTGAAAATCCATCTATTTTGTTAAAAATTCGTTATTTTTAGTTCAATATCGTATAACTTTTTTTAATTTATATTTAAAATCCTTTTGGTTGAAATATATATTATTACATTTTTCGTGAGATTCCATACTAGAAATTTTTTCCGCTCAAATAAAAAACTAGACAAGCGCGTAGCGCACAATAGATAATGATAGTAAATATAAAAAAAGGAACCACAGAATTTCCTTCAAGAAAAATGTATTGACTTTTCAATTTGTTAAAAAATCTATTTTTAATAGCAGGGCAAGAATTGCTTAATTTTTTTCCAATATTAAAAAATTGTTTTTAGTAACGTAAGTTATATTTCCTGAAAGCTTAGCAATTGAAAAAAAAATTTCAAGGATGAATTTTACTGCCTAATCTTGGCTTTATCAAAAAAATTTTTTTTCTTATCGAATAAGTTATGAGAGACATCATTTCCTCAAAGCGCATATACATAACTTTACGCGCCAAGGAAAATTTGTTGCAAAAGTCAGGGAATTTCTATAACTTTAAATAACTGTCAAGTAGGGAATTTTCAAAATGAAGTTTTGCAGTAAACCTGTTATAAGATTCTTGTTAGTAATTTATGTCGTTGGTATTCATATTTATATTCCTTTTTTATTGCAGTTACTTCCTCTTGAAGATTATATTTTTAGTCATAAATTTTATTATTTACTTGAGAATTTAACAATTTTGTTAAAAAGTCATTCTTTTTAGTTGAAAATTCAACTGTCTTCGTAGAAAATTTACTTTTTGTTTAAAATTCATATTTTTGTGTTAAAAAGTCAACTGAAATATTTTTTGGATGAAAATTCAACTATCTTTTTTTAATTTGTCTTTTTGATTTGAAAATTCATTTCTTTTAGTAGAAATTGCATCTTTTTGGAATTAAAATGCCACTGTTTAGATGAAAACTCAACAGTTTTGTTAACAAGTCATCCTTTTTGCTTAAAAATTCAAGTGTTTTGTTGAAAATTAAACTATTTTGTAGAAAATTTACTTTTTGTAAATTAGCATTTTAATATTGAAAAATCATCTGAAATCTTTTTTAGATGAAAATTCAAGATTTTTTTAGGCTTATAATCTGGATTTAAAAATTCATCTTTGTTACAAAATCATCCTTCTTAGTTGAAAATTGAACTTTTTTGTTGAAAATTCGTCCTTTCGAGTAGAAAATTCAAATATCTTCAT
Organism: Andricus grossulariae; assembly: GCA_011634705.1. Lineage (NCBI taxonomy): Eukaryota > Metazoa > Arthropoda > Insecta > Hymenoptera > Cynipidae > Andricus > Andricus grossulariae. Next base: position 107,748,699 of record JAABKJ010007545.1, on the reverse strand, counting down.
TGAAAATTTACTTATTATTTGAAACTAATATTTTGATGTTGAAATGTCAACTTAAATTTTTCTTTAATGAAAATTCAACTATTTTGTTTAAAAATTTTAGTTGAACTATTTTGTTAAGAAATAATTTTTTTGTTTAGATGATTCATAGTTTTAGATTTTAATTCATCTCTATGGTTCAAATTCTGACTATTTTTTCAAAAACTGATATTTTGAAATTAAAAATTCAACTGTCTGGGTAAAAGTTGAACTACTTTCTTCAGTTTTTTTTTTGTGGTAAATGTAGGTTTCTCTCTTCGATTGAAAATTTAAATATTCTGCTGAAGATTAATTTTCAGCTAAAAATTAAATTAACAATTGGAGTGAACTTTTTTTTCTTGCATGACTGAAAAATCTGTATTTGTTGAGAATTCGACTTTTCCGTTTTAAAGTTCATTTTTAAAAAATGAAATTTCATATTTTTTGGTTGAAATATAAGCTATTACACTTTTTACTGAAAATTAATCTTTTTATGTTGGCAATTCAAGTATTTTGTTGAAAACTCAATTATTTTTTCAGAATTTCAAGTATTTTAAAATTTGAATAGATTTAAAAAAATTTAAATAAATTTCAACATTTTTGAATAAAATTGTGAAGCTTTTAAAGGATTTTGAAAAATTTGAAAATAATAATTTTTTTTCGATTCCTGGGAAAATTTTGAAGGTTCTTTCTATTAAAATTCAATTCAAAGAGATTATTTCAAAATATTTTAAAACATTTTAAAAGATTTCCAAAATTGTCAAAAAAGTTTTAGAAGGTTTTGATGAATTTTTTTATTTTTAAATATTTTTCAAAATTTCAGGAATAATTCCATTCAGTTTAAAAGATACGAACACATTGAAGGAAAAATCAGAGAATTTTTAAAATAAAGTTTTGCGGTTACCCTGTTACATCATTCTTGGTAGTAATTTATTTGACTTGTATTTATATTTATATTTGTTTCTTATTGCAGTTGCTTTCTCTTGAAGATTATCTTTTTTAGTTATAAATTTTATTATTTGTTTGAAAATTCAACAATTTCGTTAAAAAAGTAATCTTCTTTGGTTAAAAATTCCACTATCTTCGTAGAAATTTACAAATTCAACAATTGTGTTGAAATGTTATCCTTTTTGGTTTAAAATTAAACTTTTTTGTTCAAAATTCGTCTTTTCGGTTAGAAAATTAAAATATCTTTGTACAAAATTTACTGTCCATTTAAAACTCACATTTTAATGTTGAAATGTGAACTGAATTTTTTAAAATGAAAATTCAACTATTTTTTTGAAAATTTGTCTTTTTGATTTAAAAATTCATCTGTTTTAGGAAAAATTTCATCTTTCTTGGATAAAAATGCAATTACTTGGTTAAAAATTAAACAATTTAGTAAAAAAAGTCATCCTTTTTGGTTGAAAATTCAACAGTTTTGTTGAAAATTCATCTTTTTGGGTAGGAAATTTGAGTATCTTCGTAGAAAATTTACTTTTTATATAAAACTAATATTTTGATGTTGAAAAGTCAAACTAAAATATTTTTTGGACGAATTTTCAAATATTTTTTTTAATTCTGTCTTTTTGATTTGAAATTGCATTTATTCAGTATACACTTCATATTTCTTGGATAAAACTGCAAGGGTTTTCGTGGAAAATTAATCTTCTTTGCTTAAAGATTCAACATTTTTTTTTAATTTCGGTTGAACCATTTTGTTAAGAAATCATTTTTTTGTTTGAAGATTCATATTTTTAGTTGAAAATTCATCTCTATGGTTAAAATTTTAGCTGTTTTGTTAAAAACTGATCTTTTTTAATTAAAAATTTAAACTGCTTGTGTAATAGTTTAACTACTTTGTTTAAATTTTGTTTTGAATGTAGGCTTCTCTCTTTGATTGAAAATTTAACTATTTTGCTGAAGATTAGGTTTTTCGCTAACAACTCATATTTTCTGGTTAAAAATTCAATTTTGTACATAAAATTTAAATTTTGAATTGAAGGTTTAACAATTAAAGTGAACTTCTTTTTCTTGCATGACTGAAAAATCTTTATTTGTTGAAAATTTGTCTTTTCGATTTTATTATTCATTTTTTTTTAATGAAATTTTATATTTTTACGGTTGAAATATCAACTATTACACTTTTTAATTGAGAATTAATCTTTTTGGGTTAGAAATGAAAGTATTTTGTTGTGAAAGTTATCTTTTATGGTCAGGGAAAATAAAAATTGGTCAAGGAAAAATTAGGGGATTTTGAAAATGAATTTTTCACCCTGAGAAGCCTGTATCATCTTAAATACCAAAAATTTCTATCAGTTTCAAGTCCCTAATCTTATTATTCCTGGAAACCATAAATCAAGTACAGTAAAAAGGCGGGGGGGGGTGGGGTGGATAGAAATATTTGGTTTTGGTTTGTTACTGTTCCCCTTAATTGTTTCAAATTTGGATCTTCTTCCGCGCCTCGAAAATTTTATACAGTGAAACCTGGATTTAGCTCCCCTGGATTTTGCTCTTCCGAGAATTGAGGCCGCGCCGTGGGGATACGTGAGAGGCGCTTGCGGGGGGATGTGCGGTCTGCACTCAGGCGTGACAAAACAGAGAGAGAAACAGGAGGGAAACAAAACCGGAGAGAGAGAATATAGTTTCGAGTCTCTGGATTTAACGTCAAGGCCAGCCCTAAAACCGGCGCTAAATCCAGTTCCGACTGTATCTTCATTTGACTCCTTGGGGCGATAGTTTTCGATAGCCAAAGCGAAGAGTGTGACACTTGTTCGGTCCTATGAAAATATTTAATTTCTAGGTTCGAAAACGGCGATACACGTTTAGTTTTCTCAAATTTCGGTTCTTGATTGCTTAAACATCCGAAATATGCCCAGAAAATATTGTTAGATAAATTTATATTTTTTTGCAATAAAAAAAAGAATGACATATGAAAATTTGTCAGACTGGATGTCTGAAACTTCAACTCAATACATCCCCTGTATATTTTTGCCAGTGGAATAATAATAGGGAACCCTCATGCCTTCAATGAGAGGAAGAGAAATTACGTCCTAGCTTCCGGTCGCGCATTTATGACGGAAGATCGCATTTGTCAGGAAAAATCCGAGCTCTGAAACTCATGAATCCTGAAGAAGAAGGATTGATGCGACAAAAAGGACTTTTCTTCTCGCTTATTTCTTCTATCTCCTTTCTTCTTTCATCTTTTTTCTTTTCTCTTTGTTTCCTCCGAACGATTGAATTTACGACGACTTTCCGCCGCAGAAGTTCTGGAGAAAACGAGTCATCTAGAGTTTTATATGAAGATTTAAAAAAAATGACGTGGGTGACGCTAACCCTCTGAAAAGCAGATTTCACCCCTCTGGAGCAAAACGCCAGCAAGCTATTGTTTCGGTTTGGTGACACCCTGTTCCACTTTGTCATTGTCGCCCGGTTAACCACGAACAATACCAACTGGCTAGTATCTCTGATTTGCTCACGCATAGGAAAATTTGTGGATGTGTAGAGTTGATCGATCAGCAACTGGCGCCGCCGATCTTACTGTCACTGCCTGTCAACATGGACAATGTCAGAAAGCTATGATTGGACGAGCTAATTGACAAACCAATTTTGGGTCGCTCTGACTCTTCGGAGCCGTGCATAAATTAGGAAATGACTTTTGACTGGGAAGGGGGGGGGGTCAACGCTTTTTATATGTTGTCTTACATAGAGAGGTCATTAGACGTAAAGAGCGGACTCACCGAGGGGTCGATCACTCTGAGTTTTCGTGTACCAGGAAGATGTCCCCTGAAGAATATCCGGGAATATAGAGAATATATCGGAATATTAGGAAATGCAAAAAGTATGGAGAATATGGGAATAAGTAGGAATATGAGAGAATACGTACGAATATAAAGGAATATGTAGGAATATGCGAGAATATTTAGGAATATGAGATAATGTTTCGGATTATATATATACATATACTGACCAAACAGGTGTATAAAGGTAAAGTAAATGGCACAATGCCCAGAAGTAGACCGCTGAAAGAATGGTTAGAATCTGTGAATGAGACATTAATTCGAAGAGACATAAGAAGCCATAGAAACACGAAAGACGACTTTTCAACAAAGGACATGAATTTTTAACCAATTCCCAAATAAAAAAAGATAAATTTTCGACCAAATAGTTGAATTTCAAAATTAAAAAAATCAATTTTCAACCGGAAATGGAAAAGTAAAATTTCTAGTTTAAAAAATTAATTTAATTTGTTTAATGTTTAACAAGAAAATTGAATTATATCAATCCACAATGTCAAATTTCCTGTCCAATTAGACCAATGTTCAACAAAACAGTTGAATTTCCCACATACAAAAAAGAATTTTCAACCAAATATTCGAATTTTGAAACAAAAAAATCAAACATTAATCGAAAACAGTTAAATTTTCAACAAATACATGAATTCTCAGCGCAAAATTAAATAGTTAATATTTCCGAAAAAAATGAATTTTCAACAAAATAGATAAATTTTCAACCAAACAGTTGAATTTTCAACAAAATATGTGAGCTTTTAACCAAATAGTTTAATTTTCAACCTGAAAAGATAAATTATCAATCAAAACGTCGAATTTTCAGCAAAATACATGCATTTTCAAATAGATAGTTGAATTTTTAACTAAAAAAGAAAATGAAAAAATATTGATATTCAATTTTATATTAAAATTATACAAAAATTAGTCATGCTCGCGAAAAACAAATTTCTTGACACCCTGATTATTATATACATGCACCTCCAAAAAAACGGCTCAGCAGTCTTTTGTTGTTCAGCAGAGAACACATTTGAAAACAAATTGTTTTTTCTTTAAGGAAATAAAAATTCCAGGACCATGAGCAAAATTCAAGGACTTTTCCAGGTTTTTTCCAGGTTTTTTCCAGGTAGAGAAAAATTGAAGGATTTTTCCAGGTTTTCAAGGATTTCCAGGACGCTAGACACCCTCATTAATGGTCAAGGGAAATGAAAAATTGGTCAGGGCAAAAACAGGGAAACCCTGAAAATAGTACTTTTGAGACTGTGAACTATATATAATAAATAATTGGCAGTGAATCTAAAACAGAGTGGATTCAATTATGAGGGTATTCTGAGTAATTCGAGGAATGTGAAGGACGATTAAATTGCGACTCGAGTATAGATCGAGGTGTAGATGTAGGGTGATTGTGGTGCAGCATAGAAAATTTAGTTCTCCAGTTGGCTGACATCCAGAAATGCGAGATACGCGAAAACAAACGAGGAAACAAAATAATAAAGAAGAAAAAAAAACTATCCCCGACAGAAACAACTATTTCTGACTCATCGTACAGCTGTTGATTCACGAGTGTTTACTGTCTCCTATAATAACTTTACGAGCATCCGACTATTTGACTAGTCTAGTTCTAGTTACGTATGTTAATGTTACATACACTTATTAGAGAAAAAGTATTACCAGGGTGGTAGGGGGTTCAAAATTGTCAGAAAAAAGGCGGGGGAGGGTGTCACGAGAAACACTACGATTGGTAACAGGGGGGAGGGCAGTCGTTTGGTCCAAAATTCTATGATTTGGTAGAAAATTGTATTTGTTTCTGGAAAATGCAATTATTTTATTAAAAAAGACATCTTTTTTTGGTCAAAAATTCAGCTATTTGGTTGAAAGTTAAACTATTCTGCTAAAATTTCATTTTTTTAGTTGGAGATTCATCATTTCAGTCGAAAACTCACATCTTTGGTTTAAAATTAGTTTTTACTAAAAATGTAACTATTTCATTTTTGGTTGAAAATTCATATTTTTAATTGAAAATTTATCTATTCTAGTTGAAAATTAATTTATTTTGTTGAACATTCGTCTTTTTTTGGTCGAAAATTAATCTTTCAGGTTGAAAATTCATCCTTTTTGGTTAAAAATGTTACTGCTTGGTTGAAAATTAATATTTTATCATTCAGGATTCAACTATCTTGTCGAAAATTCGTATTTTTCGGATGAATTCAACCATTTTTTATTTCAATATTAAAATATTTTTTGGTTCAGATATCAACTATTTCCTATTTGGTTGCGAATTCATACTTTATGGTTGAAAAAATAAATTGAATGATTTAAAGTTAACCTACTTTTTAAAAAATTAATTTTTTTGTTTGTTGAAGATTCATCATTTTTGTTGAAAATTCATATTTTCGCGTCGAAAGTCCAGCTATTTTATAGAAAGTTCGTATTTTTAGATTAAAAATTCAACAATTTGATAGCAAATTAAACTATTCTGTTAAAAATTAACTGTTTTGTTGAAAATTCAGATTTTTGTTGAAAATTCAACTGTCCGGTAGAAAATTTCCTTTTTTTTTTAAATGATCATATTTCCGGGTTGAAAATTCAACTGTTTTGTATAGATAATTCATCCTTTAGGCTTTAAAATTTAATAATTTTGTTGAAAAGTGATGTATTTTGTTGAAAATTCGTGTTTTTTGATAGAAAATTGATTTTCTTGGTGGAAATTTCATCTTTTTGGTTAAAAATTTAACTATTTGGTTAAAAAATAATATTTTTTGTTTAAAATTTCAACTACTTGATTGAAACTTGAACTAATTTGTTAAAAAATCATTTTTTAAATAATTCACCTCTTTGGTTGAAAATTTAACATCTATGTTGAAAATTCGTTCTTTTTTTTTAACTCAAATATTTGATAGGATTCATGTACTTTGCTGAAAAAACTTGTTTATTAGAAAATTTATCTTGTTTATTGAACATTCATATTTTTGGTTAAGGATTCAGCTATTTGGTTAAAAATTCGTCTTTTCCAATTGAATTAAACTAGTTGAAAATTAATTTCTTAAAATAAAAATTTGAAGATTCCATTTTTGGTTAGTTTAAAATTCAACTTTTATTTGAAAACTCATCTAATTGATGCAAGATTCAATTTTCTTGATTTAAAACTCACCAACTTCGTTAAGGATTCTACTATTTTGTTGAAAATTAATTTTTTTCGATCATTTCAACATTTTTTTTATTGAAAGTTTATCTTTTATGGTAGAAAAGTTATCTTTCATGGTTGAAAATGGACTTTTTTGTTAAAAAGTCAACTTTATTTGAAAAAATGCGTCCTTTGTGTTTGAAAATTTAACTCTTTGGTTATAAGTTCAACTTATTTGTTGAAAATTCGTCTCTTTTGTTTGAATGTTCACCTAATTGGTTCTTGAAATAGTTGATGAAATCTCTTCACTTGAAATCTTAGGAATTTAAAGTGTTTTATATTGAATTCAATATGGTATCTACATCAATTTTAAATAAAAAAATGTATTACTCTATTATTTCCCTATTTTCGTGAAAAATCACCCTATTTCCTAAATCCTATGTTTTGAGGGAATTTTGGACTACGTTACTTTTCGGAGAGTGGGGGTTAACAATAGCCCAAAATTGAGCGAAAGGATCAAATAGCAAATCAAAAAATGATTTCACTGAGAACAGGAAAGTTCTACTTTTTTTAAATAATTATTTTTAGTCTTCTCTAGAAACTTTCAACACATATTACAACTGATTGACTTTATCGCAACGACAATTAATCGAATCTCACGCTTATCTTCACAGTCATGTGACCCGTGACAAAGAGGAGGCGTAGAACCCGATTCATAATTATAGTTAAGGAAGCTCAACTCTTCTCTGGTCCAATCAGAAGCCAACTCTTATCAGGCATGCAATCTGTAATGAATGACTTATCATTTCAATTGCAATTACAAATTGCAAAACTTTACTCACGCTCATTTCCTTTATTAGATGCTTCTATTTTAAACCGTGGTCCCAACCAAACAATCACAGACTTCACGGCTCAAAATCTTTTCAAAGCAGGGGAAAGAGGGTAATTGCTCACAAAAATAGGGGAATCATTTTTTTTTTTAAATAAAATTAATGTAGGTACCACATTGAATTTAATTTGAAACGGTTTAAATTCCCAAGATTTCAAGTCCAAATATTTTGCATTTTTAACAAAACAGACGAATTTTTAACCAAAAAGAGATGATTTTTAAACAAAATACATGAATTTCCAAACAAATAGTTGAACTTACAATTAAGAAAGATCACTTCAAACTAAAAACGGAATAGTTAAATTTCAAGTTAAAACATAAATAAATTTTCCAAATCAAAAAACGAATTTTCAAGAAAACGGTTGAATTTTCAACCGACGAGATGATTTTTCAAATAAAATAATAAATCTTCAAACAAACAAAACATAAATTTTCAACAAAGTAGTTGAATCGTCAACCGAATGAGATGAATTAAAATAAGAAAAAAATGTCTACAACAAAAATTTAATTTTAAACAAAAAAGTTAATTTTCAACCAAATAGTTGATTTTTAAAGTTAAAAAGACGATTTTTCTACAAACCAATTCAATGCTCAACCCGGAAATATAAATTTTCAAGAAAACAGTTGAATTTTGAACCAAATAGTTACATTTTCAACCTGAAAAGATGAATTTTCAACCAAATGGTCAAATTTTCAAACAGAAAAGAATTAACTGTAACAAAAGCAGTTGCATTCTTAACCAAATTGTTCAATCCAAAATATTAAGGTTCAACAAAACTGTTGCATTATCGACTAAAAAAGATGACTTTTTAACAAAATATTCGAATTTCAAACAAAATAATAAAATTTTCAACGAAATAGTTGAATTTTTAACCAAATACGTGAATTTCAAACAAAACATATTAAATGTCAACCAAAAACAGTTGCATTTTTAATCAAATAGTTATTTTCAAGCCAAAAAGATAATTTTTTACAAGACGGTTGAATGTTCAAATTAACTGTTTATTTTTAACCAATAAAGTTGAATTTTCAACCAAAAAGATGACATCTGCCAAAAAGAGATGAATTTTCTATCCAAAAGACGAATGTTCGACCAAACCGTTGATGTTATAACCCGAAAATTTGAATTTTCAACGAAAAAGATAATTTTATACCAAATAGTTGAGTTTTCTACGTAATTTTTAAGTTAAAAAGATGAATTTTCTACAAAACAGTAGAATTTGTAATTTAAAAATATGATTTTTCAAACAAAATAAATAAATGTTCAACCGAAAAGAAAAATTTACAATAAAATAGTTAAATTTTCAGCCGAAAGAATTGAACGTTAAACCCAAAAAATGAATGAACCTTTAACAAAAAAATAGTTGGATTCTATTAATTCAGTTCGCATTCAAGCAAAAAAAACACGGGAAAACACGGGAAAACGATGAATTTTCTAAAAATGGGGAAGAGGGGAATAGGGGAAAGAGTGCAATCAGTTTGCAGAGATCGAGAAAACAATGAATGAAAAAGATATAAAGGCGTTCATAACGTACACGTAATTCATAACATTGTTAATATGTGGATAATCTAGAATTTTTCTAATCGTAGATTCCCGTTAAAGACATTTACCAACATAAGGTGCTTTCCATGGTTCGAGTCCCGGCTACATATTCGGATCTCCCTTTTAAATATTTTTAAATTAAACATTGTACTATAAACTGAATGTAGTTTTTATTAAATTCTTGATAAATTTAGTCGTTATGTTTGTCTGTCGACAACATTACAGAGATTAAAAAAGTACTTATGGATCTTTGAAATCGCAACATCAGGGGGTTCTAATGGATCCCTCCCCATTTTTATTGGACTTGATAAAACTTCCATTGCAGTTAGCAGAAATAAAAGGAAGAAGAGAATTGAGTCAATCACCTTCACATTGCAGTCTGAAGATACCCCACCCCCCTTAACCTTAGAACTCCACCACTTCAATTTGTACGTAGGACTTAACTTCCCTCACCAGGGGGGGTTGATTGACCTCTGCTTAAAAGGCTTTGAACAACAAGGGGCTGATTTTATTTTATATTGAACCTTACTGTATTGGAAGAACCTCAATTAAATTTCTAGTGCTGGAACAATTATTCGAGGAGAACCTTTGAACTTTTAATAATTTTTATTTAAATTGTTAGAATATAAATGATTCAATTAAAGTTAATATTCAATTTAAAACGCTAATGAGTTTGTAAAGTGGTCTAATCAGGATTGTTTGAACTTGAAAATTTCCTAATTCGAGCTTATTTAATTGAAAATAGTTCTATAATTTCCATAAAGTTAAATTTTAAATTATTCAGTTTAGAAGGCGTTCAATCCGAAATAGTATACTTTTAAATTTTTCAAATTTCAAATTACACAATTTTCAATTCTTTTAATTAAAAATGGGTGATTTTCACACGGTTTTAATTAAAATGGTTATTATCGGAGAATTAAAATTGATCAAATCTTAATGCATTTTCAATTAAACGTTCAAGTTTTCAATTATTCAAATTTTAACACACTTGAATTTTGTTTTAATTTGAGTTTTGATTATTTAGAAATTGCAATTGCAACTGTTCAGGCTTTCGATTAAAATTTGTTTCGATTTGAACAAAATAAGGTAGATATCGTAAGAATTTATATACATCGAACTTGAAAATATTCGAGTTGAAACGTTTTAATTTTTAATTAATTTATTTATTGCGAGTTCTATGTGCATATGCAGAAAAAAACTTGTTAATAGAAGTAAATTTAAGAAAAATATTGATACGTATCGGGTACTTTGAGACGAGCTTTGAAATAACAATGAATAATCTTTTGTAGTATTCACAGAACTGCACACGTACAAAGAATTTTTTAATTTCGAGTGCTATTAATTTTTCTTTATTCAATTTTGAATATACATTTTAGATTTGAAACTGTTTAATTATTAATTTGTTAATAGAAAATATAAACGGTATAGGTTCAAATGCTTTCAGTTGGCAATAGTCTAATTAAAAAATGTTTACTTTAAATTATGCAATTTAGATTAACTTCTCTTAAATTGTCAATTGGTTAATTCCAGACATTTTCAATTCGAAATTGTTTAATTTGGAAAGTTTAAATTTGAAATATATTCAGTATTTGCTCAAATTCCAGTCTATTAAGGTAGTTGTCACGCCAAAAATAAAGTCTCTGGAAAAAAGTCTTATATGATTTTAAGAATTGAAATTATATTATCAGGCATGTCTTATGAAAGAAAAAACATTACTTTTTCTAAAAAAAGTTTCAAACTTACGAAAAATAATTATTTTAACTGTAGATTTTGTAATTGCATTTTGTCTTACTGTTGCTTCTTACCAATTTTTAAAAAATTGGTTGAAGTTTAATAAAGCATCGCTTAAATTATTGGGGAAAACGTTTCCTACAACTCTATAGTTTCCAATTTTGAAAAGAAGTGAATAATCTTCAAATATAGTTATTTAAAAAAAAATAAATTGATTTAACGATTTCACCTGAAGAAAAATTTACTTACAAAATAGGAAACAGTAGAGTTGTAGAGAATGTCTTCTAAAAAAAAAAATAAGCCACCACTTGTCAAAAATTGGTATGAAGCGATATAGTAAGAAAAATTGAATTATAAAAAACATCGATAAAATAAATGTTTTTTTTTAAGTTTTAAAAATGCTCAATTAAAAATAATGTTTCTTATTCGAAATTACATGATCAGAAATATACCTTAACACTAACTTTAATTAAAACTCTCATTCTTTTAACGCTTTTACTTGAAATTATCAATTTTAAGGGGCTTAAAATAGACTCAACCTTGTAATTGGAAATATATTTTTTAGTAATTATAAATATAAAAAAGAATTCCAGGGATAAATAAAAGAAGAATTGAAAATAATTGCCTCAGTCTCTGAAAAAAACTTCCTAATTCATATGTCCCTTTAATAAATTTTTATTCCAGCTTATGACTGATTCATTTCTCTAATTAAAAATGATCACTGTACGTCCTATGAAGTCAGAAAGCCCAAAAATTCGGACCATATTAATTATTCGTTCTGGGCATCGTTAGGAGAACATATTTCTTCAATGTTTCACGACTGCAGTGTTCATGCGTGTTCGACAGTGTAATTTAATACCGCGGACAAAATAATGCATCACGAGACACTCCGGGTGTGACTCATACAAAAGTACAAAAAATTATAACGATAAGATTATAATGTTTCGATAAAAACAATAAAAATCATTAAAAAGACTTTCTTTTTGTAATATTTCTTGGTTGTTTAATCGCTTAATTAACTAAACTACTTACTGATATACATGAACATTTATTGAAACACATAATTCATTATAAGACTATTTTTAATGAAGGAAATTAAAATATGTTCAGCTGGAATTAATAATATCACAAACTATCTTTGAATAAAAAATTGGTAAAGAAATATTTATTTCGTTTTAGTAACTTTACTAATACTAATAATAAATAACAATTTTTGTTTTACAAAAGATGTTCTCTAAAGAATATTTTAATGAGGTAAGAAATTACAACAAAAAAAGCTTTTTATAATCCCCAGTTTAAAATTTCCTTGTGGTTCAAATATCCTAAGCTCTAATCTTCAGGGACTGAATATATTATTGGCATTAGATACGTGTCGTAGAATAATATTCCTGCGGCTTATCCTTTTAAGATCCTTCTTTGGCAAAAAGATCTAAGATTGGAAAAAAGATATCGGGTTTTAAGGTCTTCAAACTTTGACAAAAAAAAATTTAATCTAAACCACGAAATGCCATTTCATTTTAAATGTCTCACATCCTACTTTGAGCCCCTGCATTTTTCTCCCGTTGAGTAACACTGTGGGTTACGCTAACCCGTTAACTTTGTAGGCGTATATCTCCGAATCTATTTAACCAATTTCAACGTATTTTTTTTTTATCGAAAGAAAATACAGTTAGGATTATGATGCTGCAGGTTCAAGTGATAATAAAAACGAATTTCAACAAAAAAATGAAAGAAAAATGAGTTTTTTTTTTAAAGCGCGCAATTCAAAATCGGCATGGGTTATTGTAAACTACGATGTACGGCTGTAAGCAGAGGGTTAATGTTTTTTTTAATGAAGTTTATGTTACAAATATATTTTTAATATCATACTAAATTCTTCATTTTTTTTAAAACTATAATAAGTATAAATAGATCATAATATTATAAATAGTAAGCAAAATTTTCAACTTGGATCATTTGCTGTAACACTGTAATTTTCTACAATTTGTTTCGCAGTAGTTTCCGTGGTATTTAGAAAGAATTTCAAACCATAAAAATAATTGTAGAATATAAATATAAATCAATTCGACTAGCGCTGTGAAGTTAAAATTGCAAAAATGATTGGAATAGTTGTAGTTTTGCAAGAGGAAAAAACAGGAGTGGAAAGTTTTGTAATATTTAAAGCAATACCATATTTGTTAATTAAATAAAGATATTTTTTTAAAAATTTATTTTTACTTAGTATGTAAATATATATTTATATGATTATTTATTGAGATTATCAATTAAGGTGGTAAATACTGAATAATCTAAATTTTTAAATACCTAGTCTAGCTGATCTTTCCAAGAATCCCAAGAAATTTTGGACATTGGAAAAATAATTTTAAGCTTCTTACCTGAAACAGAAAAATGAGTAACTTGTTAGTTATTTCTAAGTATAATTTTTCATTTGTGCGAAAAATTTATTATAAATAAATTTGTAATCTCTTAAAACGAATGAGTCAAATTTGTATTTATTTAATTTTAATTTAATTAATGTGAGTACACATGGAACCAAATTTTTCTCTCAACTCAAGATTTTCCGCTGGAATGTTGGATCTTTGTGAAGAGAGGATCTTTAAAAGGTGCAAAAGAAACGTTCGCAAAGTACCGTAAGAGCGACCTTGTCTTGAAATGGTAAAACGAGCCGGGTTGGTAGACTACAATAAATACCAACGATTCTCTCTCAATCGATAAAATAAGGACGAGGTCGTTCATTTTGATCCCAAAAATCTAAAAAACATCTAGTCAAGGTTGTATCAAAATTAACCAAATCCTCTCGGTTGAAAAATAAATTGTATTTTTAAAACAAAAAGACTCAAAATACATTCCCAACTCTGTTGTTTACAAAAGAATAAAAAAATATTGATTTATTTTCCTAATTTGAATGTTCTGATCTAGGCCTACAGGCCAGAAGCACTTGTACCGCGATTCGAAGAATAAAAAATAAGGGGTCCAGGTACAAAAGAGTCGTGTGGTTATATTTTCTATAGGGAGGCCCTTCTAGTGATTCAGGCCTGACAGGTTATGCTTGAGCACAGGTGCTCTTTATATCCCAAAACCCACATCATAGACTTTACAAAAATTTAATGTGAATCTGCTGAGCACTCCCGGAAATCCGACTACTCTTAACTTGAGGAAGTCTATCCTTGGTACGTGCTTCGAAAGAAAGAAGCAGAAATAACAGGAAGTCAAGAATTGGTTCTTCCGTATTTTCTCCAACACAGTTAGCAATTCAGAGAACTCCTATTCATTTATTTCACGTTTTTAATCAATATTTTTTATTTAATACAATTTCAAATTAGTAGCATTCTTTATTCAATCACAGGTTTATTAATTTAAATTTATTATAGTTGATTATATTTTCTTATATCTCAATAATAATCGCTCTATTAGGTTCCTTGCAAAATTTCAAGAAGATTTGCCCCAAGTTTTATCATTCTAGGAACAACAGTGTCAGAGACAGAGCCACTTAAATTCAAGCAACAAGACTCGGCCTTTCGGAAAGTGATGGGGGTAAAAGATACTAACGCTCAGCGACAGCATTTCTCAATCCACTCAGGCCGCACACGGTGTAAAGGCCCAGATATCAGTAATAAAGATACTAGAAAAATGTCCTTGAAACAAAATCATTTCAGTTTTTAATCAGGATTTCATTTCACAAATTCTTTTTTCGATAATTGCTGTGTCCAAATTTTGGCACGTACATAAAATATAATAATGAAATCTCACTTATTTGTGTAGTTGAGATGTCAATCAGAGCTAAAATATTCGAGTTGGGGATGTAACTCGAGTCACAAATACACCCTGTCCGGATGTGGCCGCTTTATAAATGGTCGTCCCATTATAAATGCATCATAGCTCGAATTGCTGCTTGTGGCTCGAGCGAGAATAGGTCGGGACCTCATTGTATGATAATACCTTATTCTACCCGCATTTTTACATTATCCTAAAATGAATAATAAATGCCAAAATACATGAATTCAATACAAAACACGATATAAATAAAATTGTAAAAAAAATTAGAATAATTCATGAAAGCAGAAATGGTCCATGACAAATAGATGCGAAATTATGGGCCTTTTAATGCTCTAACCCCCACCAATTTTAGCCAGCCGTGTCTCCTTGGTAGAGTTTAAGTCCCAATAATTCGGCAAATATTAGTCCTAGGTCTACGAATCTTTTGGAAGATTGTTTTTATTTTTTATCAGGAATCTAGAAATAATAAATTTCGATGGAGAAATCGCGAAATTTTGCTTTATTACACAAGTTTAGGCTTTGGTAGAATTTTTGTCCAGTAAGAAGTGATGAATTAAAGTTACTTCTGAGACTAAAAATTCCATGCGTATGGTCAAGACTGGTAAAGCGTTTCCCATTCCTTTGCTCATGAATTTGTAAACATTCTGTTGTGCAATTCTGCGAGGACAAGTTGACAATATGACGCGAGGCCTGAGTTTTAAACCCGTTATGCAATGCACTGTATAAATTATAAGACGACTGTATAAGGAGTTCAATTACGAAATCATCGAGTGTCGAAAAAAGATCTCTCAGAATTCTTAATATTAATAAAAAATATAAATTTCTTTAATATGCTCTGAAAAGTTGGAATAGATTCTATATAAAAATGCTGGAACCATTTTTTTAATACAATGACATATTGTATCGTTCGTATTCGTACCAATATTTTTTCCAGGGTGGTCATTCAAATGATAAAAATCAATCAAGTGGAACAATTTTAAATTTAAACGTACAATAATGTATGTACATATAATTTCAATTTTTTAAATTCTTCTACTCATTGATTAGGTAACATTTTAAGCTTATTTTACCAATATGCCATAATTTATATTATTCAGAATTCTGCTTGACCAAATTTTAATTTTTCCGAATTGCCATTTGCATTAATTTACATTTTACCGAATTACCGTTTACCCTAGACGGAATTCATTTCAAATCGGGACAGAATATGTTATGTTTTCCAGGTATTTTTTGGATGAACCGTATTTCACCGATTAGACGAAATTTTTTGCTGACTAAGAAAAAGTTAAACATAAAAATTGGTTTAGATACTGTAGGCCTTTTAATCTTAAACAAGATATCCTCATATTTTTTTATTATTACTACCAATTGCGATATTTTCGCTTTTCTTGACCGAAAACCAAAATTCACTGATACTGATCTTTACAAGGATTTTTTTAGGTCTCGTTAGAAAAATTCGCAAGAATATGAAATACAATAGTAACAATCTAAAAACTGAAGAGTGCAGAATGACTACTTGAAGGTGATTTTTAAAGTTAGTTACAAAAATAAATTAGGGCATAAATATAAACTGAGTAAATATAGATAAAAGGGAATTCATGCTTAATCTTCAATTTATGAATGGAAACTTTTCTTGTAACGAAAAAAATTATGTATATTTTAGATTACTAGAAAGTGTTACATTGACAATAATCGTAAATCGTATATGAGTGCATAGTGCAAGAATAATATCAGAATGTGGAATTATAGCAGCGAACCGCCATTGCGTGTTTATTATCGGCTTATCGAGCAACCGTATCTACACAAAGATACGAGATTCATTCTTTCGTCGCTTGTTTGTACGAGATGGCGCCCATTTCCTATTCTATAGTTACGCGTGCGCAAATCTTTAAGAACTTTCACCAGGTGCATTCTCCAGGTGCTTAAAAATTTCAGCTTTTTATGACAAAATAAGGAAATTCTGCATCTTATTATTCCTAGAAACTATAATATCTGCTTAAAACATAGCTACAATTTCACATTTCTATTTTCAAGGTAGCAGTTCCGAAAAGTACTTACATCCGATTAATTTGAAAATAGATATACCCACGTATTTTGACTAGCTAGTTACGAACATGACAGTGAAAATATCCGCCAATTTGATATTCAAGGTCAAAACAACAAAAAATGGTGTTTTTTCATTTTTTTCACGATGGTTCGATAATTATTGGCTTTAAACGAAAAATTCTTGAATAAAAGTTGTAGCCCTCGAAAAAATACGTCTTTTATGTTCTTCAAACTTATCGCCTAAATACATTATTTTTCGAGAAAAATGGGATAATGCGGAAAGGCACCCCTATGACTACTCTCTGAGTTTTTCATGTAGTTCGGTCATTTTGAGCGTGAATATCTCGGAGACGAAAAATTATTTTTAAAAACTGTAAACTGCATGTAAATGTGTCGTCCATTTATGCATCGATTACATGTTTTACTTTTATTGTGCAAAAGTCTGGTGAGGAACTGTCATCGTTCGTTTGCCGAAAAACACCGAAATAAGGCGTTTGGAGTACACAGGTCAACTTGTGAAGAATTTTTGCATTGGCATTAGGGTCTTATGAATATACGAGTATGTAATGAAAAACGTGCATTTCATAAAAGTTAAAATTGGCAAACGTTTCGACCACGGATACGGGTCCTCCTCGGTGCCAGATATTTAAAAAAAGAACAAAACAATAAGATTAAAATAAAAGAAATCATGCATGAACTTAGTGTTTCTACGTTGCGATTTTAACTTTTATGAAATGCACGTTTTTAATAAAATACTCGTATATTCATAAGACCCTAATGCCAATACAATAATTCTTCACAACAATTTAAATAATGGGGTCAATTAAATCCGACATTTTTCAAAAAACCAGTAAAAATGTTACAGAACGACACAGGTCAACTTTGAGAAGTTACTGTATTGTCAATTTTGCCTTGAAAAATTTTCCCTTATTCTTTAAAGCCTTAAGAACTTATATATGTGTTTCAAAAAATTAAATATTTTCATAAACATGGCTATGAAGTAGTTTAAAAGAGAAAAAATTATCTCCCGTACTACTGCACGTACGACAACGAGTCGAAGCTGTTAATGTTTAAAAAAGAGACAGTATTACCACCTTGTAAATGGATTATGTTAAAAAAATGTTTATGAGAAATAATAAGTATTTTTGTCCCCACGCGGGTCTTTGAATGTACCGCTATACTTCAATGAAGCAGACACCTCTATTGCGTCATTTATGATCAAATGTTTTTACATGACTGAATTAACAGAAAATTAATATATTCTTTCGATTTTTGTTCGTTGTCGTATGTGCAGTAGTACGGGAGATAATTTTTTTGCTTGTAAACTACTTTATAGCCATGTTTATGAAAATATTTAATTTGTTGAAACAAATATAAGTTCTTAAGGCATTGAAGAATCAAGGGAAATTTTTTCAAAATTTTCCAGGTGAAATTGGCAATACAGGAGCTTCTCAAAGTTGACCTCTGCACTCGAAGCGCCTTATTTCGCTATTTTTCATCAAACAAAAGATGACAGTTCCTCACCAGATTTTTCCACATTAATCACAAAACATGTAATCGACGCAGAAATTAAGACACATTCACATGCAACTTACAGTTTTTAAAACCATTTTTCGTCTCCGAGATATTCACGCCCAAAGTGACCGGACTACATGAAAAAAAAGCAGAGAGTAGTCACAGAAATAATGTTGGTGAAACCCCTACCCTTTTCTAAAGTCACGCGGGAGCGGCAAAGCACCCCTGTGACTTGTCACATAAATAATGTAGGTCAAATACCTTCCCCTTTCCAAGTTCTCGCGGAGGGCGGAACTATGACTAGCAACAGCAATAACGTAGGTTACATACTTTCCCCTTTCCAACGTCTCGTGGTGGCGGGAAGGCACACCCCTGTGACTAGTCACAGAAATAATGTTGGTCAAACCCCTACCCTTTTATAAAGTCACGTGGGGGCGGCAAAGCACCCCTGTGACTGGTCACATAAATAATGTAGGTCAAATACCTTCCCCTTTCCAAATTCTCGCGGAGGGCGGAACTATGGCTAGCAACAGCAATAACGTAGGTTACATACTTTCCCCTTTCCAACGTCTCGTGGTAGCGGGAAGGCACACCCCTGTGACTAGTCACAGAAATAATGTTGGTCAAACCCCTAACCTTTTCCAACGTCATATGGGGAGGAGGCACACCTGTGACTGGGTAGAGAAATAATATTGGTCAAACCCCTACCCCTTTCCAACGTAACGTGGGGGGTGGAGGCACTAGTGTGACTGGTTACAGAAATAATGTAGTCTTGTGGGGGCGGAAAGGCATCCTCTTCACAGGCCAGACAAATAATTTAGGGCACATACCTTCCCCTTTCCTACATCTCGTGGGGACGTGGGGGACAGAGTGCCACAAGTCCCATTCCAAGCAATTCTATACTTTGTACCAACATTTTCCATTTTTTTTTCTAAAAAAATAATGGTTAATTGAAAAAACTGTATATGACGTGAAAGCTGTATTTTTGGAAGATCTACAATTTTTATTCAAAGCTTTTTTTGTAAATTTTCAATATTTAATTAAATAAATGAAAAAAACTTAAATTTTAGCTTTTTTTGGGGGTTTGACCTTGAAAATCAAATTTGCGGATATTTTCAATAACATTTTCGTAATCAGCGAGTCCAAATACATCGGTATACAACGTTTCAAATAAATAGGAGGTATAAGTACATAAATACTTTTCGGAACTATATCCGATTTCAAATTTAGGCCCAAACAATTTTAAATAAATGATTGTAATATTATTGTTTTTAACTGTGGTGCCTTCAAAATCGAATTCCTAATCAAAATTGAAGAAACTTTTGCAAAAATTGTTTGGTACTGCAAGACCAAGAATTTACGAAATAAAGCCACTTAAACTCACGAGAAGATAGGCCTTTTAACAGTGGCGGGGATCATGTATATTAAAAGCCCTTTATATCCGAATTTATATCGAAAACTATATACTATTATAAAAATTAAATATAAACAAAATCTTTTTAATTTTTCATAAAAATTTTATTTCTTATATACATTCTTTGATAATAATTATTGGTTCAATAATTTTTCAGGTTTGAAATAACGTACACAATTTTGAATTGAAAGTGTTTGAAAGTCAGCAATTTCGAATTGAATCCTTCATAATTTCATGATTTAATTTAAATGAAACCGTCAATTTTCGAACAAAAGTCAAGGTCTCAAAATACAGTATTTTCCGAATAAGCATAGGTATTCGGAATTTACTTTTTTTATTCGACGTGCAAAATTTTGTTTTTGCAATTGATTCCAAAAAAAATTGAAATTGAAAAAAAAAAATGACAAAACGGCTGCTATTTTTCTAAAATTCTGACAGAGAATGTTCTCAAAAGCCCCGTCTTTTAAAATTTGTATTTTTTCGAAACAGATAGTAATATGTACTACCTAATCAGAGTTTCATTTGTAGTAAATCACTGCATCACATTTAAACAAATTACTTCTAAAGAATCGAATTTTGGAAGTTTTTTAGAAAACCACGAAACGTATAAACAAAATATTATGATAAAAGTTTGCACGTCTAGAAAATTTCTAAAAACACATCTCTTGCTCTTTTGTAATAGTTTGCATCATTTGTGAGAAAAAAAAGAAAATATATTCAGGAAAAAACAAAACTTATAGGGTGCCTTTTTTATATTAGCAGAAACTTTTTAAAAACATTGGAAAAAATAAAAAAGGTGGTGTTTTCCTGAAAATCTTCTTTTCATGCTCTCCAAATTCGATGAAAAAAATAAAGAAGATTTTCTGGAAAGTCCCAACTTTTTTATTTTTTCCCATATTTGTTTTACATTTTAAATTTGATTAATGTCAGTACATAGATAGGGAAAAGTGGGATATGGTGTCCGTGCGGGGCACGGTGACACTTGCAAATAATGCTCGTGTTTTTTTATTTTCATATTAGTTTTTTTCACATAAAATAGCTTTCTTGAGTACTAAAGAAAGCTATTTTACGTAAAAAACTAATATGAAAATGAAGAAACATGAACGATCAAGTACTTTGGTACTTGATCAATAGTTACTTCGTCGACGCGTCAAAAACCACCTCACGTATGGGACTAAACTCTCGACAAAAGAGGGCCACTTTCGGACGGAATACTAAGAACATGTCAAAATTCAGAACCGATTACCCATTCTGATAAAGGGCCTTAAACAATGCGACTTGACTGCTGTTCTTCTAATATTCATAACTCGTAAACCAGATGAGTATTTCATCAAAAATTCAAAAAAAAAATTGTTCTGATTTTTTTCAATAACCGATTTCTGGTTGAAAATGTTAATATAACCTAACATTATTTTTAAATTTTACAAAAATCGTAAATTTAATTACTTAATTATAGTCTGAAGAATAATGATAATCTGACAAATCTTGGGATTTTTTAAATTAAAAATACCCATTTTCGACAAAAACTCTAACATAACGTAACAAAAATTGTTCCAATTTGTAAATCTTCTTCGAAATTAATTATTTCTGTTTTAAATAACCGATTTCCGGTTAAAAACGCTAACATAACCTTAAATTGTTCTAAAATTGAAAATCTTCTTTGAAATCTATATCGAAAATTCACATGAAAACCACTAGTTTATCATATAAATTGTAAACTTTGTCATCTTTTTTTAAATCTAATTACTTTTTACTAAAAGTTATTAATCCCGATGTAATATGCCAACATTACATAAAATTGTTAAGAAGTTGTGAATCTTCTTTGAAATATAATTTTTTTAATATTAAAAAATACTAATTTCCGACAAAAAAGACTAAACAAATCCAAAATTGTTAAAATATTCTAAATTTTTTGTTGCAATTATAATGATTTTTGTTTGAAAATTCCAATTTTCGATGTAATACGCCAAACGTAACCTAAAATTGTTCAAAGCCTAAACCTCGAGCGACCCATTTCTCCTGATGTGCAAGAAGCAACTCTTTGAGCAAGTCTTGACAGTTCTGTGTCAAACGCTGAGTAGATACAACCTATTGGCTTGGCATCTTGTTTTTCAAAATGCATATAAATTTCATTAAAATCATAAACAAGTGATGAAAATATGAGAATTTAAAGAAAAGTCGGCCTCAAATTTCAAAATGGTGTAGCTCCCAGAATTTTCCAAATTTTCAAAAATCCTGTTGCCACGAAAAATTACCCAAAAAGTACTACAATTTCACTAAGTTTCATTAAAATTGATGAGATGGCCGCCAGCTTTGATATTTCTGACATGGAAAGCGTCAAATTCTGTACGAAATATACATCCTTGAGCACTTTATTATCGTTTTTTATTTATTTTTTTATTTGACAAAAATAATTATTGTTGGTCTAGTGGAATATCCATCAATATTTTTAAGTTATTTTTAATTATTTAAATACGGAATCGATTTCAAATCGGACAGGTTCTACACTTGAAATCGCAAAATATCTCGGAGACGAAATATGTTGTTTTCTGATACGTATTTTGCCGATTTGCGATCTTTTGAAATCCGCTGAAAATTTTAAAAAAGGTTCCAAATTAACAAAATGGCGACGATTTTTCTGAAAACATTAAAAGCCGATTTTCTAAAAAAAAAACACTAATATTTTTTGCCAATCTTTTGTTGAAATTGTACTTTTATAAGGAAGACATCTTATAAGTTTTATGCGGGCTAAATAACTTTTGTGGCCAGGAGAATTTTTTCATAAAATCGAATTTTTCCATTTTTGACGCAAAAAACGACAGATACGAAAAAATCTTCACATAAAAGTTTGCACGTCTAAGAAAGTGTCTAATTAAGTGCTCAAAGGTGTAGATTTTGTGCAGAATAAACAGTTTTGGCCCTTTTTGGTGTAATTTGACTGGAGTATATATTATGATAAGTAATGAAATCATTAAAAGCGAATCTCCTTAAATTTAGTCTGGTAACCTACCTCTGCCAAAATCAGTCAACAATTTACACGGTTCAACATTAAGTCCTGTGGAGTGACATACTCCTAGGAGAACATGACATACTTCTCTTTTCAGTTGCTCTTGTCGATGAGCCATCGGTGGAGCCACATGGATTGGAGAAAGTCTCGTAGAGAAACCTGATTCTAATTTCATCCAAAGTTACTTTGAAACAAGTACGCAAATTATAAAGTAGAATAAAACACAATTAAAATTTATTTTAAAAATAAAGAAATATAATCACAATTTCCACATAACACTGCTCATTTAAAGAATTTAATTTCAGATAACTGACTTTGAACAATTGCACATAAGATATTCAGTTGTTCTATATTCTAAAGTTTATAATTATCTACTACCAGCGTAAATTTTGTGCTCGCTCCTTTTTTGTCCATTGCCTAAATAATGATTAAATTAGGACAAAATTTGTTGCAGAAATCCCTGTATTTATATAATAAAGCTTAAAATTATAAAGAAAAGAATTTGAAGTTTCTACGTTACCTTACAATGGTCATTCTGTTGATTAATAATGTTTTGTACTAAAGATACTACTCGTAATTTTCACGATGCTTCTGTACTATTCTGAACCTCTCGGCAAGTAAGTAGACATTTTGAGTGAATAATAACAATCATAAACATAATAATAATAAATAACGTTCTCGTGCTGAAACATGCATCTATTCGTCCTATTGTGATTTTGGCTACAGGCAATGTCCACGTAAGATGCACTGAACATCTCGAACATCTAGAAGTCAGTAAGGTACTGGCAGTAGCTCAAAAAGTAGTTTTATTAAACATCTGTCACATTATGAGAAACTTCTTAGACTATTAGGAAGTAGGTGACTTAAACCCTATGTAGTGATAGACGGCAGCTCTAAAAAAAGCATCCAGATGTGATTAATGTCAGCTCCAACGCACTCGGCCGCTGCTTAAGGACAACAAAGATAAAGGGCGAACTCCAAACTATACCATAAACCTAATTTTGCGCCTACTATAACATCACTGCAAGAGATTTCAAACATCGTATTACATTCATAACATCACTGACTTATCAGCCACTTGACTTAGTCCGTGACTAACAGAGGGATAATTATATCCGAGTATAGCGAGCTAAGACATGAAGTAAAAACAATATAAAGGAATGTAAAACATGCATCTATTCATCCTATTGTAATTTCGGCTATAGGCTCTAAAAACACATTCAGAAGCGATTGATGTCACCTTCAACGCTCTCGGCCGCTGTGTAAGGATAACTGCGGTACAACCATACACCTAATTTTGTGCCTACTGCATCATCGTCGCGAGATTTCAAACAGCACATTAAATTCACAACATCTTTATCTCATCAGGCACTTGACCCAATCCGTGGCTGATGATGTAAAACCGGGTTCACCCGAGAAGAAGTTGTAGAAAAAACACATTATTAATTAATTAATGTTAATGATAATAATGCTAATTCGTTGCATCAATTGAAAATTACTTTAAAATATTAATAGGTATTAATAATAATGGCAGTAGCATTGTTACTGACATGTTTACCCATGCCAGAGAGGCAGATAACGAAAAGGAAAGCGATTAAGAGCAACATCAAAACCCATACAAAAAATGGAGAGTATATTCAATATTTTGAAACGAAGGTTGCTTCCTGAGGATCGTTGGGGTGCCCCTGGAGTCACCGCAAGGGGCGACAGCACACGGGACAGTGGTGATGGTGAGCTGCGAGATGGTCAGAAGATCTCACCAATCAAAAAACTAGCGAGCAAAAACATCTACGACAAACGGTAAATAGTGGAACGTCAACTGTATCTGCTGAGGATGCTTTGGCTAGCATAAGCGAATTGCAGATAACCACTTCAACAAAAATACCATGGGAGAGCATCAACTGGAATACAGCTATGAAAGAGGAATTGATGCGTCTCTATTACGAAAGCGCGAAGTATGAAACTGGGCACGAAAAAGGATACAATTGTAGGACCAAGTTTGCTGTAAAATATCCTTATAAACAGAAAGTTTTAGTAAAAGATCTTATCGCTGATGTGAAGAACATAAGGAATCATCCACTTATCTCAGAAGACCGAGCGACATAGAGTAAAGGACAGGTTGCTTCGGCGACATACCATATGAATATAGATGTTATGCACCTTTATTTTTTGGCAGAGAAAAGTGGACAGAGTGTGAGGAGAGGACATCATCGTATCTTATTACTCAAGTACCCGAATCTATCCATAAGAATGAAGGAAGAGAATCTAGCAGACCACAAACGTTCAATAACTGTCAACAACTTTCTTTCGGCTGTTGAAATAGCTACCATCATAATGAAAGTTTAACAGCAGCCTCCTATTGCTGTACTCGCTCTGGAAAGTAGAGATAAAGATGAGCTGCTTGAAACTCAAGGTATAGGTACTAGCGATATTGAAGATCAAGTACCGGATCCACTAAAACTACATCTGGACATTAGCGTTCCAATTGATGTAAACAACGAAATTCAAGAACAACTGCAGCATCTTGAAAGGAATTTCGGTCATGCTTTGCTGGAGTTCACAGATGTAGAAACAACGCAAAGGCATTCTCTGTCAATGATGTACCATCACGAAGAATCTGCGTGCACTAATAGAGCACCTAAATAACAAGGTTTCACCCATGTATTTCAACGCAGCACTAACTACGTTAGAGGTGCAAAGTCTTGTGTATTGTGCGGCTGTGGCAGCCGTTAGAAAAGTGAACCGTAGATGTAGGCCTACAAATGCAGTCTTTGCCCGAGGAAGTCAGCAAAGTAAGGAGCGAATTGGGTCGACTGACTCAATATAAGAAAATAAATAGAACCAGAAAGCTTATTGCCATGCTACTCAAATCATCTACCCTCAGAACATCGAAACCAGCAATATTGGATGAGATTATAGACTCCTAACTGCAGAGAATGGATGTTCTTACTGCTAGACTGCGTTGGTCCAATAAGAGTAGTTTGCAAGAAGGCAACAAAATTGAATCTTTCAGGTAGATAAGAGAGGTTTCTATCGTGAACTAAGTAAAAAGTAAAATATCCAGCAAACCATCGAAGTTCCTCAATTGGAAGACATGGCGGACAACTGGTCGGGCGTTTGGGAACAAAAAAATAGAAGCTCGTTAAAGGGTCGAACACCAATCTTGAAAGGATAATAAGAACCATCCGCGTTGAAAAGACCATGCATTTAATGCAACACTTAGCTTTGCAAAACCATCTGTGAAGCGGATCTCGATTACACCCACTTGAATTTGTCCTCAGAGGCAGCATGAAGTGGACAGAGAGGCAACTAATACTTGGCTGAAAAAGGCCGTCCTGTTTTCTCAAACGAAGGGATTCGTGATAGCGATTCCGGACAGTGTTATCCGCGCCAAGAACTATCACAAGCACGTATTGCACCAAGACGTGGTTGACAGGTGCCGCTTCTGTGGAGATACCAACGACTCCATCGAGCAAATCATTAATGGTTGTCGCGTAATGGCTCAGAGAAAGTATACGCACAGACATCATCATATAGCGGGCATTATACATTAACAACTTGCCCTAAATCTAGGAGTCTTAACAGAATGGGTGCCATTCTATAGATGCATTTCAGTGCCCATTAAAAAAAACTAAGACTACGTCTTATACTAAGATATAACTATCCAGACGGATCATTATATCATTATATTATATCATTATATCACTATATCCTATAAAGAAGGTGCAACAGTCTACATCATTGACATTGCTGGTCCACTTAACCGGAACTTCCAGGCAATCTATACAACCAAGATCCATAAGTATAGCGAGCTAAGGCATAAAGTGAAAACAATATGAAGGAATGTAAAACATGCATCTATTCATCCTATAGTGATTTCGGTTACAGGCAATATGCGCGCAAGATACACTGAACATCTTAAACACCTAGGAGTCAGTAGGGTACTGGAAGCAGCTCAAAAGTTTTTTTACTTAACACCTGTCGCATTGTAAGAAACTTCTAGACCATCAGGAAGTAGGCAACTGAAATCCTATGGAGTGACAGATGCTAGGTTTAAAAGTGAATCCAGAGGCGATTAATGTCACCCACAACGCTCTCGGCCGCTGCGTAAGAACAAAAGCGGTAAAGGACGAACTCCAAACTATACCATAAACCTAATTCTGTGTCTACTACAACCCTATCGGAAGAGATTTCGAACATCGTATTAAATTCTTAACATCTTTCACTCATCAGGCACTTGACTAGTCCGTGGCTGATGGCGAAAAGACCGGGATCTCCCGAGATAAGTTCAAACAAATAACATAAAACTATATATGAGGAAACTTTTACTATCGTAAGTCGGAGAGAAAATTAAATAAGAAAAAAGATAAACTTACTTTTAGTCGTTCAGCTTTGAAAGATTGCCAGTGTGTTAACGCTAGTACAACGATATCTGTGTATGAAGATAAGATGACAAATCGCTCAAATCTTTCTTTCACTGAGTGTATAATATGTATTATTATACGAATATCAGGCTCTTCGATGTAGGCTCTTTGTAATTCCTCCAGAGACTGATCACTGCGACTGTTCATCTGTAGTTCACACTGTTATGCGCCTGTTGCACGCACACAATTTCCGTGTCAGGAAAAATATCACGGGCACATTAAAAAATATAATTCCGCAAGAATATTTGTAAAAGAACTTTGTTTCTATTGGAAGACAAAAAAGTTGCTGCTGAAGGTAACTTCACATCATCTTAAATTCTGTGAAGGGTTATGTTTGTAGTTTTGCTTCGTCGTAATCTTTCTGTTGCGTTCGATGACATTTCAAAATAAGAATCAAAAACAAAGTCGATACTGCATGCATGATTTTTTGCTATTGAAGACCAACTCACAGATCTTTTCTGCAAAGGGTTTAAATGATGATAACTTTTCGTTGAATTAAATTTTTTCAGCAGAGCATAAAGTTTACGATTATGCAATCATTTAAATAATTCGTCGATGAATTACAGGTATCTCGATTGTCAAACTGCTTTTACTTTTCTCTTTCTGAAGTAGGCAATTGACATGAAATAATGATAAACTATAAACCAATTTGAATGTCAATAGCTGTTCAATAGTGTAATCCCTTTCCCTCGCTAAATCGAATATTCTTTGGAAGATATTATTTCCATGAATTTTTTTCTACTGCGTTCTACATTATCGGTAATGAATTTACTTGATTTGCTGCTCTAAGTTTTCAATATTTGAAACGGAAAACTTATGGTGAATTTTTAATGTTGCTTCCATATGTACGGATATAAATAACTTGTCTGTTAGCTTCAAGTAAACTGTCCCTTCATTAATTGCACATACGTTTCCGGTGCTGTTTTTTCAAATACCATCGTATCTTCTGAGTAAATTAAACTCCATCTTGCATAATTAGAGCAGTCTATGACTTGAAAACCAGGTTTTAGTTTCGTCACAGTTTCCAAATGTAAAGGCCAGTTTCCTTAACGATCACAGCAAATAAGGTCTCAAGATAAGTTTATTAATATTAGTACATTGTTCGAATACCTAATCAACAGAGATTCTTTTAAATTAATTCAATGAATTATTCAAAATCTTTTATTAGTATTCCACAACGTCCCTCACATTTTTTTTAAATGGACTGACGAGCAACGGCATTTTTTTCTTAAAATATATATTGCAGCATTTGCAATTAAATAAGCTGTATCTTTAGCAAATTCAAAAGAAGTTGTTCTCAAAATTATGACATCAATAGTATACTTCTTGCGTAACAAATTCGCGTCAGCTACTATGAGATAAAATAATAACTTATTGTGCTATAAACAATAATGAACAGAGTCACGTTCTCAGCTCCTAATTATCGTAGAAGGTTGTAATGAAGCTGAACATTATTCTAAAAAATTAAATAACAAAATCGCTTAACTTTAACATTTACATCATTTATTGTTGTTAGAGTTTATACTTTTTTCGTTGGAACGTATTCAATCTTCATTACCGTGACGAAAGTGAATTTTCCGGACGCAGCATGGGGTCTTCTTATATTTTTCGTGGGCCAGTGGCGTAGGCGTAGAGTCGTAGACCGTTATCCTGCTTGTAGCAGAAGTTTCTTTATAACCAGCCTCAAAGTTTACGCCTACGCCACTGACGCAAGAAAAATATGAGAAGACCCCATGTGGCGTCCGCAAAATTGACATTGATCACGGTACTAAATATCCAATACATTTCAACCGAAAAATATAAGCTTTAACAGCAATAAATAATGGAAATGCTTAAGTAAAGCGATTTTGTTGTTTAATTTTTTAGAATAATATTCAGCTTTATTACAACCTTCTACGATAATTCGAAGCTGAGAACGTGACTCTGTTTATTATTTTTTATAGCAGAATAAGTTATTATTTTACCTGAAAGTAGCTGACGCTAATTTGTTACACACGACGTACACTATTGATATAATAATTTTGAGACTACCTTCTTTTAAATTACTAAAGATACAGCAGGTGTAAAGAAAAATGTGAAAAAGAATGAAAAATGCGCATAACTTGATAAATATAAACATTTGAATAAAATATTCCACAGTAATGTTGGAGTACACCTGTAGGGGAGTATCTTTTCTCTCTTGACAATTTTCGAAAAAACGACTTGCCGTAAAGAAAAACCGTTTTTGATTGTTCTGGTATTTCTTTAATCGATGTTTTCTCTAAATGTATCAATTTTATCAAAAAATGATATAAGAATGAAAATATGCTTCTTTCGAAGTAGACCAACTTTTGTTTGAAACTTTTTCCTGTAAAGTGAATATTGAGAAATTTTACCAGAATTTCCGGCAACTTTGCAGGTTCCTTAAAGCACTTCATAATACAGATAAGTGCCTTAAAATTCGCAGGTGCTATTTATATGTCAT
Source organism: Andricus grossulariae (assembly GCA_011634705.1). NCBI lineage: Eukaryota > Metazoa > Arthropoda > Insecta > Hymenoptera > Cynipidae > Andricus > Andricus grossulariae. The sequence goes on along the minus strand of JAABKJ010007545.1, from coordinate 107,718,980 downwards.
CTTCTACATGTACACAAATTTTCAAGCTTATCCGAGTCACCGCATGAAACCATGAAAATTCGCACCTTTTCCAGGTCGCCACCGCTCACCTCTTCCACTCAGACCTGTAAGGCACGCATTTTTACGTTCGTCATCGTCATTCGAACCTGTCCGGTGAAAATTGCCCCTATCCCTATCATGGTACCATTTATGTTATGAGCTCCTGGTCTATTAAGAAAACCGGCAAGGCGAAGTTTAACGACCAAAATATGGTAGTTGGCATACTCCTTGTGTTCCAGAGCACTGCTACCTTTAATAAAAACAAAACTGTCTCGAAACGTTATGTGTACTTGCAGTAGAGCGATTGCATGAAACCAGAGTATAAAGGACAAATTCCAAAGTCACACCAGTATAGGCTAGAGGTCCTCTAGGGAGAGTTGAGTCACGTTTCCCCCTACAATGCTCGCCGCTGCACCGGAACTTGATATTTTACTGCGGCGCGGAAAGTTTGAAAAATGACGTGTAGCGCAATACGTGACAGCACGGGAGCGAGCATCCAGAAATTTTCATATTTAAGCAAAAGGATTAAAAAATGAAAACTGCGTAATGCAAGCCCATTACTTATTATAAATTATTTTTTTTAGTTTATTTATATTGAAGCTATGATGTGTGAAGTGTGATATGCTAGTTTTGTGATTAATGAAGCAGCGAAAAAGAGGTTGTGCATAACCCACTTACCAAAGAAAAATATTGACAATATTTTTGTGAGATACGTATTTTCCAAAAATGGTAAACTGCTGTATTTTATACTGCAATATTATAATAATAATATTAACGTCCGAAAAAGAAGATGCGAGTGTGAATGGACAAAACCTACCTGACACAAAGCCGGAGAAACGCGAAGGAGGGAACCAAAAAGAACCAACGCACATGCTTGCGAATGATCACGAGGGAACTGGGGGAAGTGTGCAGGTCAGTGAAAGAGGAAACGTGCCTGAGCCTGCGAACACCCTTAAAAGTGAGCGTAGGCAGCAAAGAATCGAACAAGGAAACCTGCGTGAACTGTCGCATACCCGCAGAAGAGAGCTAACAATATCGGAAAGAAGGGAGCAAGGAAGTGACTCAGCGAGCGAAGAAGACAGCTTGCGTCAACCAACACGCATCACGTGGAAGAGAACCTGCGAGAGCGGGAATGATCAAACAAAATACTAACGTAACCGATGGCAAAATCCCGACTCGTGAAACTATCAGGGCAACTAAGCCCCTGAATGGACAGGACGATGCCGAAGTTAAGGAATTCATCATGAAAGTCCAAAGACTTAGACAGCAGTGCAGTCATCCAGATCTACTGCTAGACTTTATATTTTCGGAGAAAATTCAACAACAAGCCGAGAGGGGAATCCTTTTTAACGAGATTTACACCTACGAAAATTTATATGAAGGCCTATATCAGTGAGCCATTTGAGAAGTAAGCTTGACAGATGGAGTGATGAACGAACTTAAATATGCGGTTCAATCCTCACATAAAGGACCTAAGAAAAGAAGAATTGCCCTTGAAATAGAAGAAACTGAGTGCCTTCAGAAATACATGATCTATCTAGACATTAGCCCGATCACCCACACTCACCTATAGTCACCTGATAAGGAAATGGAAAGTCAATCATGAAAAATAATCACAAAAGGCTAAGGAGAGGATCCAGCTATAACAAGAGAAGTCTAAAAGAACATTGGATGAAAATATAAGGCAAACCTGTCCGATCTACGAAATTGGAAACCTGTTTAAATGGAAAAATAACAGCATGTTAAGCAAATTCGAACCCAGCTACAAAGGTCCAGGCACAATATAATCCAACTTTTAGAAAACAACAACTTTATCATAAATTATAAGAGCAACATTATTAGAATCCACATAGATCAAGTCATGCCGTTTTACGTTTCAGACAAACTAATATTAATTTAGTGATTGTATGTGGGGGACACGTAAAAAATATAATTGTCAAAACTAGCACTCTGATTAGTGGAGAAAATTGCCAGCTATATAACGAATACGACTCATTAGATTTACCCAGGTATTTAGAGAATAAAAAAACATACAATAAATATAACCTTACGGATAGAACAAAATTTTCCCTGAACATTCCAATGGAAGATTCGGAGAACACCGAAAAATGTTCCAGGAAGGTTCCTGGAAATAGGTGAATGCCCGCGTATCAGAAAAGGTTCCCAAGGAAGATTCGGAGGATGTTCGTGAGGAATTTAATTAATTAATTTAATAGAATTCGAAAATTCTCACGAACATTCCCCGAACCATCTTTGGGAACCATCTCTGATACGCGGATATTTACCTACTTCCGGGAACATTTTTCGTAATTCTCCGAACCTACCATTGAAATGTTACAGGAATGTTCAGGGGAACTTTTGTGCTATCCGGGCTATGATGTCAATTTCAAACATCAAGATATAAACAAACCTAACTTATTTTGAATAAAAAACAAAAACAACCTGTAACCGCATGTAGTAACTTACGCGGCAAGCGCTCGACCACTACTGGAAACATTGTCACAATTAAACCTAGAAGGGTTAATGTTTAGATTTTGGAGTACCAAAAATTGTCTAGAAAAGGTAGTGATAGGAGCACCTGAATCTCACCCCTCATCCCCACTACCATCTTTGGGCCATACATGCCTCTGGCATACGTGCGCAATGGTGTAGCGTCCAGGTCCGGCGTATATTCAGTTCTCTTCTAGCCTTTGTGCAATAAGGACGTACTGTTTTCTGTCCGCAATTCAGTTCTCAGTATAAAATTCATGTACCCCTGCACATGCCGAATGATATCGCTTACTTGAGATGTTACTTGCCAAAAATTTTTTGTAAAGACGCGGCTGTTAAGGAAAATATCGATGTTTATCGTTGAGAGGGAAATGTATGGATACATTTCACACATAATACCTCATGTAATAAGAGTATGGTTTCCGACTTTTCTAATGAAATTACGTCTTACGTTTGGTGTCGTCCATATATTACGTAACGCTTTTATGGAAGGGGGGGGGTCTAGCCTGGCGTTCCGACAATATTGAAAAAATACGGGAAAAAGCGTTACAATGTGGGGAGGAGGTGGTCCAAAATCGCTGGAAAATTACGTTACGTAGTATATGGACGACCCCTGTGAGGTTAGTTAGAAGGGACAAATACCGTCCAGAACAATGCACGTAGGGCGGAGTAACGAATGCGCATGCACATACACAGTCAAAGTGCACTTTCGTTGCCTAGACTGGTAAAGTACGTCCCCACTAGAGATCCTCTAGAGAATTTCGTGACACGTGCCCCCCCCCCTCACCAGTTTAGAGCCAACCGGAATACGGATGCCTTCTTCTTTATTTGCTTTGGCACTATACCTGCTTGACTAAAAGCTTTGTATATCCGGCCATAGCTAAGTTGCGAGAGTGTACACTCCACTGAATCTGAAACATAGTGTCAGGCAGGCTTCAACTGTGGCATTCTCAAGAGGTTGCAGTCATTTCGGTTGCCCGACGTATATAGCAATCCGGTAAGAAGGAGTGAATTAAAATAGACAAAAATGGCTTCAAGTATGGTGAAATTCACAACGTTTTGTATCCAAATGAATGTCGTTTTTTTGCCGTTAACGTTATAATTCATATGAACCTCAACTATTTGCGTCTCACATAAATTCTGTTTAATCCCATGATGATTTCTGTCGATAAATGAATATATTTTAATTCTGTTGAATTGGCTAGAAATTGAAGGCAAATTAATCCTGTTTAATACGTTGAGGCGAGGATGAATTTTGAAGTCAATTTTATTCCTTCCGTAAAGTATAATTGTCAACATTTTAATCCAGTACAATTCTATTTGACTCAAAGTGCATTCAAGTCAATCCCGAGCAATTCATCCCACGGCCAAATTCACAGTACTTAGAAATTCAATTTCGTCATTCAAAAGATTATGGGACGGCCGCTCCGTGCGGGAGGAAGCCTTCGGCAGAAAAGTTACGCCGCATAAGGTGACAGAGGTAAGATTAAAGTTCATTTAGATTTTGAGTTTGGTTTTTTTTTTTAAGAATTTGAATAAATAACTGGCAATTTTAATGTTTAGGTTGGCTAATAATTGATAAGAAAAGAAGGGAGGACATTTAATAATTTTTGATAAGGCTTTGGTTAGGTCTGAGCTATAGGCACGGACATCCTCCAGAAGGTATTATATTTTTTTGTGCAAGGTTAGCGTTCAAGGCATAATGATTGCTTCTCATGCGACATAAGGAGAATATCTACTCTCTAGGGGCAGTGAATAACCAGAAATAGGTTTTTTCTGCGGTATTTGTAGTATCGCTGGGTGAAAAGGACACCTTATTTCCCCCTATTTCTGTAAAGTAATTTTGGCAAATATTATCGAGAGTTTTGTGGACAGTGCCAAAGAAGTCAGAGAAAGGAAGGGGAGTATTGAGAAGGGAAGCGTCTTTGGCTGATGAATTAGCCGCCACGACCGCTGCTTCGTTTCCTGGAATATCCTTATGTCCAGGGATCCATACTAGGGAGAATACGCACTTTAGTTTGTGTAGAACTGCTAAAAGATTTTTAATAATAAAGACCAAGTAAGAATTTATGGCACCAGGGCATTTAGCGACAATGCTTTAAAGGACACCTAAAGAATCCGTGAAAATTACTGATTTATAAAACCAATTTTGAATAATGTAATTTAGTGTATAGAGTATGGCTATGGCTTCAATCGAGAAAATAGAATCAAAGTTTGATAATTTCCACATTCGAGTTAGTTGAGCATCTGGGCATACCAGAGTATAATCAGCTATAGATTCAGGTATTGATTTTCAACCGTCTGTATAAAAATGGATGTAGTCCTGGAACTCATTTTCTACCAGGTCTCGAAAGTGCTGTGTAGGGGAGGGACTTTTTGGGACTAGTCTGCCTGTTGCTGTGGTTATGTTAGGGGAAAGTAGGTCTGCGTATGGAAATTCATGCTAAGGGTGCGTTTCTGAACTACGGATCCGATGTTTAAAGTCTTTAACATTGTCAAATGCATTCTGCTACGATTTCGTTACATTTGGTTACGAATTTTTTGAAAATATTTATGAGAAACGAAATTCAAGACATAAGATCGGTATTCCAGACTGCTTCTAATGAGGGAGACATACACAGTGTGTTCCAAAAGTTCGAGGACTGATTTTTTTCTAAACGTCGATACAGTTTAGTCTCTGCATGGAATAATTACTTGGGCTCATTCTGAGTCTAACGCAATTTGTTTCATCGTAATCACTTCAGTCGCTTGTCCATGTGGATTTCTATATGGGTTCCCATATGGGAATTTTAAGTCTGAGAGTTAGTAATAACAAGGCGTAGACGAGCGTGAACAAGACTGAGATTCGCACCTAGGTACACAATATACTATTATGTAACGCAGGCATGATTTACGCGTTTTATCAGCCTCTGTATACATATAAAAGTAGCCATTTACACCATAGAGGGGATTTAAGGAATAAATTGATATCTTATTTGTGAATTTAAAATTAAACTTGAATGTTCGTACATGAACGAAGAACAGATAAAGGGTATGAAATGTCAATTAGATGATACATTCAATCAAGTTGAGGTTATGTTTAATACTTGTAATTCAAAATAAAAACGGGGTAAGTAAGCTGAGAACGAATGATCTGTAATCAGCATTTAAAATTATATCTACTTCAGGTTACTTGAACTCAAATTGTATTTTAAATTTACAAAAATTCTGTCAAATGTGTTTAAGTCAATATAACCTCAAACTTAAGAACCTTATTCCGTCGTGTATCCAGAAAAAAGTCGTTATCCAATTTTAATTAAGGATAGCTAATTTTGATTCTTTGGAAGTGTTCCAAAATTGTAACATTCCATAATTGTAATATCAAAAATATAAAGCCGTCAAATATAGTCGTTAAATTCCAATGCGCGATGCGCATGCGCTCGGGCGATTTTAACATCTGAATGTGTTTCAGTTTAACATAAATTATGTTTACATCTAACATCTCGAAAAGATAGTAGATGTTCGGCACGAATATCTACATGTTAGGTGGTACAATCTTACCCTCTGAACATCAACATTTAAACATCCATTTTTCTCCATGTGTAAGTAATATTTTTTAAACCCCTTTTTACGTAAAGTATCGTGCGGGCTAAGAAGGCAAACTTCTTTTTATCTTAGCGTGAGTTTCCAAAAATGAGGCATAGACAAGCAAACTCAAGCTCGGATAAAAATACTGATTCTGCCTCCTATGTTATACAACGTACAATTATACTGCAGTTTTGAAGCGCAGTTCAAAGTACCTATCTGGCTGCTGCCGTAAAAAATATTAGCTTTATAAAGTGCTACTTTAATGGGCTGAAAATCAACTTCATAAAACGTCTTTTCCATTCCTATGCCTAAAAAATGTTTTTATGAACTCCAGTTCATTTACTAAAACCAAATTTTTTGCTTAAATCAAACAAATTGCACCTAATTTCATTTCCTGGCTTTAAATTATTTATTGGAGTCCTATATCATTTATTAAAGATTTAACTTTTTGATAGTTATTCACTGTTGAGAATCCTTAAAATCTGAATTATTCATTATTTAAAAGTTCCATAGTTTGCGCGACGCCAAAGAACTGTGATTCAGAAAATAAGATATTTTAATTTCTAACAAAGAACGACAAAAAATAAGAATAGACGAAACATTCTTACTTGGAATGCCAAAGCAACGTTCAACTTTTTGGAAGTATTGCGGAGATAAATGCTCTTTCCTTCGTTAAAAATTTAGTTTCAAATTGCATAATTTTTTCAACTGTGTTTTATAATTATTATTTTTTAAATCTGTCCGCTGGGCGGGCACATTGTCATCGCTCACAAGTTTGAAAGCGCCTCGGGCGCGTGTCTGTTCGATCTCGCGTTTCGCGCTCGATAGTGTATTTACCTCGCGCTACGAGCTCGGTCCTTGTAATTCCTCCATATTTGTGCATAGACCTTTCAAAATTAATGGTCAAAGCATCGACAACTGTAATTTGGTGATTGTGAATTCTCTTTTGTTAAAGCTCCTTCGGCTTTGATGGTCTAGGTCCTATGTTAGCATATGTAAGCATCTACGCGTTTGCATTTGGGCATGCCTAGACCTTAACCAACACATTCTCATCACGTATCTTGTGGTTTGCACTCGATTTTGTGAAAAACCCGAACTTTTTACATTATGTTCAACACTATTATATCAAAAGTATATTAAATTTATTTCGGTACCTCGGCCTGGGATTGCTTATTCGGATATTGCAAAATAAAGAACTATTCTTTTCTCCAGGCAAAGGGGTGAATACAGCAGTACAGATCTTCTCTCCGCAGCAGACGAGTTCAGTGAGTTCACTTGATGCCATAAATCTCGTTCAGGGGACTTGAGACATATTATTCCTGGGTCCCATTTCAGAATGAGTACAGGGTATGTGGCCAGCTGTGGTGTTTTTCTCTTCTTAAGCAATAAAATGGACATGTGTTGAACGTGCACGCTTTGCAGTGCGTTACGCCCAATCCTCCCGGTCTAAACGCCGCAATGCGCAATTGAAGGAAAGGCGTTCTCAAGGGATGCCGAGAGAACTCTCAGCAAAACTGGACGCTATTCGAATCTCTGCCTTGAGTGAGTAGCTTTTCAGCTTCTCACCAGCTCCTCACCGAGAAAATGAGCATAGATTTTAGGAATATCAAATTCATGTATCCTATCTTTGAAAGGAGGTCCTTCGGCGTTTCCGTTACTTAGTTGATTGAGCCTCCTTACACCGTGCGCTATTCGAAAGCTTAGTGAGGGCAAGCGTAACTGAGACGTAACCTTGGCGCATGAGACGGAGGGAGACTGGACGCTTTAGTCCAAGAGCTGGTGACGTTTTTCGTGAAGTGGGAGTATAAGTCCTAGTTTTTTGCGAATATATTTGGGAAATGACCCTTCTTTCGAAAGTAATAAATGCCAGACGTCCTGCCTGGGGCGTTTGGGCACCTGAGCCAGGTGAAAAAATTGGAAATTTGCAGTGACAGTATAAGAGCCAATTTTCTTCAAACTTGGCCAATGAAATTCGAGGAATTTCTGAAAGTTTATTTTGATTCAAACGTAACTTAGAAAATTTCTGAAAACTTTTCAAATTTGAAAAGAAAAATTGAAATTTTGAGAATTTTCAAAATTTTGGAAATTTAAAATATGAAGCAGTTTCTGAAAGCTGATTGATCACCCAAAAATTTGAAAAAATTATATACATGAATGAATCAAAATAATTAAAATTAAAAATTATATAAAATAAAATAAATTCTTTTCACACATGCCATATTATTGCATTAGATTTGTTCATATATTGGGAAAAGATTTATCTTAACCTTCGATGCTCTGTTAGTTATTTGCTTCACAACGAGGAAATCGATATTACTTACAGACTTATTTTATTTCACCTTACGTCATTCAAATTACAAAATAAATCCTCCAATTCGCACCTGACACATTAATTTGTTTACTCCACGTGTCGGTGATTTTATATTTACATCAGGCCTTGTATTCTAAAATAAAAAAGAATCACTCCGATTTCGAAATGGAGGATTTGGTTTTTTGAACTGACTCTTACTTTGGTTTATAATAATTGCACAAACATAAAAATTTGTGCAATTGTCTAACAAATTCTTTGAGCAAGAAAGAAAATTACAATTGCATATTTTAAAGACGAATCTAAAGTTATTTTTAATTTTCGATATCATTCTTAGATTTTTATCATTTTTGTCAAAATTTCCGAATCCATATCTGTGGCAAACTTCAAAGTCGTTAATTTTTCGGGACGACTGGACACGGGAGATGGACAACAGTTCAAAAAAAAATTGTAACCCTGTAGAAAATTATAAATTATCAAAAATATCCTCTGAAAAAATTCTGGAATTAATATTAAAATGAAAATAAAGTTTGCAAAATTTCTTCATTTTTAATTTCTTCGGTTTTAAAAACGTAGGAGTTTCGAATACTTTATTTCATTTTTATATAAATTTAGGAATTTTCAAAAACGTATAGTCTCAAATATCTTAATTGGGTTGAAAGTTGGAGAGGGGCTGGGAGAAAAATGTGAGGTTCTCTGCAAAATAAAGCACAAAACTGAAATTGCTAAAGCTTCTTAGAACATTTTTTATCGCAAATCGGTTAAATACGTATCGCCTAATTTTCTCTAAAAACAACACAATTATTTCGTACCTGAGAGATTCTGCAAATCAAGTGTAGAATCTGCGTGGTTTGTAATGGATTTGGTATGTTTGATTTTTTCAAATCACAATAATCTTAATTTTTTTTAAAGGCTTGAATGCTATGTGGGACGCTCACGGACTTCCTGCCATGCCAAATTTTATCCCAGATACTCCTCGTTTCCCTCATTTCAGTGAAGGAAGTAATGGTGGAAATAGTGGCGGAGATGAAGGAGAAGGTGGAGGAGGAGGTGGAGGAGGTCAAGGAGTTGGAGGAAGTAAAAGAGGTCGACTGGCTAGATCAGCAATATTTATAGAGTATTTGAACACAAGAATCATGGTGCCTATTAAAAAGCCGAACAACGGTCCATACGAGGCGGAGAGTTGTAAACTTGAATGTGACGGTTTTCATGGTTTTCCTAAACCTTTTATTCCGAATCGTGATTATGTTAAATACAACAACTATTATACCAGGGCTATTTATGGTGTGTTCAAAACAATTATTCTAAAATGCGTGATATTTGTAAGAATAGATGAAGTGAATGGAGCTCACCAAATTTTGGGAGCTAAGCTTCCACCTAAGCCGAGAGAATCATGGAAACCAGGTAAATGACTATGGAATACATTTTTGATGTACATGGAACCCAATGGTACAATTTTGAGAGCTGAGTTTGCACATACTCTCTTGACATGGGCCAGTGAAATCTGACTGATTTCCAGTGAAATCTCACTGGTTGAAGCAGCCCGAAGTCTGTCACTGACATTCATTGAAATATCACTGGTTCACTTAATGAAATTTCGTCACTGGCTACTCACTACCGATAGTCATCTGGTCGTACGCGTAGTCGTCCATCAGCTGGCTAGGCATGACACTTATCGTTCATCACTTTTGTACTAAATTTTACAAAAATATGTTTCGAAAGTCGCACTTCACTTTTGCGAAAATGAGGACCGATTTCACCAACTCTGCCTAATATGTTCATAATAATTGTCATCATATCCAAGCTTTTGTTTTCAGCAATATATCGATGACAGAAACTATAAGGCCAAAATATCATTGATGAGGCGTCCATCAATTGCAAATTGTGTTCCTATAATCTCACTTTTCTTACCTGCTGTTTCTTTCACATCTTTGGAAGAGATAATTCCTTTTTAAAAACAATGTATGCACAATATATAAGTTTACAAAATAAGAATTCAGCAGCATGAACCGGGTGTTCACTCAACTAATCCAGGATTAAAATTTGACGAGAGTACCAAGTGGAACGCCACGCAAGTTAACGCAGGTTAATTCATTAATTGAAAGATAATCTGGATCAGCTAATCACCCATCTAATCGGTGTTGGTGAAATTGGTCCTAAATGAGGGTCAGGCTGCAATATAATATATTGCGCCTAACTGTGGGAAGGCCCGCCATTGCGTCAACGTGTCGTGTCGCTTGAAGTCAAACTTAAGAAACCCAGGGCCTGCCCACTTTCAAGCAAACGGTGTTATATCTCCTGCTTATTGCAGGTAGGCCCTGCATTTTTCTATTGCAATCACTGCTAAACAATAAAGTTAATTTTCAGTTCAGAAATACAAAGACCCAATCAGCGACGTACGCGTATGAAACGACTGGATGTTCATTTCTTGGCCACGTAGAGCGCTACGTATATCACTGTTAGACTCTATCATTTGGCATCGCTAATAAACTGAATAACGCTTTTTCAGTTAAGTCACTAACTTTTTTACCCATTCAAAGTCAGATAACCGCTCGTTCACCAGTGATAATTCAAAAAACTGATTCAGCCAGTGACAATTTCACTGGGTCAGTTGAAGAGAAAACATTAAAAGCTCTCCTAGTTTATAATGATAAATTTTCCTAAAACTTTGAAAGATTGATTTTTAATCTTACTAAAATCGCAAAACTTCATTTTTCTTCTCAAGAGAATCCAAAAGGTTTCGATCCTGACGAAACAAAATGGTTCATGAGCTATGATGGCGCACACTTTTCGGTCATGCAAAATATTGGAGAAGCATTTCCTAGCGCAGTATTTCTCAAAGATGATGACAATGGTGTTCCAAACCTCGATCAGCTTTATGATGGAACTATAGAGGGCGTCGGTGCTTACTTTGCTGATGTATGCTTCGTGATATTTTCTCATAAAGGTAAGCCTCACGCAGCTATGCTGATGACAGATGTGTGGCCAGGAATCAAAGCTGAAATGGATAAACGTAAAGCAGATAGGCTCGCTCATTTCCTTGCCCATACGAGTGGAAGACGAGGCCCCCCCCGAGATTGAGTCCGATCGAACGTGGCCAGCACTCGGATGGAGGACGTTTGTGATGTATCCCAGGCTTTGATGTTAATTTTCCCTTGCCAAATGTCCAGGCAAATGTTTTATTCTTTATTTTATTTGTTTATTTACTCGCAATTTAATGAAAATATCTGTTGAGGATTAGCCCGAAAATTATTGTTCATACTGATTTTCTCATTTTTATTATTTTTCATTTATTTTAATTTTATTATTTTATTCATTATTCATGCATGATGTTAAAGACTCCAACAATGTAATTAGCTTAAGGGGCCGGAGAAAAATAGAAGGATAAGCATGTAAGAATGGCTCACGCAACTAACAAGCCAATATTGGCACCATATATTGACATCTATGTGAATATAAAATCCTACAAATTTCAAACTTAAACTTTCATTTTTTTGGGGAGATATGACGGGGCTGATAAAAACAAAAAATAGGATTTTCTCGAAAACGGCTGTACCGATTTTGACGAACAAAATATATGTTGTGTCAACCAAAAAGATTACTTTCAGTCCGTTTTTGTGAGAGGCGAGGGGTGTCACACTAGAAAAACACCCCAATGAGGAGATCAAAATCGTATTGCAACCTCCTTGTGGTGAACTCTGAAAATTATCATTTCTATAGGTCAACTGCAGACGATTCTTATTTGAATACTTTACATATGGTACATAGAATACTGAAATTATTTTGAAACTTTTTTTCGTGAATATTTTTCAACTGTTTCGTTTGGTGTGTCACGTAATTTCACAGCAATCGTAATTTCACTATGGGGTCAAGTTTTAAGAATGGGCATTTGTTTTTCATAATGTTATGTACAAAAGAAATGAAAGATAATTTTAAGAAAATTCACTTGGAATTTATGGACAAGTTCAACGTAATAATAAAATTCAAGTGAAAATAAAAATGTTGGAACTATTTTATTTTGAATTGGAAGACAGAAACAGTATTAAAATTTTTTGTATTCAACGACAATCTTTTGATATCAATATTGCATACGATATTTCATAATTCAAAATCACACTTGAATGTGCTTATCAAGGCTAAAAATATAAAAATGAAAATTGCATTAACAATATAAAACCCCATTAAGAAAGTAGTATATATTAAGTTTCAAACATTTTTGAAACAATAATTAACAATTAATAATTTTGAATTGTAAGCGTTTGAAAAAAATATATTGAACGATTATGAATTGAAAAAGTTATGATTCAAACTATTCAATGTACACTAGGCGAAATTAAAAAAAAAAGCAATATCTCAAGGGAAATAGAAAGGAATTGCATTTGTATAATTCTTTATGGTAGGTGTTAATAATTCACATAATTTGACATTGAAAAATTATATAACAGAAATGCTCAAAATTAGAAAATACTCAAAGTTGAAATATTTGAAGCTTAGAAATTCAATTAACTTTAAAACTAAATTTAATTCAAATTAGTACTAAATAGAACTTGTCTAACTTTTTATTTTTAAATCTGGTGATTTTTTATATTTGCTTTAGAATTATCATTCATTCCTTGAATTTTTAAACAAAAATTAACAATTTTTTAGTACTTTCTTTTTTTAAATCTTTGAACTTCAATTTCAAGAAATAATAAAAACCAAAATTTCATACCAAATAAGTACCGAAATTTCCTCCATTGTAAAAATACAAGGCCTAATTGTCAGAAATAAAATCATAAACACGTGCAATAAACAAATTAACGTGTATCAGGTGCGAATTGAAGAAATTATTTTGTCATTTGAATGATGGGTAGTAAAATAGACTATGTGTTCAAACAATTCTGATTTCATCGTTTTTAAGCAATAACTGGCAAAGTATCGAAATTTAAGACAAAATTTTTTCGAATATAAGATCAAATAAAACCTGCTCAAAAATTTAATTTTTCGTAACCGACCAGAAAATATAAGAATTTATAAAAAATTCAGAAATATATTTGAAGATTCTGATAATTTACCGGATATTTCACATCAACCTAACTCATCTTTTATCTATTCATATTGATGTTAATTTTCTGTATTTATAGACAATATTTTAATGTCAGACAAAATGATGATCAAACCTGCTTTTCGAGGCTCCAATGATCAAAATTCATACTTTATTATTGATATTGTTTATAATAAACTCAGCAGTAAATGCACGCCTGTAACGTGTCTCAATTTGTATCTCCTACAATTAAAAACAGTCAGAAATATAAGCATTCAGAATATATGAGAAGGTTATAAGTTGAAATAACGTTACAAACTACAATAACATTAAGAATATAAGCCCATTGAGAAAATCCAAATTAATTTTTGGGTAAAAGTTGATTTTTTAATTCAAAAGGCTACTATTATATTTTTGGTTCGCTCTTCATCTCGTTCGTTTAATGATTATATTATTTGGTTGAAATTTCAATTATTCTGTTGAAAATTTAACTATTTTGTTAGAAAGTAATTTTTCTTATCGAACTTCTTTTTTGAAAATTTAACTTTCTTCTGAAAAGCTCGTTTTGTAGTTTCACTGTTACGGAATACAGTCCCTGACTTGATATTCGATATATATAAAAGACTTTACACATACGTAAATAAAATTTAATATACATGTGTATATTCAATGAAATATAAATTTCACGATTTCCATAAATAATGCGCATTAGATCGAAAATCAATTAATTTATATCAATATACACACTCAATAAAACTGTTGGTACCGTTTATTTCATTACATGATTTAGATTCTTTGAATTGATCAGGACGCATTTGAATCAATTATTTTGTTCATACGCGAGTTCAGTACCTAGATTTGTTCAAAACAAAGAAATGATGATTTTTTTGAAAGAAAATTCATTAAATTGGAAATATATATTAATTTGATACATAGATGTGATGCGTTTACACCAATGAAGCATTTCTGTAGCTGAGCCAAATATTGTGTATAGATAAATATATTTTTTTTTTTCAAAGAAATTCTTCATATGATCAGAAAAATAAATGATTCCTAACAAATAAACATTCGGTACATTCATTTTGTTGCAAGAAATTTTTCTTTCAATGTAGAATACAAAGGAGATCATTTCAAAAAAATATTTCTCTGAGATAAATGTACATTATTCTCGTAATTATTCAAGTGAACTAAATACACATTACATTAATGTAGGTTGCCATAATATTTTCAATTGAAATACTTATTTAGATGAAACTAATATGTTGTCAGTTGCCACCAATTCTTATGTTTGCACTAAGAGGATATTGTGATACTTTTGTTGAAATAGTGAAAAAAATTAGACTTTACATTTGTTAATAAGAAATCATCGAGCTGAACCACTGTCGCTTTTCTCTGAAAGTGTTGCAAAATCAATACCTAACATTCATAGCATGGTTTATTGTTCATAAACACTCTTGCTTAATTTCTATGACAATGAGAAAAATGAAAACCCTCAATGTGTATATTAAATTTGTTTAAATATTTTTTAATTATCTCTGAAACAAGATATGAATTTTTACTTTTCTGGCACTTTTTCGGACGACGAGCCATTATTTGTGCACTGCTTTTCAAGCAATATATTTTTTAGCAATGCACGCACACTGGAATAATTGAAGTTTTCTATGAGAAAATAGAAAAAATGTAATTGGGCACAATTCTTATTTTTCTCAACTTTGTTTAAACAGCTAAAGGGCAATGTTCTTGAATTAGAAACAGCCTACGTCACTTTCATAATTTAACCTTCTTATTGTTTCAACAGAGTGGATAATGCTACACGATTGCGTCGTTCTATTAAACTTTTCTTTTCCTCACGTTTTCTGTCTTCATGACCTTTTTTTACTTATTATATACAGTGCATAATGAATTAGGAAATATCTTGACTTATCAAATTATTAATTTTCTACTAATCTTTGGTAGCTTACTTTTTGCTAATCAAATCTGTAAAATTAAATTACTGATTAGCTGAAATTTACCAATTTTGAAGCTATACAATTAAAACAACCTGTTTCAGGCACAACGAATAATTTTTCAGACAAGGCAAATAATCTTTACGAAGTTTGTTAAACAATTGCTGTTTTCTATCGATAATAAGGAGAAAATATACAACAACAACAAAATTAAACATCGAAGCAGAACTCTGTGGACAAGTAGCGCATAAGGATCCTGAATATGCCTAATTAATTAGCATATTGATCCATATTCAAGCCTTATTGATCCATTTTATTTTTAAGATCGCAGAAGAAGCTTATTTTTGTTCACTTTCGTCAAACAACGAGAAGGCAGTTTTTCAAATATGAAAACAGACTAGGTCTTGTTATCAATGTCACGGTATGGCCATCTTCTTGTTTCAAGAAAGACAAAAATGTTATACCATCGCGTCGTTTTATTAATTGTTTCCATTTTTCAAGCTTTCCATGCCTTTAACTTTTTTAAAATTATTATTCAGGCAGCTCTGAATAATTTTAGTTAAGCCAAAAAATGATTTGTCCAGTTTTAGAATAAGAAATATATCGACTACTTGAATTAGCAATTTTGTACCAATCTTTAGTCGCTCACGTTTTGCTAATCAACTCTAAAAAATTTCAGAAGTCATTGGTTAAATTCTACTTATTCTGATTCAGAGAGCAAACAATCTTAGAAACTCAAATATACTTCTTTGAGCACTAAATTTGATACTTATTTACCTCGTGCCTACACTCATAAATATTATATTAAGCTTGGAAAGAACATAATTATCAAGCTCACAAGGAGGATTAGGTTGGTGTCTAGTGACGATTTTTTTGTTACTTTGCAGGTGAAAAGAGAATCCTAGACTATGAAATAAAAAAAAATTTGAAAAAACGTTTGCATTCAGTGCTTGAAATCACTTCCTCTATATTTTTGAGTCTTTTAGTGTTTTAAGAGGTAGCATTGTTTTTTCCTCATTGTTTTCACACCATATTGTTATAATTGGTGCTGTATTACAATATTAGCGTGAGCTGTGAAACCACTTACCATCTAGAGTATTATAATTTAGAAAAACCCCTTAAATGCTTCGCCATATGACATACAGTTAAAGATTTTGGACTGTATAGCGGCGAACATTTTGTTTTGATTTTAAATTCTATTAAAAATCATCAGTTTTATTGTGAATAGCCTCTAAATTAGGTGTCATTCACCCCTTTATTATCATCAATGAATAAGAAATATATTTATTAATACAACATTCCTGTAAGTTAACAATGGCTCTTGTTTCTATATTGATAAACTCTTTTCATGTAAAAACTACGCCTAAAAAACATGTTATGTTTTGTTTAGCAGGAAATTTCAGTAATGATACACATAACAGAACCGTTTGAAGAATTCTTATTTAGGTTCAGGAAAGTACATATTTACGTTGAAAAGTGTACACACATACATTCACCCTTGCACATATAGTCCCTTCAACCCTTATTGCTCAAGGCTTCCGCCTTAAAATATTTCTTCTACTAAATAAAAAATAAATGTACCAAAAATAAATTAAAAGAACAAAATATCGTATTTCACAAGTTGGATGTGTGATATGATAAAGGCATTGTCACTTTGGCTTTCGTAATAATAACTGCGCATATATAAAATTGTCAGGCATGTATATAAACCGAAAGGAAAGAACATTTGTTCAGTTACAAATTTTCATGTGTTTTCATCGTGTGAAGTATTACTACATTAAATGATAATCAATCCCTTAAATATAATATTGTTATTGACAATAACGTTCAGTGCGGAATATCTCGACATTCAGCCTTCAGAAATATCACCTAAGGAGGTATATCTACACGAAGTAATAGAGGATGTTATAAGGAAAAATGTGTTTCATTCCTCATTTATTATTGAAAATTTAGTTGACTTACAATTTGGTTATGGTAATAGTGAAATTAACATACAACCAATTAAAGACGAAGAACAAGAAGAAGAACACAATTATGGTGAAGTACCTAGTTGTTTATATCAAGAGAAGAAAGTCAGTTTCGACTATAAAAAAGGAGCTTTTGACGGATGAATATTCGAATTCTGAAAAGAAAAAGCATTTATCTTTTACATCCGTTCATGAGAGGTTCAAGAAACTTCGTTCGGAGCGAGAATTGAGGAGTTTACTATACAGATCTTCGAAGATGGACTTTGCAAGAGAAGCGTGAATTGGACATGCCATGATATAACGCATCATGTTGGTGGGTATGAAAATTCGAAAAGCTGCATAAAGTTCTTTCGCGAAAAATAAAAAAATTTATACCTGTACCATATTTACATGAAACTAGAGATATAGAACAAGAATGCGATGTTTTCAAAAATATTCTAGAATCAGAAATTCTGAGGTATGGGGAAAGCAACATTTTCAATTTCGATCAAGGTGACTTCAATTTGGAATTGCACAGTGGAAGACCTTTGATCTTTCAAGATACAAAAACTGTGGAAAATGTTGTTCAATTGTTTTCCTCCACTACGCACAGCTATACAATGCAGCTTTACAATCTGGCATTGCAGATATTTCATTGTCGCTGACACATGGAATTACTGCCACATACTCAATTCTAATAGTTTTAAAGGTTTTGCGTCTTATTATAAGGATGAGTAATGCGACAGTGTCTAATATAATACAAATTTTAATATAAGTCGTATAGGAATGTCATGACGCATTCCAGAAATTTTTGAAAATTTATGTTCAATTTCTTAATAACCAAAGTTATTTGAAAATATTCAAAATTTTATTTAAAAAAAATGTAATTTATACCAAAGTTTGTAATTCAACAGAAACTTTAAAATTTTCAAATATTTTTATTATTTTAAAAATTTTACAAAATTTTAAAAAACGTGTGAAATTTCTAATATTTTTCTTTGTTTTTATTCTCTGTTTTTATTCTAATATGAATTTAGGAAAATATTGTCAATTTGTGGTAAATTTTGAAATATAATGAATTTTTTAAATTTTATAAATATTTTGAAATTTCATAAAAATGTCATAAAATTATACAAAACTATAAAAATTGCATAAAATTCAACAAATTTGGGCAAATAAAAAATATATACCACATATTGAAAAATTTTCCTAAATTCATATTAAAATCAAAATAATCTTTTGAAAATTTCTCGATTTTTGAAAATTTTTAATCTTTGAAATTTGAAAGTGGCTTTAAAAAAATTGATATACCATAAATTTCAAGAAATTTCCCAAATTGATGATAAAATAAAGTTTCCGGAATTCTTCATGTGCAGAACGAGTACTGAAAAATACACAAGTCGTACAAAGTCCCTGCCACCCGGGAGGCTTTTACAATTTACGATCAGTTATTCAAGTTTTTTAGTTATTTTTTATTTTATAAACTTTGGCAAATCGCCAAAATTACCAATTTTCTTAAATTTTAGAAATTTCTATAAATTTTTCTAAACTCATATTAAAATTAAAATGAAGTTTTCGAAATTCCTTCATATTTTAAAATTTGATAATGTTTGGTAATTCCTAAAAAAACTACTAAAATGTTAGCAATTTTATAAGCTTTATAAAATTATATGTAATTTCAACAATAATACAATTTTTGCAAATCTTAAAACTTTTATGATTTAAAATTTTCTTAAATGTTTTTAAATTTGCAATAATTGATGAGTTTTAGAAACTTTTTTTAAATCTTAATATGAATTCCGAAATTTTTTTTAAATTAATAGTATACCTTTCATTTACTGAATTCTTTAAACATTTTTTTCATATTTGGAAAGTTTAGGAAATTGCCAAAATTTCAAATTTTTTTAAATTTCCTCAATTTCTATAAATTTTCCTCATTCATATTACAATAAAAATAAGGTTTTCAAAATTCCTCAATGGTAAAAAAATTTTAAAAGTTTGGAAATTACTGAATTACCAAAATCTTGACAATTTTAAAAATTTTATAAGATTTTTGAAATTTCATAAAATCAAGAAACTAATGAATGAAAAAATCATGAATTCATAAAATTTTTTGAAATTTAAGAAATTTTCTTATATTTAGAAATTTGATAAAATTTCAAATATTTTGGTTAACAAAAATTGTATTATTACTTGAAATTTATAACATTTACATAATTCAAAAAATTTTCTATACGTTGGTGATTTAGGAATTACTAATCATCTTCAAATAATCAAACATTGAGGAATTTTGGAAACTGTACTTCTATTTCTATATGAAATCAGAAAAGGTTTGTAAATTTACTAAATTAAAAAAATGTTAAATTTTGAGAATTTTTATTTTTATTTTGGTAAATGGAAATTGTATTATTATTCAAATTTCATATTATTTCAACAATTTTATAAAATTTCTAAAATTTTGCCAATGTTGGTAATTTGGAAATTACCAAACATTTTCAAATTTTCAAAAATTGAGACATTTTTTATATTTGTTCTTATTTCAATACGAATTCAGAAAATATTTGAAAATTTGTAGCAAATTTTATTTTTTGAACTTTCAAAAATTGCTGACATTTGCGAAAATACAGAAGTTTAAAAATTTTTAAAATCGAAGAATTTTAGAAACTAGCTTTACTTTAATATAAATTCATGAAATTTTCTAAATTTTCTAAAAAATAGGAAAATTTTAAGGATTTTGAAGATTTTCCAAATTTTTCACATTTAAAAATTTTAAAACTGTAGGCATTAGCTGTGCAGTGAATCTTGACTTTGATCTAATATCTCCTGGCTGGATATACCTGGTGAACGCCCAAGTCATGTATTCACTGAGTTTAACTAATGTCCAGCGAAAGGTTTTCTGCAGTTTTCCTCTCCCCTGGCCAAATGTTCAGGCAAGTGTGATTTTCAAAATTGAACGATTTGAAATTGAAAAGTAAAAAGATGCGTCGTATCAAATCAAAATATAAAAATTGAAATAATTCAATTTGGAAAGGTATAAGTAACAATTTGAACCTTTTGAATTGAAAAATTCAAAAATGATCAAAATAATTAAAATTTGCAATTGTTTGCATATAAAAAAGTTTGAATATCACAATATATGAAGACTAAAATTTTTTTCACTTCTAAATATATATATAATCCAAAATTAGCCGTATCGTAGAATAAAATGAGCAATATCGGATTTTTTTTATGAATCAAATCATTGTTACACCTAGGAGGTCAATAATATTCTTGTAAACATTTTTTCTCCAAATATACTTTCAACACTTTCAGTGATCACAGTCAAAGGGAAGTATATAAGGAGTTATGCCCAGATTACGTCAGTCATACGTAAAATACAGGAATTTTCAAGGAAAAAGTCAAGTTTTCAACTCAAAAAATTAAATTTCGTACTGAAAATCAGTAATTATATATTCAGTTTCAATGAATTATTTCAAACCGCGAAAAAAGTAGTTTTCAGACAAAATGGTTACATTTTCTACCAAACTGATAAATCTTTAATCAAAAATTAATTCTCAACGTAAAGTGTAATAGTTAATATTTCCAACAAAAAATATTTTACTCTCAAATCCAAAACAGTTTAAGTACACGAAAAGAATACGAATTTTCGATAAATTATTCGAAGGATCGATCAAAACAGACTGATTTTCAAATAGAAAAGAGAAATTTTAAGAAAATAGTTGGATTGTCAAACAAAAAATATGCATTTTCTAAAAAGATAATCAAATTTTTACCACAAAAATGAAACAAGCTTCCAACAAGAAAAGTGAATTATTAACTATTAAAGGTCAATTTTCTAGTGAAAAAAATTAACCAAAATGATAAATCATTAACCAACATAATTGATTCCAAGCCAAATAGTTGAATTTTCAACTCAAAGGATAAACTTTCTGCAAGAGAAAGACAAATTTTTCAACAAAAAAGACGAATTTTCAGTGTAAACAAAAATTTTGAATTAAAACATACATTTTTGACCAAGAAAATGAGTTCGAAATTAACAAGATGAATATTCAATGAAATACATGAATTTTGAACCAAATTTTGAAGTTTTGAAGGCATTTTCAACCTAGCTGTTACAACCAGAGAAATTAATTTTTAACCCAAAAAAGTTTTTTTAACTAAAATGATGAATCATCAGCGAAAAAAATCAATTGTTAACAAAGTAGTTCCACTTTCAGTCAAGTGGTTCCCTTTTGAACAAGAAAAAAGGTTTTCAGTCCCTGTTAACGAATAGCGAGAGCCTTGGAAATTTAATTTAATTTTTATAATAGGAGAAAAATCCTGAGACCAACGTCCTCACATTGACAAATATGGAAATCCTTTAAAATGTCGAATTCGGAGTTTTGTCATATTAGAGGATCAAGATGAAATTGTAGAAAAACGATAATTTCTCATTTATTGTAAGAATACCCTGTTGACTCGTACCGCTATTCCTCTTTTTTGAAGAATTCCTCTTTTTCCCCTGTTTTCAAAGAACTTTCCCTTTTTTTGTTTTTTTTTTCTTAAATGCGAATTGAATTAAGGGAAAC